>PVKU01001529.1:0-25681 GCA_004027475.1 Anoura caudifer | reverse complement strand
GCATATCTGACCCTCTAGCCACCTCACAGAGCCCACAATCCCAGGCAAACTTTCCTCACCATCCCTTTAACGTGACTGTCACATCCTCAGCCCTACTGCCTGTTCCTTTTATCTGGAACATTCTTCCCTAACACAAGGTAGGATGAAAGTAGGCTTACAGCTGTGAGTACATGAAACACAGTTTCTTCTTGTGTTATTATTTATTGTACTATTTTTCATACAAACTGTAAGCCTTTTTCTGCACCCTGTATATCTGCATAGCTCATTCTCTCATCTCCTCCAAGTTTGCTCAAACATCACCTCAAGGAGGCCTACCTACCCTCACCACTCCATTTGAAACAGTAAACCTCCCACCCCACACAGGCCTCATCCTGATCCATTTTTTCCTATAACACTTACCACCTTCTCACAAACCATATCATTTACTGGGTCACATTTATTTTTGTCTGACTTGCCTACAAAGGCTGACATGTTTGTCTCTTTTGCTCACTGATGTTTCTTTTATGCCCATAACTGGGTCTAACATACGATACCCAAGAAATGTTTGTGGAATAAAGAGTTATGAAATGAATGAATGGATGAATCACTTCTTCAACTGCTCTACTACATAGTAGTCCCCGCTTATCCATGGGGAGTATGTTCCCAGAGCCCCAGTGGATGCCTGAAACTGTGGGTAGTACCACACCGTATATAGACCATATTTTTTCCTACACATCCATACCTATGATAAAGTTTAATTTATAAGTTAGGTGCAGTGAGATATTAATTTTAACAAAGTAGAACATTGCAAGATCCACTGTAATAAAAGAATGTGGTCTCTCTCTCTCAAAATACCTTACTGTACTGTACTCACCCTTCTTGTGGGAGGACAAAATGCCAATGTGATGAGGGGGAGTGAGGAGAATGATGCAGGCTTTGTGATGTGGCCTCAGGCTACTACTGACCTTCTCAATGTGTCAGGAGGGTCATCAAGCTATGACGACACCGATGGTTGACTGTCAGAAGCACACGATGTTGATAGTTGGGGAAACTGAGTACCCGTGGACTGTCACTGACCCAAGTAACGGAAACTTCAGTAAGTGAAAACGAGGACAAGAGGAGACTGCTGGGCGCCTGCTGCAGCCCCGTCTTGGCCCTTCTCAGGTCACTTGTTGTATTCACCTTACAACACGCATGGGCAGAAAGTGAAACCCAAAGCCACAGCACGTTTCCTCGGGTTCCTACATCTGTAATTACAACTCTGTGAAGAATGAAAAGCTATTGGTTCTGAAATGCAATTTCGTTTTGGGGGGCAGGAAGAAAGGGAGGGTTCTTTTCATTTGTTGACCCCAAAAGTGCCCATTGATGAAACCTAGAGACTCATTCTAGCTGGGCAACACTGAAACGATGAAGAGGTGAGGTAAATGGGTCACCCTTAACTTCTGAGGAACCTGTGCCACACAACAGGGCAATGGCCGTGAAGAGTTAAGTGCACATTAGGCTGAGGAAATGAAACCGGGTGATACTGCCTTTTCCAAACAAAAGAGCAATGACTGCTACACCCTGTAAAATCTGCTTGTTCTCTTCAGGAAATACTGGGTGTAAAGTTGAAAGTAGGAATGATTTGGTAGATGCATTTTTCACAAATGTCTCCTCGTAAAATACATTCAGAAGGACATCTACCAAGATTTTGGTACATATTCTCTCCCCCTTCTCCTAACAACTCCAGATATGATGTCCACAAGATAAAGCTAAGGATTACCTGTTACATGGGCTTAGCCAAGTTCAAAGGCTTAGAAGTGGTAGTTTGGGATCAAACCTCAGTTTAAACTTCAAAGTCCATCTCCTTTGCCTGGCACTGAAATTGAAGTATTCTCGCAGTTCGAGATTATACAAATTTTTAGGTAATCTTTACCCAAAGTTTGTGACTGGGAAGTCTGAACTACTATTTTGACGACCTTTTTCTTGCTTTGTGGGTAGCTATGGATTCATTTTCCTCCAGAATGACTGTTACTTAGTACATAGTGACTTCTTAAAATGCTAAAATTCTTAAATAACCGTCCAAATGAACACACCCCCTTCCCCCACATTTCCCCAATAGCTACAGCCTGCCTTCAGAATACTCATCATACTGGTCAAACAGAGCCTGCGATGGAGCCTTAAGGCTGGCAACACTGAGTACGAATGTTCTAATCCTGTACCTAGCTCCTAACCACCTTCACATTTCACTACTAGATTCTCCCACCACTCCTGTGGTACAGGGAAAATTGTCATGCAAAGTACAAAACTGTTGTCAATAACCCAAGATCGAGTGATCCCTCCTCAAAATCTCTCCTCCCCTCAGAAGAATCAAAGCAACCACATGAGCACCTTAGAATTACTTGATGGCCCCAGAAAATAAATGCTCATGGTATATGAAAAAATTATCGTGTACAGGGCAGTTGTTTTTGTAGAAAATAAAAAATCAAGAGTATGTCTTACGCATACAGACATGATAGTGAGCACAAGAAAGATTTCAATAGCACATATGCCAAATAAGGTGCCTCCGGGGTGTACCTCAAAAGGACAGGAAAAACTTCACTTCTTGCTTAATATTTGTTTTTTAATGTATTACAGGTGATTTTCACCTACAGTATTAACAAAATCTTTTCTCTGCCTTTTAGTGCTTTTAGAACACAGCCAAGACAGAGCTTTCATCTTGAGTTAGGGACACTACTCATCTGTATCGGAAACTTTTACTGATTCAAACCCTAGGAGGTATGTAGTCGAGTTTTGAGTTTGCGAGCCTGAGATACCCGACCCCTTTTCTACATCTCACAGTACCACTGAGTGTAAAAAGTACTCGTCCATGTGGAAGTGCTTTGCTGAGCTGTACAAAGGCTGTGGTCCCCTTCCTAAGCTCTTTTACACACATCTTTAGGTATTCACCTGGTCGGCTTCTAGCTTGAGCTCTGATGAATCCAAAAAGTCACAAAGCTACAAGAAACATAGTAGTGGGTTGGCCAAAAACTGTTTAGTTTTTTCCGTAAAATAACACGTATTTTTCATTTTCACCAATAACTTTATTGATTTGGGTATTTTGTGTATGTTGGCTACCTCCCACATGGTGGAACATTGATCGTTCTCAATTACTGCATTTCTCAGACTGTAAGACGCACCTAGGTTTTAGAGGAAAATAGGAAAAAAAATTTTGAAGCAAAACATGTGGTAAAATATTTAATAACATAAATAACATAACATTTCACCAATGTAAATGTAAAGCTACATTCAGACTTAAAGGCGCACCCCCATTTTTCTCCCAAATTTGGGGGAAGTGCATCTCATAGTCCAAAAATAGGGTAATGTCTCAATTTGATCACTAGCAACTTCAGCTGGTCTACCTAACCACCGTGGAGCATGGTCCAGTAAGAAATCTGCAGCGTGAAACTTCACAAACCACTTTCAACACGTTCAGTAATCACAGAACCTTTTCCATACACTACGTAAATCTTTTTTTTTTTTTTTTTGCAGTTCAGTTGTTACCTTTCTTGAAATAATAAATGCCAAAAATGTTGCATATTTTCTTCCACCTTCAGTATTAAAATGGCTGCACAAAAATTCACCAATTTTGATGTTTTTTTTAAATGCACAGATATGACAGCTGTCACAATACAATCTAACAAATTGTTTCAAATGAAGTTAAAGACAACCAACACCAGAGCCATCGTATAAAAAACTAAACTTTTTGGACAACCCAATAGTTGTATTAACCTAAAATGTGTCAACGGTAGATCAATTTCTCAGCCTGAACTCCAGCAAACTGCAAATGTGAAGAAAAAAAAAGCCCCTAGGGTCTGACAGAAGACTTAAGATAGAAGGCAGTGTCAATTCTGTCCTGCTGGCTGGGAAAGTCCTAATTTAGCTTTGTTTCCCCAGAAGCCAGCTGCAAGTTCTCCCTATGACAGAGGCTCCAGACTGAATGTAAATGAGACAGAATTGGACTGGCACACCCTGGCCAGGCGAGGGGGGGGAGGGGTGTGCTGCCAGGAGCACAGCTGACAGCCCTCCAGGCTGATTTTCATCACCACCCCCAACTAAGACACAAATGGAAAAACATTCAGGTGCGCAGAACTATTCTGGTCAAAGTACAGGAATCCAGGCCATGAATGAAACTGCTGAGACCAAAAGTGCCTGCAACAGACAATGCAATCCATGCTGGCAGACAGGCAGCTGGTCAACGAGCCGATTCCCCAGTTAAAAGACTAACCTCCAAAAATGGCTTTCTGAGGCCATTTTGAATACTTATACAGTGCCCACTAACAGCATCAGAGTTTTCTGAAACTTTACAGCATATTTTAGTATGTTCTTAACCAAGACAAACTTTTTTCTTAATCCCAGAATAATAAAACAATGCAGTTAACACCAACAGCACTCATACCTACAAGGGTAAAGTCCCTAGCCTGTCCAATTCTGAAGTATTGGGTTGGCCAAAAAGTCCATTGTTTTTTTCCATACGATGGCTCCAGTAGTGCTTGTCTTTAAATTCATCCGAAACAATTTTGCATCGTAACAATCATCCGTAACAAGACTGTATTGTGACAGCTATGTCTGCATTTTTTTAAAAACTTACCAAAAATTGGTGAATTTCTGTGCTATTTTAATATTGAAAATTGAAAGAAGATACTCAACATTTTCTGCATATTATGCTTTATTATTTCAAGAAAGGTAAAAACACAACTGAAACACACACAAAAAAGATTTGTGCAGCGTGCGGAGAACGTGTTGTAACTGATCAAACGTGTCAAAAGTGGTTTGTTGACATTTCTCGGTACTATTGACATTGTGGCCAAGTAATTCTTTGCTGTGGGGCTGTCTTGTGCATTGGAAGATGGGTAGCAGCACCCCTGGCCTCTACCCACTAGAAGCCAATAGTGGGAGATAGCCGACATACTGAAAATATCCAAATCAATAAAGTTACTGGTGACAAGAAAAAATATCATTTATTTTATGGAAAAAACCACACGTACTTTTTGGCCAACCCTAGAAATAACTAAAGCAAGCGCAGCTCAGGGTTCTCTGAAAATATAACCCTCAAAAGTGAAATACACTGTTGAACTCTACAACACACTGTTCACTGAAGCAAGGATGACTAGTGATCTTTGAGAAATGCATACACAAGGCATGCTCAACAGCAGGGTCACAAATGAATTGTCCCTTCCACAGAAGCAAATTACTTATCTTAACTAGGAAGATAAATCATTTGCCATAAAATGTTTCTTTGTAAAACCATACCATGTAATGTAGATTACTAAAAAATTATACCGCAGAAATATACTACACCAAAGTTATTTTCAGTCAACAGTTTTGAGTTTGTCTTTAATCCCTTTTATTATTTCTTGCTTAACAATGTTCAGAATCTTCCAGCTGAAACCAAAGTGCTTTCTGGGAATTCTTTATAAAAGCATATCTTCTTTGGAGAAAACACTCTTTCCAACAAGAAATAGTAAGAAATCCAATGGTCTAGATTTCACAACTCTTTAAAAAAAAAAAAGAAAAAAGCTATGTGTCTTTAATTTCATTAAGAATTGCTATTATACAACAAGCCTTTTATTTTTTCATTCATAAAAACAGTCCACAGCATTCATAAAACAGGGTGGTAGAAGAAATAAAGAGAGACATTTTTCAGGTGGATTCTTTATGTTTAAGAACAGATGAGTTGGTAGCAATTTAATACAGATGGAAACAAATACAATCCATACAAAAACAGGAGTTGAAAGGGGGAGAAGAGTTATCAACCAAGGTAAATTTAGAGCTTTCAGGCATGCAACTCAACATCTGAATTTTCTTCACTTAAAAACCAAAGTTGGTGCTTTATTACATGTTTATAAAGAGACTACAAAAGTATTGCAAAAATGTTAGCCTTACATATACCACAAAAAAAAAAAAAAAGAAAGAAAGAAAGAAAGAAAGGAATTAATAAATCCCCAGCTACACCCAGGCTAATCACAAATTCTCCTTAATCAAGACAGACACAGAAAAATAACTTTTTACAAGCTGGGCTTCAAGGTACAATGCCTTTGAGCTCTCATGTGGGTGTTTCCTGCTCATGCTCTTTTCAATATAAACAAGTATGATTTATGTAATGGAATACATACTTGAAGAATTCCTTAAAAAATAATCACAAGTTTCATTTTATATATACAACAAACTTTTAATTATATACTGAAAATAAATTACAGGAAATAACCTTAAAATGCAACAGAGGACAGTCACAATAAACATTCCCACTGAATTCCCTTGGGGGGTGAGACTGCAGTGCTCCAGGAAGATAAATATCACAAATATATCAAAAACTTCAAATAGTCTATGCATTCACACACTGACATGAGCCACAGACATTCCTTCACAGGGACTGTACTTATTAGCCTACCACAGAACCAGGTTTTGCCATAAACTACAAAACTTTTAATACAAAATTGCTATTTATATATTTATAATTCATATACATGCCCTATCTGTGAGTTTAGAAAATAAAAGCTACACACTGTACAGACACTCTTAACTCATAGCTGTAGGCAACATTTTTGGATGGAATTTCTCCCCCAATAAGATTAATGGCAAATTTTATGTACATGAAGACTAAACTGCATAATGACAGTTCAGTTTCCCAGATATGCATCTCCTTTTAGGGCAGGTTTAAAAATTTAAAAAGGCAAGAAGAATGTACACCTCAAAATCACTTTCTCAGCTACAAGAGTTGTCATGTAATTTCCGGGGAGTTTCTGATACATGCATTTACGTAATACTGGCATTGAAGGCAGTAAAGCAGTATGTACTGTTAAAAGTAGTGGCTCAAGGAAGGCTTCATTGTCATTCCGATCTGATTCTTGATAGTGACTCATAACTTCTCTAAAAATTAAAATTCCATGGGACACTGTGTTAAAACACTCTTAAGTAGATTTCTTAAAATATTTTCCCTGAAATATCCTTTTACATAAGACAAAATTCACTGACATTAGATTAAGTAAAAAGGAAAAGAATTAAAAACATGGCCCAAATGTGCATGATAAACTACTGCTCCTCAGCCAGTCTCCATGCCTCAGGAGCCAGGAACAGAACGCTCAAAACCAACCAACCATTTTCACGCTCTGTGGCAGCCATCTGCGAAGCCAGTTGTGCTAAACTACGTCTACAGTTGATTGTAAACTTTGGTTTATTCGTATGTGAGTTCTCATTGTACAGCAAGCATGAAAAGGGGAGAGTGGAGTCCATGAGGAGATGTCTGTCAGTCTGTCTTTAATCTGGCTGGATGAGACACCTGGTCAGTCAGGCCTGCTTTGATAGAGTTTGTTACAGACTGCCTTATGTTTTCCTCCATCAAATTATCACCCAGGGGCTTCAACACCTGTGGTATGAGAAATGTGCAAAACAAATAAAAACATGAGGTAAAAAAAGAGTTACATATAAAAATAGATATAAAAATTCAATTCAAAGCAATGAAGAAAATAACCAGGAATGTGGGAAATAAAAAGATGCTTCTCCCAAAAAAAAAGTTATGATGCTACAAATAATGCAGTTAGACATTTTATAACGCAACAAAAACCACTTTCCTCTTAGCCAAACCATTCACACTCCCTACGAGATGGATGTGCAATTCCATACCCTATGTGCAGCATCAAATCTGGTATGTACACAGCATTTACGCAGACCGGCCCAGTCGGTCCTGCTTATTGTCCTACATGTGTAAGTGTGAACACTTCAGAGAGAGAAAAAAATGTAAAATACTAATTTTTCTTCTTGTTATTGTTGGACGACAGTCTCTGTCGCTGTGCTGATGAAAGAGCACGATGGACCATTCGACGTCTAGTAACTTCAAACACTTTGGAAAACACCTAAAACATGGAGTGATTTGTTAGGAGGATGGCTCAGAGAGTTTAAGACTACAAGAATTTGAGACTTTGTAGGTTTCTCACCTTCCTGGGACTCCTCTGAAGCAAAAGAGAATGCAAAAAAAAAAAAAAAAATTTTAGACAAAGTTTGTTGACACAGCACAGACCTTCTTTGACTAGTGATCACCTTACCTCAACTACACTGAAAAGATTTCACACACTCTAGACTCTCCCATTTAACTGTCTTGCAATGATGGCACCTCTAAAGTCCTAGAATCAGTGCTGTATAGATGACTGGTTTTCACAGGAAGACATTGTACAGTTACTGAAATTCATGTGGCAGGAAATGAGTAATGGTGCAAAATTTTAAGGTGGATAATACTT
Organism: Anoura caudifer; assembly: GCA_004027475.1. NCBI lineage: Eukaryota > Metazoa > Chordata > Mammalia > Chiroptera > Phyllostomidae > Anoura > Anoura caudifer. The sequence continues at coordinate 17,450 of PVKU01001529.1, read as the reverse complement.
TTTTAAAAAGTGAGGTGGTAATAGCTTTTAATCCATCTTCTACTAGAAGGTACCAAAGGAATGTGAAGAGTGACATTTTTGAGATAAAAATTTAAATATAACAAATATCCAAACATAAGCTTCCAAATTAGATCTGAATAAAAATGAGCATTTCTCTAAAGAATAAATACAAAATTCAAATTAATATGTGTATTACTTTATAAAATAATAATATTATCACAAGAAAAGCCAACATTCAACTGAACTTCCAAACTTTCTTCAAAAATGGTTTGCTTCCTCAGTCTTTGAATTTAAAGCCAAAACCAACACAGACCTGCATATTCTAGATCTTCAAATAAGCCCAATACTTCAAGAGCCCAAAAATGGTATCTGAAAATGCCTATTTTACTGTCCATCAGTAATAACTGTAAACTTTCATCCTGGTTCTTGATATGATGCTCAAGTATTTCATGAAGACTATTTTAATGGTAACATCCTTAAATGGAATTTGCTGCACACAGGCAATTCCAACCCAGCTGGCCAACAAACAACATGGCTCTCCTTAGCAGGTATCTCTCAGGCTCGACTTTGATTTCTGGTTTGAGGTAAAAAAATTATGATGTGAATTCTGGTTGAAGTAAAGGTTATGATTAAGAGTTGGTTCTCTGTAGTGCTTTGCTTTGTTCACTAGCGTTTCCATAGAACACAGATCAAACGAAGTTTTTTGGTGTAAGAAACCCCTACTGGATTGTTCCTCGTACACCAGTAACTCATTACCATCTTCATGGAAGGCAGTGAAGACCTGAATACCATCTACTATTTTTCCTGGAAAACAGGCATTCACTGCTTCTTGACAGTATTAGTAAGGAACTTTTCTTGCTTTGCTAAAGCACTGAACTTCCAAACTTCTTTTCCTTACCTTCATAACTCTTTCACCAATTATATTTTCTTCTCTTAGGAAGAAATGCTTAGAGACGTGCCCTGCCTACTGTTTAGCAGAGTCATGTCTATGATTAAGAATCTGCGCAAAGGATAGAGAGATTTCAGCCAACCAAAGCACTCTAGTTATGACTTTAAGGGAAAAACACTCTCTTGTTCACACTTTATGTTCAGATTATAAATCCAAACAAAACAGAAAAATCCTTCTGATAGTCCTCATCAAAAGGAAAAGCAGGTATGCAAATACTGTGGGGGGGAGGGGGAGTCGCAGGGATTAGTCACTGAAAAACCAAGAGATAGATACCAACCTGTTCCCACAGTATCTCAGCAATCTGATCAATCATTGTTCCAATCTCTCTGAACTCCCCAGAGTATTTAACATATGCCCAAGTACAAAGAGAGCTCAGTGCCAGCCCCATGACCAGGTTACACAGGACGGCTATAGAGGTCAGGCCAATGAATCCAGTCAGTCCTGAGACTATATACATAGCAAACATGACTGCAAACAGCGTGGCAGGGGTACGAGCAGCATAGAAGATATTTTTCCCATCGTTGTGCTTTATAAAATTTGCATAGGTTTCTTCGATTTCGGCCTCAAGCTGGTCCTGATAACGACGGCAGAATTCATCTCCACCCATTTTTTTTACTGAACGAAACTGTTTAATTGCCACTTGCTTAAGATCCAGGTGCTTTCTCTCCAGATCTGAAGGTGCAATGTAAGGCTTGTCACCACCGCATACCTGTACAGACACAATTACAGTACGGCAGGTTACATGCCGGCAGTGAGTGACACTGGAAAGTTCCATTCTCATGGCATTTAGTCTCAGAAAGTCAAACCACCTACATGGCTCCGTTTTAAACTTGTTCATAATACTGCAACACATAACCATAACCTATTTATTGATAATCTGTACCTTTAACAGATGCAGGCAAAATAAGTTTTCCAAATATGACTAATACAAGTAAAGACCAAAAGAAATTACAGTGCAATCTGTACCTGACCTCACTTGGCCCACCAATTAGCATAAAAGTACAAAAGACTGCTGGCAAGAGTGGGTAAAAGGTAATAAATAAAAAGGCACTTTAATGCTCAAATTAGCAAGCTTAGCATAGAAATTGCTACTGGACTTCAGCTAATATTAATTATATCAGAAGCTACTAATAAAGACCACCTGAATCACGTGCCAGAAAATATTTCAGTATGTTTATAAAAAAACTTACTACCCATATCCTGTACTCTATGTGAATTATTTTCTTAGTTTACTTCTAGCAGAAATGATAAAAGGGAATTAAGAAATGATATAACAATTTATAAGGAGTACAAATTATTTCAATGATTTTAAATAATAAAAATCTTCTATTTCACTCTAGCATCAAATTTAAATTTTAGTTACAAACCTGTTCCATACTTTTAGAATAAATCTCTCTTGCTCCTGCTACTGCAGCAAGATTATTAGCTTCAGCTGTTGCCTAAAAAAATAAAATATGTGCCAATTTTATGCAAAAAAATAACTGATAATAGTATAAATCCTGATTAACACAGTAAGTTATATACAATGAACAAGTCTGAAATGAACCAGAGAAAATATTACCAACTTCCAGTTTTCCTTTCCAATGAAAGAAAACACCAGTATAAAAGATAACAGTAATTTTTTCTAGCAAGACTGCCTGCCTAATTTTGTTTTGCTTAGGTTTGTTAAAATGGGTTTATAGAAAATACCACATTTGCTCAGGAGATTAAAGAGAATTAAATAGATATGACACTAAAATGTGTCAAGTCTCCAGATGTAAAGAATGAAGTACTACCTATATGGTTCTTTATCAATATTACACGAGACTTTTTTAATGCACAACATTGCCTGTTGGGTGAGTATTATGAGAAAATACTGTTTAATGCTATAAAACTGAGAAATTGCCCTAGGTAGCATTAGAAGAAGCTCTAAATCACTAATACAAAGAGAAAAAAGCCTTATTTCCGACAACATTCACTGTCAAAGATTCAGCGATACGGAAATGCTTGGTTCAGAGAGGCCCATTTTAAGCTATCTCCTGCTACAGAAATGTCCCTACACTTTCTGAGCAACTGAAGAAAGGTACTGAGGACTCCTATTTCTGGTGGCCTGTGTGTAAGCAAGGTCTGCAATCTGTAGTTACAAATAAATCACATAAAACCTTCAGGACCCAGTGTACAGACGATGTGTTGCAGAACTGTGCACCTGAAATCTGTATAATTTTGTTAACCAGCGTCACCCCAATATATTCAATAAAAAGGAGAGAAAAGAACTTCAGGAACCATGACATGTATTGCCTTAAATATCTAAAATTTAGGTGCATGCAAAAAAGCACCACCCCATTTCCAGCCTTTATCTCTAAAGCAAAGATTTTTTTCCTCCTTCATAAATAAATACATGTACAACACGCACAGTACCTGAAGCATGGACTTTGGATGTGGAAGTTCCTCCCCTTGATAAATTTTAATGTAAGCCTGAAAATACAGAAGACTCATTGTATTGGTAAATCATGCAATTAGGCACTATAATCTCAAAAAAAAAAAAAAAAAAGAAAAATCATTAAATATAAAATTATTCACTCTATTAAAAGAAAAATCTAGGCTTTAAAAATCACCCACTCTCATCCCAACAAAATTAACCCCATGCTCAACATTATTAAATACACAGGTTGCTAAACAATATCATAGAGAAATATTTCTAAATATAATTCTAATTTGCATTAAAGTCTTCTCATATTTAAAAGTTATACATAAAATGTCATTTACTTTATGAAAAAAAATCCATAATTCTCCCCTACTGCCAACATTTCAACTAAATGTTAGAAAACATTATAATTCAGTATTTTACTTTGATCAGCCCTAATTATATTTCAGTTTAAGAAAAAGAATTATAAATTGTGGTTTAAGAGTAAGAAGGCAAGATTGGAGTTTTCCCAAGTCCATATAGGAATCTTTCAACTTTCTACTGACTCTAAATTAATTTCATAACTAAACAAAGACAGTAGATGCAAAAATGATCAAGTGTCCATAAAATGGTCACAAATACACGCTTACTTAACTGTTTTCCTTCCCACCTATCCATAACTACTATGAATAAATACACCTCTCTGATGGGCTTGCTTCGCCAATCAAGCTATAAAGAGGAAAGAGCAGAGAGAGAAAAAAAATCTATGAATAATTTACTTAAGCCCAGAAATCAGTGTTGATACTTTCAGCTGCTCTTAGCAAGTCCTCAGAACTCTGGAGGAGGCTTTTGTGAGCACTCAAGATGGAGAATTACGCTCCCGATCCCTATCACGGTGGTGTTACAATAATGTGGTGAGTGGCCCTTGTCTCCGTGTCAGAGCTGGAGAACAAGTAAGGTAATTCTATACCAAAATCACTGTCTAGAAGATACAAGTTGTTTGCTAGAATCTTAACTACCCTTAAATATTGGCACACCCAATTCAAGGCGGAAAAATAAATTATAAATGTTACGTTTTTGCTTTCAAATAATTTCTTGTACACATAGATGAGTTTTAAGTGAGCTACATTTCTAACTTAAAGTTACTTAATGTAAGAGTTTTCCTACCTTAAAGTATTCCACAAGAGCTCTACAAGTGACTTTAGATCCACTTATCTCTTTTTCTACCAAATTTTCAGGGGCAAGCAGCAATGGAACCAGACTTCGAAGTTCTCGTTTAAAGTCGTCATCAATATCTAGTGGACATGAAATTAGTCAACATATTAGTCCAAAAAAGTGATGAAATCCCCATTGGTAAGAGTTCATAAAATTCTGTTTTGTGAAATAAGAGTTCACAGTATCTATTACTTAAGTAGATGCTTTTTAAAAACTCATCCAAACGTGTCATAATCTCCTAAAAATAAATATAATCCCTCATCCCCCCCAAGAATTCTTGCAGCTCAAATAATAAATGAAACAAATTATAGACTACTCAAACAAATCCCACATTAGTATTAACTGAAGTATCCCTTTCTGAAGGCAAATAATTCATGAAATTATATTAAATTTTAGTATTAGATTGTTTTTCCAGCCATACATTAAAAGTTTCACCTATCCTCAAGCCTTTTACCATCCTTCTCAAAATAATCCAAAACAAACACGAAAATTACACTATCACTGCAAAACAAAGAGGCTTAAATCTGATTGCAGCAATATAATACACTGATAAAGCTTTTCAGCAGAGAGTAATCAGATAAAATACTGAAATGTTCTTTGCCTTCAATTTTTAGGACATCAGCGATGAGTAACAAACAGACCACATTATAAAATGTTAATCAATATGCTGGCTGTTTGCAAAAAACAATGGGAAGCTAGAAAGACCACAGACAGCGCTGCAGTCAATCACATCCTTAAGGATGCCATCAAAATGTCCTCCAGTATAAGACGCAAACTTTAAGGAACCATGTATTTTTTAAAAGCTTTCAGCCCCTAAAAAAAAAAAGTTCTGATTTTAGCAAGAATGGGAATTCCCACCTTTCAATCTCCCATCAAAATTAGGATTAGTTGCAACTTTAAGACCAGGATGTGGCAAAAGGAAGCAACCAAGATTTGAGAAACAACTGTGAATGTGCTTCCTTACATTCTGCAGCTCTTCATGCTGATTCTGTTTTACCTGAGGGCAGAAGGAGAGAGAGTGAAGGTTCGAACAGGAGAAAAAGACCTTAAAGAAAACACACACATACTCACATGCATGCACACTTAACTCAGGTGTTATTCTGATAGGTGTCTGACAACATAAAATTTTACTAGACCCATTCCTGACCACTTTGGTAGGATCCCACTTTATCTTAAACCAGAGAAGATGTTTTTCCCCTACATTAGCTGCCAAAAATAATATACAAAAAAATAAACATTAATAACTAATAAACATTAATAACTAATCATGGTATCTAACACCAGAATAACAAGTCATGGTTGTGATTTACAAGTCAGGTAATAAATTAAGAATATGCCGTTAAAGTACTTACATTGGCAAAGAGACAAAGTATTAACCTGCCCACAAATAAAAAGGTCAGCCCCTGAGCAAAATAATAGCTGAGGTGAACGGCTCCAGTGCAATCCAAAGAACCTTAGAAATTTGTTAGGATTTCAGCACTCAATGCCCAATGATGATGATTAATGCTAATGCTAAATATCAGTGTTTGGGGAAGAGAGACTGCTGTGTATTTTCTGGAAGAAAACCTTAACTTCAGATTTTTAATAACTACTTAACCCAATATAACTCATATACTCTCCCAAAGACTCTTCTCAAAAATCATTCTAAAAAAAAATACCAAAAATACACCATTCGTAATCAACAAAACCTGGAAACTGCCTAAATCTCCATTTAGAGTAGAACTGAAAAATCATTGCTTATTCATAAATGGAATAAATGCATAGCAGTGAGAATAAATGAACTAAACTACAGGCAACATTATAGATTAATCTCAAACATACATAATACTGGACAAAAGAAGCTATATACAAATAAATACATACTGTATGATTCTTTTATTAAAAAGTACAAAAACAAAGCCAGTTAGAGGTCAGGATAGCAGTAGAGAGGTTGGGTGGGGTGGTCAGTGGATGAAGGTGGGTGTTTCTGGAAGCTGGTCACATGGCTATGTTTAATTTGCACAAATTCATCAAATTGCACACTTATAATCAAGCACTTTTCTATATCACGTCAATAAGACATGAAAAATCCTTGTTGGCTTCAAAGTATTTAGTTCTGAGTTTAGGTAATATGCCTGATGCGCCATGCGTTAATTCCTTCTGAAGAGTGGGGTCTGAAAATGCCTTTCAAATACTCCAAGATTGAGGAACTGGTTTTAGTCGCATTTTAGGAATATTGTACTCGAAGTTTTTGAATGAAGTTGGAAAACTAAATGCGTCATCACACAGGCAAACAAAATTGTATTAACAAAGAGAGAGAATACTCCTACTTATGAATAACAAGACCTTTATGTATCTTTTGTGTATGTGAGTAGATGAGTAGTAGCTGACCAGAGGGTTTCCCAAGTAATTCCATGGAATAAAGGATCACGTTGGTGAGATTATTTTCCAGGAAAGCCTTGGTGTGGCATACTGCATGGGCCAGGAGTCTGGATATTTGGGTTCTAGTCCAGTTACCAATAATTAGTTAAGGGATCAAAGGCAAGTCATTTTTATGGGTTCCAGTTTTGTTACATATAACTTTAAAAAAAAAAAAGGAAAAGCTTAACTAGATGATATTTAAAATCCCTGTCTAGTTCTATGTGCTCTCTACCAGACAGAATTCCTTAGAGAGCGGACCTTACATCCTCCATGCTCAACGAGAGCACATTATACGAGGAGGACCCTAAAAAACCAGTATTATCTTCTGGAGGGCAGGCCCCTTGTAGTACAGGCTTCCCCCACTAGGTGAGTGTTCTAGGAACCCATCCGTATCAGTGCACCAGCTGGTGGTGTGTGAGAGGCTGTGTTTGACTTCAGTACATTTTTTTTGAAGACTCTCTCTACATGTTTGTACATTTCAAGATGGGTGATTTACTAACACACCTGCCCACACCGCACTGAATATTCAGCAGTTTTTTTAATAAAAATGGCATGACACCCCCATTCATGCCCCTCCCTCCCTATTCACCCGATTTCACCCCAGGATACTCTGTTTGTTTCCCCAGATGAAAAAAGTCTTCAAAGGGAAATGTTTTGCCGATGTGGAAAAGGTGAAACAAAAAACATCAGAAGCACTAAAAAACATCAAAATCAATGAGTTCAAAAACTGTTTTGAGCAATGGAAAAAACATCTCAATAGGTATACTGCATCGTATGGAGAATACTTTTAGGGTGAATGAAATTTAAAGATGTAAGAATACACACACTTTTTTTTATAAATAAATTCCATTTTTTCAGGGGGTCCCCCCTAAATGTTTAGAAGCTTAGCTGGGCCCGAGACGAACATGCATGCAACCTCAGTAGATCAAAAAGTTAGTCTCCTTCAAACTTTTAGCCTTTGAATATTGATTTACTGAGGGGGCAGATGACTCTGAAGAAGAATGTTTGCTCCTTAGTTTCTATTTGTGGTCACTGTCATCCATTCATAAAACACACATGGAGCCAGCTGGGCTAACTGGGGTGCTCAGTTTATCCCGACGACACCTGGAGATCAGCAGTCTAAGCAGCCACCCAGGCAGCCCACCCCTTCACCCAGCTCAGCACTCACGCTCTCCTCTCCAAGAAATAGGGGCTTACCTGCAATCTCTTCTCAAGGAATTGTTTTCCACCTTCCAAACCATATGAATGCTCATAGGGATAACTCCAATCTCGAATCAAAAACATTAATGTCTATACACAAGGGAAAAAAGAAATCATTTCTTACAAAATTTTACCAAAAGAGTCACTACTCTAACAATTGAAGCCTCCCCTATTCCTTTTAACAAACCTTATCAAAAGTTATAGTAACAAAATGATTAATACTGTCCATAGTTAATAGCAAGGGCCTACCTACACCAACACTCCAGCCCCTACACCAAGCAACTGCCTCCACGTGAGAACCTTGCCATATGCAAAGAGTCACCACGAGCAATAATATAGATTTTTTTAAATTAACAAAAGGCATATCATGACTTTATGATATCATGACTTTATGAATATCATGATATTATAGATCATAATATTAAGTCAAGGCTGTTTAACGGCGATATAGGAGCTGGAGTTGGGGGAGAGATATAAAAAATTATATATGAAAGCAAAATAAAGAATAACAGGACTAACCTCAACTTGTAATGTAACACATAGGAAAAAACTACAATGTTTTGTAGTAGTTTATAATGTTAAAAGAAATTTAAGTGACTAACAAAAATCTTAGAATTAAATAACATTTAATTAAGAGAAACATTAATCTCTTAATCTAGGTAAAAGTACTAAGAATCAATCTGTAGTCATCTGTTCTATTTCCTAGCAAGTTATCCTACTACTGATGAGTTGGTGATAACAGTACCATAAAGTCAGTGTCAATTCTGCTGAATCTACCGCTAACAATGAGTTTGCTGTCATGTCCTCGTGTTTTCAGAGTTACAAAATGAGGTGGCTTGATAGCTGTTTGGTTCATAGGTAACTTTTAAGAAATAATAAAATATTTATTTACCTGAAATGGTTTCTGGTAGATTTCTTCCATTGCAAGTCTACCGTACTCTGTAAATAACTATTAAATCAAGTTATTTAAAATAATGCCTCCAAAGAGACTGAAAGAAAACTTCTGTAAAGTTGTTCTACAACAGACCACTAGATGTCAAAGCCTTTAAAATCATTTGAAAGTGCAGCATTTAAGTTTCTAACAGACTATGTATACATTAAAATTTAACCAATAAAAAGTTTAAAATGTAAGAAGTTGTACATCAGTTTAAAGTCATGCAGTATTCAATCTTCTAAGGGTAAAGTCACAATAAAATAGGAATTAAATTTTCAATACTTTAGCATGCATCCTTTAAGACATACGTACTTGCAAGTGCTGAAGATCATCTTCTTGAATATTCTGAGACAAATTATATACCTGTTAAAAAAATTGTTTTTATTAGTGTTTTATTTTGAACACCCAGCTGCGCAGAGCTTTACTTGTGGAAATGAAGGCTGTTTTATACCTCCCACAAATGAATCACTGAGCCACTGTCTCTCCCAGCGGCACACGAGAAGGATATCCTCTCTGTTCCCAATAGTCAGGATAGAAGATTAAGAGGGAGGCAGAGGTGGTAAACTGTAAAAGCCATGAATACACACATTAGGGGCCTAAAAAATGCAGACTTCTTTTAAAGTGTATCATATAACAAGTTTCTTTTTCTCCTTCTCAAAGTTACTTTAACATTATGAAATGGTCTTTTTTGGTAAAGAATGTTTACACAATTATTTTTCTAAGTTAATAAAGGTGAGGGGTATAGTTCTACAAAGATAAATTCCTCCCTGATACAATCATAGTACACGGTTTATAGTCATTCGGTGGGTATTCCAACCACCATCAGTTCTAACATGGTTCTCTTTTTACTAAAGTAAACTCATCAGCCTAAATAACATGAAAATTTTACTAGTCTGCGGTAAGGGAAAAAAATACCAGTAGGTGGCACTCTCCCCTTTCTACAATGTTTAGGAGGCTGTCCAAGGCACAGAGACCAGAGCTGGTAATGGAAGTCTAAGTACTCTCAAGGGAGAAAGACTAGAGAAAAGATTCACTAGGTCCAGTCCTTCTAACTCAGGTTTTTAAAAGGTGACCTAAGCCACCACAGGAAAAAAATGGATATCCACAGATGTCACCTCTGCTAAGAAGTTAGTTATGTCTGAGAAAATAGGGTTACTCCAAAGACAGAACACTTTGTTCTAACAGCAAATGAGTGATAATCTAGCTGAATCACTTGGAGATCAAAAATATAAACCGCCCTGGACCGGTAGCTGAAATGGTTGGAGCATCATCCCATACACCAAAAGGCTGCGGATTCGATTTCCAGTCAGGGCACACACTAGGGTGCAGGTTGATCCCCAGTTATGGCACATACGGGAGGCAAAAAAATCGACGTTTCTTTCTCTCTCGGATCAATAAACATATCCTCTAGTGAGGATTTGAAATACATATATATCACCAATATAGGTCAGTAAAATTGATTTTCTCAGCTGACTAACTTCAGAGTATTTAAAAAGTCGTTACTGACTGAGGTGATTAAACCCTAGATTTAAACTTAGAACTGAAAGCACAACCAACCTATTCTTACCCATATGGACCTTAGCTTCTAGATAAGAGGTGCAGATCCTCTCACTGTCAGAGCCAGGGTGCAAAGAGCAATGAGAAAGAGGATTTGTCTATTTAGATCATCAGTACTTAACATAGTGCACTGTACTTCATAGATGCTAATTATTGTTGAAAGAATAAATGACCAGAGGATCAATCTGTCATTGATCTATCAGCCAGACAGCTTATGTAAGGAAGGTCAGAAATCTAGCCTCAAAGGCAGGGCAGAAAGTAATAATAAAAAATAACTTTGATCTTTTTGAATATTGATAGTTGACGAAGCACTTTCTTATACACTGTCTTACTCGGATCTCCTAGCTGACTGCACACAACCACATGTGAGACAGACAAGATGGGTAAAATCCTTGTTTTACAGATAAGAAAGTGGATTAGCGGCCATAAGTGGTTGGTTGTCCAAAACCAGGCCTTCTACTAACATAAGTTGAATAAATAAACAAGAGAACACCAAGGTACAAGTTTTAGGACAGAGAAGTCCCTCATTATAATGTAAGGTAAGCCACAAAGCCAGCTGATCTGAAAGGGTATAATGTGGTGCTATAAACCAAACATGTGGCTTCTGCTTAAGAGATCAGTTCTGCCACCTTGCAAGATCAGAGAAAAAGAGGTTGAACAAAATGAAAACAAAAGACTTTGAGAGTCCCCAATACCATCACTTGGTTGAGAGTGATAGATATCCCCAGGCCTATAATAAACAGAAGCCAGGCAGAAAAGTACTCCTCTTTTATCTCATAATACCCAAAACTTCTTCCACTCTGACAACTTGATACTTCAAATTGAGGAAGGCTAGAAATGGGAACTTAGAGACTGACTTATCATATGTCCAGACATCACTGGAAAGCAGAACAAAAATTCCAAAACTCTGTGACAGGATCACCTACCACCCACCAGTGAGAAGAAAAATTTCTTGCATGAGGAAGAATACATTATCTGGCAGCCAACTGACCAAATCCAACTAAGAATAACAAGTGATAATAACGTTTCCTTAAAACAAACAAAAAAAAGCATGAGATGCTATGATGAAAACTCAAAGGGACTGGCTATTGGTTTATTACTTCCTTGGTAAGCACTCAAAGTATGAAATTTCACACTGTGAGACAGAACAGCAAGCATGAAACATAAATAGCTCTCATTCCAGTCCCTTTTTCTTCAACCAAAGGCATGTGGAGGAAGAGCAAAGGTTCGTCTGAACTAATCATCCCACAGCCCTCGTGTCTCTCTCACCTGGACGGAGCTCGTCATGGTGCTCAGAGCAAACACCGTCGCGCAGTCTTTGATGGTCGACTGACTATCGAAGGCACCCTGAGTATCCATCAGCAGCACGGCCACCTAGGAATTTAAAAGTTTACAATGCTATGTAAAATATTTTTAAAAGTTTAAATGCTAAGTAAAAATTTAAAATACTAATAGGTAAAATACTAACTAAAAAATCAAACATAAAATGATAAATACCAAAATCAGTAATTAACGTCAAGAAGAATGCTCTAAATTAAATATCTCACTTTTGACATAATAATCCATGTACAGGGTAGGGCAAAAAAGTAGGTTTCCAGATGAGAGTATGCAAAACAGAGTTGTTCTTGTTATTATTATTTAATTATTGTATTATTTGCCATATGAACAGCTGTAAACCTACTTTTGTCCCACACTTTATGTTAAAATTATTAGCCATTAATAGCTTTGTTTTGACCTGTAATCCCAGAAAATAACTCAAGAAAGAATACAGGAGAAACACACAGCAAGAAGAATAAACAGATTTTTACTTTTGTCCCATTAGGTCTGTCGATCACAAAGACCTCATTCCAGACTTGGATGCCTGTTGTTTCTCTTTCGCAGCCACCTCGCCAGGTAAAGCCAGTCAATGGCTCGTTGTTTCCACCAATCCAATTTTGAGATTCCTGTTGAAGTCAAGCATAAATGTAAAATAAAGCACGAATAATTAAGAACCAAAAAGAACTGTAAGGAATCACCCACTCTTTATTTGCAGCTGAGGAAGGTAACCCAGCGAGAGGAAGACACACGGGAGCACCACACACGCAGTCACAAAGCAGTGTCTCATCTCGCCTGAGCGTCTGTCTTAGAGAGAGGTGGTCTCACCCACACCCAAACCTTCTCACATCCGCTCCCAGTTTCCCTCTCTATGCGTCTAGATAAGTGGGGTCACAACCATTTCCACCCATTTTGGAAAGAATTCCCATGTTTAGAAATCATAAAAAATAGCTACCATCATCTATTTCAACATTTCTTATACAGATAAGCAAAACTAAGTTCCAGACAGAATGAGTGTCAAAAATAGTATTGCTCTCTGAGAATAGCTTATACTAAAATGTTTTCACACTGCCTTTTCTCTTTAAGAAAATACCAACTTTAAAAATAACCACAAGACTTGTTTGGAACCTGATTCAAACAATCCAACTGTAAAAGGCTTTTTTCAAATCCTAAAGGGAAATCTGAAACCAGAGTGGGTATTATTTTAGATAGATAGTTTTAAATCAGGATAAAGTTGAGTGCTTGGTGTGATAATGGTATTAGGGTTGTGATAATAATAATAGTAATAATAACAGAGTCTTTATCAGTTAAACAAACAAGTATTTATGGTGAAAGGGTATGTATGCCATTTGCCTTAAAGTGTTGCAACAAAAATAAAAAAGAATAAAAGAGCAGGCTGGATAACAAATGAAACAAGACCAGTAAAGTATTGACAGGTACACTGGGGTTCGCTATACATATATTCTATTTTATGGTATTAAAATTATTCATAATAAAATGTTATAACTAAAACCACAAGGCTAAACTGTCACAATGAAATATTATGAAATAATTTAAAAGTTAATATATCAAAAGGCAACTGATCTAGAAAATTAAATCTGGAACATAATAAGTGAGTAACTTTGACAAATATCAAGATCCCTATACTTTAGAATACTTAAAGCCCACATACCCTTTACTCAGAGCATCCCATAGGAAAAATTCCTCTGCTTCATAAATGCATTTGATGAGCTTAGATACACAGTCCCGAACAGATAACAAAGCTCAAATTAGGAGTGGAGAAAAGATGCCAAGGTAGGCTCAGCGAGGGATGAAGCAATTTATGAAAAGCAGATAGAAAGTGAGTGGGGGGTGGACAGTGTTAAATAGACCATCATCTAAAGTGAAGTTCAGCTTTAAACCTCAAATCACCTACAATCGTTTTATTCCACAAAACTCCCAACCCCAGGTTACCAATCCTATCAAGTATAAATGTCCTGGACACTCCTTTTCACTTTTCAGTATCTTCAACTTAAGGTCCTCATCTCTCTCGGTCACAAGGCTGACACATGGCACAAATCCATTTATTCACACACTATATATATATATATATATATATATATATATATATATATATATATATATATATATATATATACACACTGCTATATGAACTTGTGCTTCATAGGCACCTCTTGCAGAGATTAAAAGATTAATAGTACCACCCAGAAAAGCCCAACAGTGGTCCTGCCCCAGAATTATAATTTAGATTCTCCAAATAGGCCCCTCCATTCCTTCCTTCCCATACTAAATTTTATCAACAAGAAATGTAATCATGCCATTGTCCTGCCAGAAAGTCATCTGTGGCTCCCCGTTACCTACAGGACCATCTGGAGATGTTTCATGTAATTCACCTTCAATTTACTTGTCCTTCCTCTGCCCCTGATACTCCCCATTAGATCTCCCCAACATCCATACCCACAAACCCACACCTTCTTGTTTCTACCACACTAAAAAAGTCACTATTCCCCCATATATATGGGGTCTGTCCGGAAGAGTCCAGCCATTGTTAATATAATGAGAACAATGTGCATCACATCAATGTAATCTGGCAGCCACAAGACTGGACTGGAACGCACATATGTGAACAATGACAACTTCACTGTACTAGTCAGTTGAGGGCAGTAGACGCCATTGAGTGAGCATATGTACTGTGTGGCCACTGCATTCAAAATGACTAAGTAGAGCAACAAATCTGCATCAAATTTTGTGTTAAGCTTGAACACTCCTCCACAAAAACTATTTGGATGATTGAGAAGGCCACAGCCGTGGGCAACTGGTGATTGGCAGTTTCATCATGACATAGCGCCTGCCCATGCATCATGTCTCGTGCAGAGTCTTTTTGGCAAAACATCAAATGACCCAGTTGACTCAGCCCCCATACAGCCCAGATCTGGTGCCCTGTGACTTCTGGCTTTTCCCAAAACTAAAATCACCTTTGAAAGAAAAGAGATTTCAGACCATCAGTGAGATTCAGGAAAATAAGATGGGGCAACTGATGGCAATTGGGAGAACTGTGTGGGGTCCCAAGGTGCCTACGTTGAAAGTGACCGAGGCATCATTGTCCTGTGTACTATGTTTCTCGTATCTTCTTCAATAAATGTCTTTATTTCTCATAGCACATGGCTGGATACTTTCTGGACAGACCTTGCACGTTGTTTAGCACATCGATACCTGTATCTTCGTTCCACCTGTTCTCTGCCTACACTGATATCTGTATCTTCGTTCCACCTGTTCTCTGCCTACACTGAGCCAACAGTCAAGAAAACTCCCACTTTTCTCGACTCTTAAAGCACATCACTGACACCGCATGCAGTCATCTTCACATGGCTTTGCACGGTAGTTCCTGTGCGAGTCTTGACAGCAGGGGCTGCAAACTCCACCTCTGTCTAGCGAAGGGTCCCCACCACAGCACCGTGCCCTGTTCTAGGCTCCACACATGGCAGCTCATTCCCCAACTACGTCAAAGTGGTATTTAGTGAACTGATTATTTTTAAAAGGTCTAACTTACAGAGATAATTTTTAAAAATCTATCCTTAGATAAATTTATTTTGATTCTCTATTTTATATACCCTGTTTCTCTATCTCCTTTTAAGTTCTGTGAAGTTGTTTTGGGGTTGTTGTTTTTTTTCCAAGAATATAGAACCATGCTTGGCTTTCAGTAGATACTCAAAATTTATTTTTTCAATAAATAAGGACTTTAAAATTTTTATTTTGAAGCTTCACAGTGTTCCCTTTTTAGTACAGGCAAGAGATATGGGGGGGGATGGAAATGATCCTTTTTATTATTCCTAGAAACAATTACACAAACAAGACAGTAAAAATAAAATTTAAAAAGTATAGGTGACTAAAATCATAGGCTAGCATGTTTAACATTAACCTCTCCAAATTGGTATCTCATTTTTTAAAAATCTACTGATTATATATCATCTCTTCTTAGTTTGCCATTTCCTTAGTAATGGAAATGTTTAAATAACATTAAATTTATCAGTCAATAAAAGGACAAAAAGGTAAACTTGAGAATGTAGCTAATCAAAATTAGTAAGTTTTGATATCTCAAAAACTTAAGTCTGCTCTTTTTGTAACATACTGAATACTAACTAACTTCCATAAAATACATTCATATTCATTCAACACATGCACTGAAGCCCTACCATCTGCCACTCACTGTTCTAGGCTCTAAGGATAGAGCAGGGAACAAGAACAGTCCTGCCCTCAAAGAGCATTCTAGTGAATTCTAGAAGCAGCCTCACCACAGCAGATACTGTCTGCTGTTTTAATTTTCTAAAAGCAAACCTAGAACTTAAAAAACAGTAATCTGGTGCCATTTACTACTGGGGAGACCCAAAACAGCCTTAAAATTTGAAATTCCAAAAATAACCTTATTCCTCCAGTAAAACAAAAAGGAAAAGAGAAAATTCTTACAAAATAAATCTCAATTTCAAAAAGCAATCGGAAAACATCTGTACTTTAAATGTAGTCAAATTCTGTAGTATAAGCTTCCCAATGTAATATAATTAGCAACAATGAAGAATCCCTACCTACTCTAAATAATAAACAAATTTATTTCACCACAGAAAAGATAATATTCCCTAGCAACAAAGTGAAGCAACAGCTAGGTAAACTTTAAAACACAGAGCTGGTGGTCCAGTCAGGTTTCCATGTATCAAAGCACAAAGACCTCCCTGCTTTGCAGGCCTACCAACCCCAACAATGGGAAGGCTGGAAGAATAAAGGCCCATCCAGAAGCTGTAACAACTCATCACAGACAGGAGGAAGAGACAAAAAGGAGGAGATTAAGGACCCAGTAACACCACAATAAAAGGAGATCCCCCACAACAACACAGCTGAAACTCTTATCCTGTGTCAAACCAGGACCTAATGCAGGAAACAGATTAACACTCAAAACCTAAATTCGTGGTCAGAATGAAGGCTGAGTGATACACACATTCTGATCACCAAGCATCACTCAGTGTTTTCATCTGAGTATGTAAATACACTCTACAGCCCTACCACCCTGAACTTGCTCAATCTCATCTGAATATGTAAAAACTCTCTCTACAAGTCCCTGAACACATTAAGAAACATTAGACTCTTAAAAACAGACTCTTAAAATTGTCTAACATCTTACCCACCCCCCTGTTCAACTCCTCCCTTTTGGGGCTGGACAATGAGATGACATTATGTGTAACCCAACTCACAAGTTCAGACAGAGGACAACTCTATGAACTTAGGTACAAACTAACAAAGAATAATTTTTTAAAAAAATGTTCTAGTTAAAAAGTGTCCTTGACCTCAAAGACATTAGCTAAATGAAATAAGCCAGACACAAAAAATACTGTATGATTCTACTTATATGAAGTACCTAGAGTAGTCAAACATATAGATACAGAAAGTAGATATCAAAAACACAGTAGCTGAAAGTAACCAGAGGGGAGGAGGGAGGGAATAATGCTGGG
>PVKU01001528.1:0-294300 GCA_004027475.1 Anoura caudifer | reverse complement strand
AAATTTAATATTAAAAAATTACTAATGCTTGGGTCCCTAATTCCAGTAAAGTCAGAATCTCTGGAGCTGGGGCCCAAGCATCAGTATTTCAAAAATTTTAATTACACAAGAGA
Source organism: Anoura caudifer (assembly GCA_004027475.1). Taxonomy (NCBI): domain Eukaryota; kingdom Metazoa; phylum Chordata; class Mammalia; order Chiroptera; family Phyllostomidae; genus Anoura; species Anoura caudifer. The sequence goes on along the minus strand of PVKU01001528.1, from coordinate 294,187 downwards.
TTTTATTGCATAGCCTGGGCCCAAACCCCTGAACTCAGCCTACCAGCCCCTAGCAGCCTCCTACTCAGTACCTCTGAGGGTCTCCTAAGGTAATTAGTGATTTACTTCCTCTATAGAGACCTCAGCTTTCACCTCACTCCTTTTCTTTCAAATACTTTCCTCCCTCTCCTTTATTTCTTGCCTCCTTGTTGCCTGCTTCTGCTCGATGCCTGCCAACAGTACCTGCTGAGGTTGTTTGGCCTATTGGTAGCCAGTGTTGGGTTAGGTTTTCAGCCCTCTGGTGCAAAACACACAGATCCAGTTACCTGGAGATTGCCCACTCATCGCTTCTGCAGCTGCTTCTGTGCTTCCCTGGGGCCTCTCCACACCCTGCCAACCTGGCTGCCCTCCACAGCTGGTGCTATGCTCAGGACCGGCCCCCGAAGTGGCACACATGGACCCTCAGAATGCGCATCAAATACATACTACCACAGCATCTGAGTATGCTCTCAGGGTGGCATGCAAGGCATTTTATCATCTGGGCCCTTTCTTCTTTCCGACCTCACTTCCCACTATCGCTACTACAGAAAAAATGACATGAGAGTTTAAGTTTACATCCTGTGTTGAAAGGCTTGCCATCCAGAACCAAGTGACTTTGTAAAATAGTCCTTCTGCTTTTGCTCAGCTATCAGAGAAAAGGTGGGTTCCCTCCCACCTAACTCGTTCAGCACGTTTCCTGTGCAATGAATTCAACTGAGTATATATTTGGAATCATTGTCCAGAGACCAAGGTGACAGCCCTGGAGATTCCTTCCTGGAACATTTCTCAAGGAAAACTCAGCCCCTTGGATAGAAGAGCAGGTTGGTTTTGAACCAGCCATCAGCTACAGTTGAACTAGGAAACTACTGTTTACTAGGTAATTTATTTATTTTTTCTAAAAAATATTGTTTTGGAGTGGAAATGAGAGGGAGGTGGGAGGGCTGAGGTGATGGGTCGGGATGGGAGTAGAAGACAGAAAACTGTACAAGAACAACAATTAAAAATAAATAAATAAATTTAAATATAAAAAATATATTATTTTAATTAATTTATTTTTTTAAAGAGGGGATGGGAAGGACAAAGAGAAGGAGAGAAACACCTAACGGCTGCCTCACAGCGGGGGACCTGGCCTGTAACCCAGGCATATGCCCTGACTGGGAATGAACTGGCAACCTTTCAGTTTGCTGGCTCTCAATCCAATGAGCCACACCAGCCAGAGGGCTGTGTACTAGGTAATTTAGAGTATTTTAAAAAAATACACTATAACAAGAACATTGACATTTTTATAACACTTTCTGTGTGCCAGAATTCTGGATGTTTTGCTTTTATTAACTTATTTAACCCTAACAACAAACCTACAGAAGCATACGGCTATGATTATCATTCCTGTTTTACAGGTAAGGAAACAGAAGGACAGTGAGGTTGAGTGACTTGCCCAAGACCACGTAGCAATCAAGAAGCAAAGCCTGAGATCAGAGCTCAGCAGTCTGGCAGCAGTCTCTGTCTTTCCCTTTGACGCCCGCCTGCAAATTAAGAAGTTGCCTTTTTAGTTTTTGGCCAATTTTTTTCCATTGGAACTGCAAATATGTAGATTTAGAAGTCTATTTTGTTTAATCAAAATGATTCATAACAACTGATTCTGCTATTAAAGCAATTTGCACTCTTTTCAGAACTTTTAAGTTATTTAGAGTTTTTTGTAAAAATGTTTATACAATTATAACATGTTTCTTTTGTGGAAAAAATAGAGAAAGATTATACAGGTAATCTTTTTGAGTCAAAGTTTTTCAGAGTTATATAAAATCATTGTGCTTTCATTGTTTTTCTTCCTATTTTACTATTGTATCTTGAGAATTATAATTAGAAAATGTATCCTTGCTTTATTTTTTCTACATGCTATTCTTTCTCATTATGATTCTATGAAGAGAATGTCATTGTTGTATAAAAAAGTTTGCAAATATACGAACACTGGGTTTTAGCTGAACAAACAAAAAGCATAGTGTCGCATCTCAATTATATATATAGAATCAAAAATATTTATGTGACAAATTAAATTTTCACTTTTTGACAAGAATAAGAGCAAGGTGATTGTGTTGCATAATTTTTAATTAAAATTAATCAAAAATCAATATAGCTTTAACATATTGTGTTGAGTCAATATTATCAATTTTAAATTCTCAACTTTGTGTAATTTTTTTATTAAATGTATTATTTATTTAGCTTTAATGAAAGCAAAACTTAAGGTTATGCTACATTCTGACTGGTTTCTTAAGTTTATTTTATTTTTTTATATTTTATGGTTTATAATATTACGGTTGTCCCATTTACTCAGTCTATACCCCCTCCACTCAGCCCACCCCCCATTCCATAATCTGCCCCTTCACCACGTCCATATCCATGGTCCCTCATATACGCTCTTTGACTAATCTTCTCCCTTCTTTCAGTCAGTCCCACCTCCCCACTCCCATCTTACAGCTGTCAGTCTGTTCCATGTTTCCATGCCTTTGGTTCTATTTTGCTCATTAGTTTATTTTGTTCATTTGACTCCTCTTATAGGTGAGATCATATGGTATTTGTCTTTCACTGCCTGACTTATTTCACTTAGCATAATACTCTCCAGTTCCATCCATGCTGTCACAAAAGGCAGGAGCGCCTTCTTTCTTTCTGCTGCGTAGTATTCCATTGTGTAAATGTACCACAGTTTTTTTTTTATCCACTTATGTACAGATGGGCACTTAGGCTATTTCCAAATCTCTGCTATTGTAAATAGCTCTGCTGTGAACATGGGGGAGGGTGCATAGGTTCTTTTGAATTGGTGTTTTGGGATTGTTCAGATACATTTCTAATAGTGGAATCACTGGGTCAAAAGGCATTTTCATTTTTAGCTTTCTGAGGAAATTCTATATTATTTTCCACAGTGGCTGTACCAGTCTGGATTCCCACCGGCAGTGAACTAGGATTCCCTTTTCTCCACATCCTCTCCAGCACTTGTTGTTTGTTGATTATTGATGGTAGCCATTTTGACAGGTGTGAGGTGATATCTCATTGTGGTATTAATTTGTATCTTTCTGATGGCTGGTGATGTTGAGCATTTTTTCATATGTCTATTGGCCCTCTGTATGACCTCTTTGGAGAAGTGTCTATTCGGGTCCTTTGCCCATTTTTTAATTGTATCATTTGTCTTCCTAGTGTTGAGTCATGTGAGTTCTTTATATATTTTGGAGATTAAACCCTTGTCCAATGTGTCATTGGCAAATTTGTTCTCCCATACAGTTGGTTCCCTTTTCCTTTTGATGATGGCTTTTTTAGCCATGCAGATGCTTTTTAATTTGATGTAGCACCATTTGTTTATTTTTGCCTTTATTTCCCTTGCCCAAGGAGATATATTGGCAAAAACATTGCTACACAAGATATCTGAAATTTTACTGCCTATGTTTTCCTCTAGGATATTTATGGTATCATGACTTATATTTGTCTTTTCTCCATTTTGAGTTGATTCTCATGTATAGTGTAAGTTGGTGGTCTACTTTCATTTTTTGGCACGTACCAGTCCAGTTCTCCAACACTATTTATTGAAGAGACTGTCTTTACTCCAGTCTATGTTCTTGGTTCCCTTATCAAATATTAATTGACAATAAAGATGTGGGTTTATTTCTGGGCTCTCTATTCTGTTCCATTGATCTATGTATCTTTTTTAAAGTATATATTATTGATTATGCTGATAGAGTTGTCCCAATTCTTTCCCTTGCCCCTTCTGTCTGCTACACCCTCCCCTCCTGCCATCCCAAACCCTTTGTTCCTGTCCATGAGTCATGTTTGTAAGTTCTTTGGCTTCTTCCTTTCTTCTTCTATTCTTAACACCCCTCTGTCTATTTTGTACCTACCATTTACCATACTTATTCCCTGTATCTTTTCCCCCCATTCTCTCCCCTCTGCCTCCTCACTCCATTTCTGTGATTCTGTTCCTGTTTTGGTTGTTTGCTTATTTGTTTCTGTTTTTAGGTTCAGCTGTTGATAGTTGTGAGTTTGTTATCATTTAGGTACTGTTCTTATTTTTAATCATCTTCTTTTTCTTAAAGAAGTCTCTCCAACATTTCATATAATAAGGGCATGGTGATGATGAACTCCTTGAACTTGACCTTATGCAGGAAGCTTTGTCTGCCCTTCCATTCTAAATGATAGCTTTGCTGGATAGAGTATTCTTGGATGTAGGTCCTTGCCTTTCACGACTTGGAATACTTCTTTCTAGCCCCTTCTTGTCTGCAAGATTTCTTTTGAGAAATCAACTGATAGTTTTATGGGTAACTCTCTTCTTTTCTCTTGCTGCTTTTAAGATTCTCTCCTTATCTTTAATCTTGGGTAATGTAATTATGATGTGCCTTGGTGTATGCTTCCTTGGGTCCAACTTCTTTGGGACTCTCTGAGCTTCCTGCACTTCCTGGAAGTCTATTTCCTTTGTCAGATTGGAGAAGTTCTCCTTCATTATATTTTCAAATAAGTTTTCAATTTCTTGCTGTTCCTCTTCTCTTTCTGGTACCCCTATGATTCAGATTTTGGAACATTTAAAGTTGTCTCAGAGGTTCCTAAGCCTCTTCTCATTTTTCTGAATTCTTGTTTCTTCATTCTGATCTGGTTGAATGGTTATTTCTTCCTTCTGCTCTAAATTGTTGATTTGAATCCCAGTTTCCTTTCTGTCATTGTACATTTGTTCCCTGTACATTTTCCTTTATTTCACTTTGCATAGCTTTTACTTCTTCTTCTATTTTGCGACCATACTCAATCATTTCTGTGAGCATCCTGATTACCAGTGTTTTGAACTCTGCATCTGATAGTTTGGCTATCTCTTCATTGCTTAATTCTATTTTTGGAGCTTTTAGCTGTTCTTTCATTTGGGCCATATTTTTTTGTCTGGACACTCCTGTTATGCAGTAGGGGGTGGAACCTTAGGTATTCTCCAGGGTGGGGCAACCCATTTCTCTGTGTTGTGGTGCTGCCAATGGGGGAGGGGCCCAAGAGGGAATAATGCCACTTGGACTTGCTTTCAGTCACTTCCCCCATTACCCACAGCAAATTGGGCCCTTCTGGTGCTGATTCCCAGGTGGGTGGGTTTTTGTACGTTGTAGGACCCTCTGGGTTTCTCAATGAACTCTCCTGTGAGGCTGGGAGTTTCTCTTGCCACTGCAGCCCCCACAGGTTTTTACAGTCAGGGGTTTTGCATCTTTATTTCCCTGCACTGGAGCTTTGGGTTGTGCAGTCTGTTTCACTCCCCAGTTGTTCTTCCTGGTTTATCTGTATGCAAGTGTGGGACCACCTGGTCCTCCAGTCAATGCCTTGCCATGAGCCCTCTCTGCCTCGGCTGTCCATTTCCACCCCTCCTACTGATGTGGGTGAATGTTTATTCTTTAACTCCTCAGTTGTCAGACTTCCATACCATGTGATTTTTCTGGCAGTTCTGGTTATTTTTGTTTTTAAATTTGTTGTTTTCCTTCTTTCAGTTGTGTGAGCAAGGAGGCAAAGATCTACCTGTGCCTCTACCTTGGTCAGAAGTCTGTATGTCTGTTTTTATGCCAGTACCAAACCATTTTGATTATAGTGGCCTTGTAGTATAGTTTAATATCAGGTATTGTGATCCCTCCAACTTTGTTCTTCTTTCTTAAGATTGCTAAGGCTATTCAGGGTTGTTTTTCATTCCATATTTTTTGTAATATTTGTTCTAGATCAGAGAAATGTCATTGGTATCTTAATAGGAATTGCATTGCATCTATAGATTGCTTTGGATACTACAGAATTTTAAGGATGTTAATTCTTCCAATCCATGAACACAGTATACGCTTCCACTTATTTGTATCTTCCTCAGTTTCCTTCTTCAGTGTCCTACAGTTTTCTGAGTACAGGTCTTTTGCCTCCTTGGTTAAATTTATTCCTAGATACTTTGTTTTTTTCGTTGCAGTAGTAAATGGGATGGTTTTCTTAGTTTCTTTTTCAAATAGTTCATTATTACAGCATAAAAATGTCATCAATTTGTGAATATTGACTTTGTATCCTGCTATTTTGCCAAATTCACTTAATAGATTGAGTAGTTTTTCGGTGGAGCCTATAGGGTTTTCTATGTACACTAGCATGTCGTCCGCAAATAATGACTGTTTCACTACCCCAGCTTTCCTTTCACCTCCATTGGCAAGGAATACTTTTTCTACCCTTCCACTCTCATCCCGTGTAGATCTTTTATTCTGAGGTGGGGCTCTTGTAGACAGCATATATGTGGGTCATGTTTTCTTATCCATTCAGCTACCCTATGTCTTTTGATTGCAGCATATAATCCATTTACATTTAAGGTTATTATTGATCTTAAGTTTATTATAAGTGTTCTTTTCACTTAAAATATTTTTAAATTAAGGTTTGAAGTTTATGCCCTTCTTAGATGACTAAACATAATTTCATATGTTTAAGTTATAAATATACTATAAGCATATGGGTCCTGGACCTCACATCCCCTAAGGAGTTTTTAGGAATTTGTGGCAAATATTTAATAGAGGATATGAGCTTTCTTATTTTATTTTATTTTTATTTTTCCCAAAGAGGATATTTTTAATTCATTAATATTTACTCTTTATTCTCATAAAGTAATGCTACAGGGAACAGAGTTAACTTATGGAACCTAACTTCCAAATTCCAAAGGTATTTTTATATTGTGACTATTTGCTTATAATGGGAGTCTGTTGAACAAGCTGAAACAAGGATACCAGTAAAACAATTTTCTTTCTTAGGCTACATTTACAACTAGTTTTAAAGATATCCAAGATTCAATCTAGAACCAAACTATTTTTGCAAATATAGTATTGAATTATTCCTTCCTTCATGTGCATCCTATGAGATGTTAAAGGAAGCAATAATTTTTGTGATATAATGTTGTTTTATCTTTTGTTTTAAAATGTGTGCTTTGCCCAGTTTTACAACAATAATAATGGGAAAATTTAAAAGAAATCTACAACCTCACCACTCTCAAAAATTGAGACTTTATTAATTTATATGTCTGCCTAAGATGTGATTTGGATATGGCTCACTAGCCTGTAGCATATAATTTTAACAACAGCATAGTTTTCTCTAGATTCAGCCATCAATCAGGCATTTTCATTAGTATGAAGATAAACAAATGAAGGGAAATAACTAAAGGAAAATTAATCATTAATCTCTGAAATGACTGAACCTTTTAAATATTTCCCTTCACAGTCTGCACTCTTTGTGCTTTGCTCCTTATGGAATAGAGCAAAGCTAACTCTTTCATTGTAAGTACTTTTTTTTGTACAAGTCCAAATTGACCTTGTTCAGCCTATGTTCAAGAAACTCTAGTTGATTTCTCTTTGGGGTTTAGACTGCCTTCAACAAACATGTGGACCTTTGATTTATTGGTCACAAACAAAAGCTAAAAATCTTACAAAAGGATAAAACTCATCTTCATTTCAGCTTCTGTTAGCAAGAAGAGTTGTTTTAGCCCCATGGAGACTCTGAACCTTGTTTTGAACTTACTGCCTTGTGCCTTAAAGCAGTGGGATCAATATTCTGAGGCATTTTTTCAAGCCCCACAATTCTAAATCAGCCTCAGCAAGTTGAACTAAACTCCATTTGGCTTTAGCACTTCAAACCTGCAATATTTATTTCAATATATGATTGAAAGTCAATCCTATCTTCTCAGTAATGTGTTTAGATTATGTTTGAAGCACAGGTGTTTTATGTATTTGTAAAAGCCTTAAATATTTATGCTCACAAAGGAGTATAATCTCATTATAGATATTCAAACATTATAAAATTATTGTAGAAAGTTAAACTCTTGTGATATAGAGAGCAATTGTTAATAGCAGAATATTCCTCAATAATGTTCTCTGGTTTACTGATACATACTACTATACAGAGAGACTTTTAAAAGCAATTCCTTGATAATTACATATCTCTTAGAAGTGTGTCAATTATATAATACATACTATTTTCCACATTGTGTTTGCCATTTAATATCTCTTGGATATCTTTTCATGTTGGTGCTTATAGTGTTTACTTCATTCTTTTCTTTGGCTACATAACATTCCATGATATAAAAGTACCATAATTTACTTAAATACACTCAACCCTCCGTATCTGGGTTCTGCATCTGCAGATTCAACCAACCTTGGGTAGAAAATATTCTAAGTGAAATGTTACATTGTTACTGATGTGAACTATTATAGTTAGGCCTACAGAACATGGACAGACTTTTTTCTTGCTATTATTACCTAAACAATAAAGTATAATAACTATTTACAAAGCATTTACATTGTTTCATAATTAATGTAGAGATCTGTTTCCAGGTTGGTTTTGTTTGTTTTGTTTGCCTTGCCAATGTTGTGGTGAATATCCTTGTAAACATATCTTTACACACTTGGAATACAGTGCTTTAAAGTATTAAAAAAAGATAGAATAATACTGTTTTAATGTATTTCATTCATTCTTGTTATCACTTCAGATTATTGTTACCAGCATGCCAAACTCATAATAAATAATACTTTAAAATTTTAATTCGATACATTTAGTTCTTATGAACAAGTTCATCTTTCTAGAATTTAAAAATATTGCCCTACAAGTGACCTTCCAACATGTTCTTTTATGATGCATTTATGACACCAGTAATAATGATTCCTTGACCATTATATAGCTCTTCAGTTTACAAAGAGCCTTCACATAATTATCCCATCTGACTTCACATCAACGTGATCTATGCAGGACAGGTTTATAGAGAAAATGGTGCTGACTTGGAAAGTTTTACTGCCTGAAATATATAGAGAGTGTGTAAGTTCCTTGTTCTGCTAAATCAAGGAGTCAAGGCCGTTGTCCTGACAGGAGTGTTATATCATATTGGTACCATAATATGGAAAAAAAGCCTTATATGTCACTTTAATAACTGGTGTTGCTAATTTACTATCCATTTTTAATTGAATTCTCTGCTATCCAGAGATTAGACTCACCAAGCATGTATTAGCTAAGTGCTCCAATAATTGCTACTCCAGAACCAAGTGTTGGAAAGACTTTATGCAGCAGTTGTCAATGGAGGGTGAGTTTCAGTGCTGCTTTTCCTCAGTTGGAATTGGGAGAGCAGAGGGTAAGGGCAGAAGAAGAAAGGGCACAGAATACAGCACCAACAAGACCATGCTTGCTAAGACCTTGGAAGTTCCTTACCCACTCATCATTATTTCTCTATTCCTATGATCCTTTCTTTACCCAGTGCCTTTCATGGTGGGGCTGGGAATAAATGATGAAGCTTCTCTCATTTTCCACACTCCTGGTAGGAAGCAGGCTGCTGTGCAGGAAAGGGAGATCATTATGTTGCTTCCTGCTTTGGGAAAGGAAACAATCTTGAATGGCACAATTGTTGCCACAGCTGCAGGCTTATGTTGCCACATTAGTAGGTCTATCTGAACTTTCAATTCAGCTGAGAATGCACTTCTGAACTTCCTCTCTTCCTCCACTTACAGGACCTCAAAATCAGTTTCCAGATCTCAAGTCTTATAAGATCCTGTTCAATTTAAGCCATGTGTGTTGAATATGATAGCAATTTTCAACCAGCTATGATTCTACATGGTGGCTACATCAATACTCATAAGCAAATTACATTACTTAAAGAGAAATCACACTGATGATAATACTCTGAAATTCTGGTGCTGTGTTCTTGCATCAGTACAATTACAAGGAGTTGATCTGCCCCATCCCATCTGTCTGATATTACTCTCTACTGTTCTATGTATACTTGGCTGCTAGGTCAAGCCGGGTTCTTCACTGTCGTGTGTGTAATACCTAGTTCATTTCCACCTCTCTGCCTACACTTATATTTTTTTCTCTCCTGTAAGTCCTTTTCCTTTCTTGCCTATCTGAATTCTAATCAAAATTGAAAGCAAGCCCCCCCAGTCCTGCACCAAGCCTTTCCTACTCTGACAGAGAATCCCACTAATGCCTATACACAGGCAAAGAAACTCAGTACCTTTCTGCACATTCTGTTTTTTTTTCCCAACCTGTGAGTGAAATATCAAATTTTTAGTCTTGGCACCCGAGCTCTTAAAAAGTCACCTGCTTATTGAATTGCAATAACCGCATTAGGCACCAGAGTGTAGTGTACCCTTTTCCCATTCTCCCATACCTGGGGCCTTCTCTCTGAACCAGGTAGGGAGATACACTGATGAACAAGGTTGAGTTTTAGTGCACAGCTCTGGCCCTAGCAGAAGAGCCCCATAGAAGCTAAGACTCAGGCACAGTTGATAAGTTTCTTATTCATGGGAATGGTGGCCAGTTTGAGACAGATCATTGGCAAATACCTTACCATTCTTCTTGTCTGACTAACAAATCCCTCTTACATACACAAAGTGAACTCTTGGCCCCATGATGTTTACACAGTAGATACCTTTGAACACACTTCGCTTAATCAGAATATTCCAAGCTTCAGTATTCTACAGCTAGTTAAAATTTTACTAATATTTTCTAGTTCTGAATACTATATTTTATAAGTCCAATAAATAAAAATGTTTCTAATTCAGGAAATAAAAATATATAAGAAGTGTGGCATGTCTGGAGTGTTAGCATTTCCTATAATAACTTTATCTCATGTTGCTGACTAGTCCTATGAACCATGGACTTTTAATTTAAGATTTAAAGTCCCATGTTACATGTGAATTATTTATTATGTTAACCATGGGCTATCAAACTAGAGTATACACTTCTCAAAGGCAGAATCATGCCACAAATGACTCTTGTACCTCTGATAGCACTTAATATAATCCTGAGCATATCCAGATGCTCAATATATATTCATTGATCGAAGTCAATGTCATCTTTAGAATGAGATGCTTAAATTTCAATTTAATGGCTTTAGGTAAGAGATCTGAAATAATTTGGGGTCCTAGGGAAGAAACAAAATTCACCTTAAGTGGTCCAGGTGAAGAGACTTTAATAAAAAGACGACTCAAAGAAATAAAGGCAGGGTTAAGAAAAGAGACAAGTATGGTAAGGCACCAGTTACAGAGGGGGAGCTATTTTCCTCCTGGGGCTGAAGAAATGACAAAAGGAAATTGAGTTAGCAGAACCTAGTTAGAGCTGGAGCTGGGGAAGAAGACTGACCTGGCAGAAGAAATGTGTTTGGGGAGCCATGAGTGAGAGCTGCAGTGACAAAGCAGAAGAAGGGAAAAATACTCCATTTCCCACTCTCAGACCTCCCATGTGTTCCAGCTCGCAAGGACTCCCAGAGAGGTCAGCAAATTTCACTCTTCTGAGGCACCAGCAGGGCAGAAAAGGTGGGAGAAAGATGGGGGTGGAGAGATTTGGGCAAGATTGGACCAGGGGGTGGGTGGGTAAGGAGAGGGCAGGCAAAATAACCAGCATAAGAAGGTTTTCATTATAAATGGAAACAAGAAAAAGGCTGAATTATTGGGCTGGCCAAAAAGTTTATTTGTTTTTTTCTGTAAGATGGCTCTAGTAGAGCTTAGTTGTCTTTAATATCATTTGAAACAATTTTGTTAGGTTGTATTGGGACAGCTGTCATATCAGCATGCATTAAAAAACACATCAAAATTGGTGAACTTTTATGTAGTCATTTTAATATTGAAGATATAAGAAAATACACAACATTTTCAACATATTATTATTTATTATTTCAAAAAAGGTAAAAACACAACAGAAACACAAATAAAGATTTGTGCAGTGTATGGAGAAGGTGCTGTGATTGATCAAACATGTCAAAAGTAGTTTGCGAAATTTCGTGCTGGAGATTTCTTGCTGGTTGGTGCTCCACAGTTGGGTAGGCAATTGAAGTTGATAATGATCAAATCAACATGTTAATTGACAAAAGTCAATGTTATATCACATGAGAGAGAGCCAACATACTCAAAATATGCAAATCAATAAAGTTATTGGTGAAAATGGAAAATGTGCCTTTTATTTTAAGGAAAAAAACTGAATAGACTTTTTGGCCAATAGACTTTGGCCAATATAATGTATAGAATAAAAGAAACCTGGACACCCCAAAATTATGTGGGAAAAACTAAGTCTGAGTTGGCCAAAGTTAAGCCCTGACACTTAATTTTCTTTACTAAGTCACTCTGAATAAAGAGAATAAGCACCCTTGTTTTCTCCAAACTTTTGATTATTGCAGTTTCAAATCAATAAATAAACATGTAAATCTATCACTCGTGGCAATGAATAAGATTTACTTACAGACATAACTGCCTTCACAATCAAAAGTAGGGGCTGTACCGTTCAATGAACACCCTTGTTTTTTAGGGCATAAAGTAGAATAATAGAACAAACATGTTCCTCCTGTGTGGAGAAATAATACCTATTATAAATCATTAGCAATAACATCAAACTGTTCTCTTTACATTGAAAAGAGAGGCAAATTTAAACATTTTTTTACTTTAGTTTGGTACCTATTCATGATCACATAGGGGTTAATAAATATTTACATACATAGAGTCGCAGAACTAGATGACATTACAGGTCTTGTAATCTACCACTGCGTTTAACAGATAAAGAAACAGGCTCCCACAAATTAAGTCACCTGCCTTCAGTCAGATAGTTGATTGTGGCAGAACCAGCCCAGAATGCAGACAGTCTGCTTCCTAGTCTAGTCATCCACAGTCTAGAAATGCTTGACTCAGCTCCAAGTAGAAGGCAAAAGAGCATAGGGATTCAGGGCAAAGGTCTGGACTTAGATCTAGCAGGACCCTTGGTGAGTGAGAAATTCCTGCTGAGCCTTCCACTTCCGCCTCTGGGTGGGCGGTGGGGGGGGCGGGGATACAGGAAACCTGTCCTATCAGAATTGTTACAGGTGGACTGAAAAAATATGCATAAAATGTTTAGCACCATGTTTGGTGTGTAGTAGTCACCCAATAAATAAAAACTGCTATATAGTCGTTATAAAAATTTTCTTCTTTTTTTTTGAAAATTAACTGATAATTTAGTCATAGATGATAGTCAATAAGAATTTAAGAAGAATTATGCAGGGGTTAGGAAAAAATGTTTGAATTGGTCAGAAGAGGTAGAGAATAAAGGAAACTACTTAATTGGGGTGGAAGGGAATGCAACAGTCCTGATAGAGTAAATAAGTAATAGTTTTATTACTATTTCCTCCATCTTTGCTAAGGAAACATTACCAAGAGTTCCACTTTTAAAGTATAGGTCTTTTTTAATTAACAGATTTTTTAAACTAGTTTTAGATTTACAGAAAAATAAATTATTTTGACTCACAGAGAGTAGTATTGTTGGACCCATTGAAAAGTTGAACATACTTGATAAACATAAAACATTATACAGAAAGAAGGTGGCAATATCAGAAGGGGTTGGAGGTGGGGGAAGTGGGCAAACTGAGGAGGAATAGGGACGAAAAGAGACTTAACTTCAGGTGGTGAGCACATGATGCGGTGCGCAGATGATATTTTATGGAGCTGTACACTTGAAACCTACTGGTTTTAATAACCAGTATCGCCCCAGTAAATTCAATTAAACAAGAAGGTGGTATTTTTCTTATGAATAATGAGAAGTGCCAAGGATCTAAGTTAACATACCAGAAAGAGATAAATCAATAGAACTTGGTCAACCGAGGTTTTTAAAGAATATCAAGGCTAACAGTATACCAGTGCTAGCAAAGTGTGTACCCTGTCATGGCAAATTTTCCAGGGGACTGATGAATTGCCTATCTGAATTCTATCGGAAAGAAAAATCACAGGCATAACTATGGAAACCTACAGTCAGTATCACAGTATACTAGACAAACTAGTTAAAGCTGTAATTCAAGGGTAGGACCACTGAAAAATGTATAAATAACCTTCAAAGAAAAAGGTACCAGAGCTTGTAAGGGAAATTCATACAGAAATATTACAAAGTCTTTAAAGAAATAATGACTATTGTACCAAAGGCAAAGCTAGTGGATAAAATTTATAAATATAAAACTTCCCCCAAATCATTATCAGCAAAGACATTTACTACTATTCAGTAAGAAATTTTATTGGGACATCATTGGATTGAAACTACTTTAAAAAAAAAGAGGATGGGATCTGGCTTAAAATAAAACAGTATATGATTCAATAAATGTGTCTTTATTTGGAGATGCGCAAACGGCAGCATTTCAGGGACCTTTCTGTGCTAGAACAAATATATTTTAAATTTGTGCAAGTAATCTGGAAGACAGAATATTAGGTATGATGATACTGAGTTCTTCCAAGTGGAAAATGCCAACAATAGCAATGGGGGAAATGTCAGGAAAAACCTGACAGTTTGAGTAATTCAGCAGAAAGTTAGATGTTCTCATTCTTTTACACTTGAATCCCAGGAGTGTTGACCCCCTTCTTAGATGAGGGGTTCACAGAGAGATGCTGTCAGCTAAGGGGGGTGTCGTGGATGAGAGGAAGGCTCCATGTAGCTGAAGTCTCAGTGCTCACTCTAAACTGGGGTCTGGGTGAAGGGTAGAGGTGGCTCACTTGCTCTCTGGGTCCAGGTGGTGGGATGTTTTGTCATTTCTGAGCAGTCTTCCTGTAGGAGTGGGATGAGCAGAAGGACTATGAAGAGAGGCTTTCTTCTTAAAAATATTTTGTGGAGGTTTAGATGAAAATTATAGTTATGTACCTAATGTACTTTCAAGGGCACAGATAACTCACAGGCAGGCCTCAAAGCCAACTTTGACTAAAATCTTCCAAGGACTGTGAAGGGTGACATGAGCTTTTGTGCAAAAAAAAAGTATCACTCTTAAAAGGCCAGGAGTGTGCTCCAGCACCTACATGATAAATCTAGAGTTAACGATAACCGGTGCTCCACTTCATAGATGGAAGACTCTAAAGTATAGTAGTTCGCAAAGATTCAGAGATCAAGGGCATGATGTGGGAACATACGAGTTTGTATGCTAAGGTTTCTGTTTTTGCTTTCTGTGTGTGCTTGGTGAGATCAGAGTTGGTATGATATGCCTCTGTGTGAAACTCCAAAGATTTGGATGTTTTAAAGGACAAGGATGCATTTGGAAAACAACTTTGAAGCCAGTTTCCCTAGTTCTTATGTAGTTTAATGTTTCTTTTCCATTTATATAGTTCCACTTAAAGAGCTAATTATGAAATTATACAGAATGCAATTAATTTTCACATCAGTAAAAAAAACAAAAACAGACCATTGCCTTTTATGTATAAAGAGCACATTGACTAAGTGTTTTAAACATACCAGTATTTTGGACTTTGTTTAATTATTATGGCAAGTCCTTCAGGTACTATTATTGACATTTTAGAGACTGGGAAACTAAAGCACAGAGATATTAAATAACTTACCCAGTGCTACCTGGTTGGGTCAAGAGGACCCATATTCAAGTCTGTCTGATTCCAAAGTCCATGTTCTTAATATATATACAAACATATACATATACATGTATACACAAGGTCTGTCTGGAAAAAGTCCAACCATTGTTAATATAATGAGAACAGTTTACGTGACATCAATGTAACCTGGCAGCCAAGGAGAGTGGACTGGAATGCACATGCATGAACAGTCACGACTTCACCGTACTAGTCAGTGGGGTGCAGTAGATGCCATTGGGTGAGCATGTGTATGTACTGTGTGGCTGTTGCATTCAAAGTGAGTGAGCAAGTAGAGTAATGAATTTGCATCAAATTTTGCATTAAGCTTGAACATTCCTCCTGCAAAACTACTGGGATGATTCCGAAGGCCCCAGTTATGGGCAACTGGTGATTGACAGCTTCATCACAACAATGCACCCACTGATGCATCACGCTGCATGAAGAGTATTTTGGTGAAACATCAAATTACCCATGTGACTCAGCCCCCCTTACAGCCTAGAGTTGGCATCCTGCAACTTCTGTCTTTTCCCCAAACTAAAATCACCTTTGAAGGGAAGAGATATCAGAGTGTCAATGAGATGGGGGCAGCTGATGACAATTGGGAGAACTGTGTGAGGTTCCAATATGCCTTCTTTGAAGGGGACTGAGGTGTCATTGTCCTATGTGCAATGTTTCTTGTATCTGGTATCTTCTTCAATAAATAGCTCTATTTTTCATAGGGCATGGCTGGATACTTTCTGGACAGACCTTGTCTGCTTAAGAACTTACTGGTATTCTTAAAGTTCATGTATGTATTTGATGGTAAGCTGCATTAACATAACAAAAGGAAGTTTCATTAAAATACTCCTTGTGTTTAATCATCTTTAATCTCTATTAAAAAAATCTTTTCAGTTTATTCTGCATGCAAATTACTCTGTTTGGAGAACAGCCACCACTACAGATTACAAAAACTATTGTTCAGCAGGGACGAGTTGCTGAGTGTCACCACCATCCGTGTGCTGGTTCCAGAGCTTTCACACAGATTCGTCTGGCAGTGCCCACTCACTCTATTGCATTTCTGAGTAGGGTTGTAAATCTTGTTAAAACCAATAAAAATATAATTTCAGGATATTTCAGAAGCAATCTCTCATGTCACTTGAGTCTCCAAGGTTTTCTGCTTCTACTTTCTTCTTTCTAAAGTGCAAAAAGGATTCAGCTAAAACAATTTTATCTTTAAATATAATGTTTTTTTCTAATTACAAAAAGTAATATGTGATGATTTGAAAGAATTTAGAATATGTGTAAAGATATAAAGAGAAAAGGGGTCCCAAAATTCCATTATCCACAGATAAAACATGAGGAACATTCTAATGTATTTCTTTCCTTTAAATAAATATGAATCAAAATATTAGCTGGCTTATTTTGGAGGGTGGCTGAAGAATTTCAAATAACTTAAATATTCTTATATATATTTTATATATATCTATTTAATTTACTTATATATTTATCTAAGATATTCATTGAACTTTTCAAATACTTTCTCAAAAGTTATCCCAATTCTCTACAGGGTGACTATGAAATGTTATGATTATAAGCAAAAAATTAGCCAATTTGTCTAGTTGAGAATCCAAAAATAAATGAATGTGATTTATATATAATAGAAAATTTGATTTTTTGCATGCTTTAATTTTATTTTCTCCTGTTTACAAAGATAATATGTGGCCACTGTATACAAGTAAAATAACACACATTAGTATTAAAATAATTAACATTTGTTCAGTGCTTTCTATGTGCCAGGCACTGTTCTAAGAGTTTTGTTTATATTAACTCTCTTAATCCTTACAAGAACTCTGTGAAGTAGGGACTATTACTTGTTATTTTCATTTTACAAATGCGAAAACTTAGGCATAGAGAAGCTAAGTAATTTGCTTGAGGTCTTGGCTTACCAAGAAAACCATGCCAAACTAGCATGGTTTTTGCTTGTTCTTTGAGTTGTTCATTTAAATAGGAAAACAATAATGATAATTAGGGTCTTGCCATGGAAATATTATATATTCATTTCAGGAAGCAATGATAGTGCCACATGATGTTCTTGTCAATGAAAAAGCTAAAAGAGGAGTAAATGCACATCTCAGAGGATCTAGAGCTAACTGAACCCATGGACCAGGAGGACAGGCTACGGATTACTATCAAGGCCATGTAGCTACCACATGACAGAGTTGAGATCCAAACCCAGAAAGGATTTTTCCAGAGCCCACACTTAACCAGTCCCTACATCTTTTTTAATATTCTATAAAGTATAAAAATGAAAGGTATCAAGAAGAAAGCCAAAAGTCTTCTGATTCCATGACTCAGGGATAACAACTGCCAGCACTTTGGTAAACATATTTTCAGATCCTTTTTGATGCAAAGCTTAAGTACAGCTGATCTAAGTTTAGCAAATGTCTTATGATCCTCTTGGAACATGAAACCATGGGAAGCCTGCAGGAAACTACTTCGAGGCCATTTCTCACTGTCTCCGTATCTTCCAGGAGGGTATTGTCAGAGAGTTTCTCATCCTCTCCTAGGTTCTGAAGAGGTATGAGATTTTCTGCCTTCCCCTCTGTAATACAATTATGATGTTAACTACCCGAAGTTAGGTCAAATGTCACAGGTTAAGGGCACAGTTCCTCACAAGCCTGCCCTAACTTCAGACACCAGCCACTAGCTCAGGTTTCCCAGGATGCCCACACTTCTGACCAACTAGCTACAAATTCAGGAGTTCCCACTATTCCTTCAAGTTTGATAATTCACTAGAACAACTCATAGAACTCAAAAAAGCACTATACTTATTATTATAGTTTTATCATAAAAGATACAACAGGATTAGCCAACAGAAGAGATGCATAGGGTGAGTTCTTAGAAGGTCCCATGTCCTTCAGGGTCAGGAGGGTCCCATGTCCTTCCCATGTAAAGCTTCCTTGTCTTCAGAACATATAACCCTCCTATACATCAATGTATGATTACCAAGCAGGGAAGCCCACCTGAGCCTCTATGTCCAGAGTGTTTACTGGGATTTCTTTATGTAGGCATAATTGATTGCATCATTATTGAGATGATAGAACTCAATCTCTCCCCAGAGGTTGGGCTGATATCACTGGATCAAAGCCCCAATCCTTTAATTACATAGTTCATATTTTCAGCTGGCCAGCCTCCATCCTGAGTTTTCTTATTAGCATAAACTCAGGTGCCTACCATGAATAACAAAGATACTTTATCTCT
This sequence comes from Anoura caudifer, assembly GCA_004027475.1. Classification (NCBI taxonomy): domain Eukaryota; kingdom Metazoa; phylum Chordata; class Mammalia; order Chiroptera; family Phyllostomidae; genus Anoura; species Anoura caudifer. Next base: position 275,588 of record PVKU01001528.1, on the reverse strand, counting down.
TGGAGAATTTCAAGAATTTAGAGGTTACCTCCCAGGAACCAGAAACAAAGGCCAGCCACTGTTCTTTATTATATAACAACCCCTCCCCCATGCCTTAGCGTACATCTGCAGGCTATAAAACTACTAGCTGCTGGAAGCAACAGGATATTCCACTACTCACGTTGCATTCTCTTTCCTTTCTGTGTTGTTCTGTGGGACAAGGGACTGGCACCTTTGCTGTTCCTGCTTTTGCTATCTATGTAAGTAATTAGCTGTTTAATTTTTTTCTAAAAGCTTGTTGTTTTTTTACTCCAGAAAATCTGTTAGTCTTTCTTGACCTATCATTTACAGAAATAAGGAAATCCCAAGAGGACAATTACGACAGATTAGGTGTTTAATTTGCTTTAGCCATTTTGATTTATAAGAACACTCAAATGGAGGTATTCAGTAGGCTAGACGTGAGACTGGAGTATGATAGAGAAGAAAGTAAGTCATGCAGTGGAAATGATTAACAACAGAGGAGAGGAGGAGTTCTCTAAAGAAGGCAATGTAGAAAATCTAATAGTGAAGGACTGCTTTGATATCAGCTCAGACTCAAATAGTCATAAAATCTTTGACTAAAAAATGACTTCAAGGGTCTTATAAACAACCACTTACATGATACAAACATCTTTCCTACATCATCCCAACAATTGGTCAAACAGCTAGTTTCTGCTTTAGTACATATAATGATGAAGAGCTAAGTCAATGATTGGGCAACTGATTTTATTAATACAGACCTGAGAGTGAGTGGCTATGAATATCAAGATATTTTATACAAGATGTTCAGGTCGTCTTGCTCAAGAGACAATTTGAGCATAAAACTGAAAAATGAGGAGTGTGAAGATCTTGGGCCTACGTTTTACAGGTGGCAAAGGCCCTGTATTTGGAACAATCTTATCATATCTTAAGAGTAGAGGGATACCAGAGTGCCTTTGGGCTTGTGTGGCAAGTAAGTGGTTTCCTTACCCCATAGCCATTGCCTCTTCTTCCTTGCTGTGAGATCCCTAATTTTGTTTAGACACAATATGTAGACTCAAGGGATGAACCATCATTTGTGTAAGTGAATCATAAAAATCTTGTTTCAAATTGTCAGTGATTGATTTAGGGATGAGCATGCAACCCAGTTCTAGCCAATGAGACATGAGAGGGAATTTTCTGAGGGCCTCTTGAGAGTTTTTCTCTTTGGTAAGAAACAGGCATAAAGGAGAAAATTCCTCAGTCTTTTCCCCTCCCTTTCTGTTTTGGATGCTCTTTGTGAGAATGTGATGCCTAGCAATCCAATAGTCTTTTACCAACCAGGAGACAAGAAACCAGGTTTAAAAGGCAACACGTGAAAGTGGCAAAGTGAAAGGCTGGGAAGAGCTTGGACCCTAATGACGCCTTGGACCTTCCAAACCAACTGTAGAATCACCTACCTTCAGACTTGTTGTTAAATAAATAAGCAAATCAAAAACAACCTTATAGCTTAAGCCTCCATTAAGTGGGATTTCTGTTCCTTGCAGTCGATATACTAACTCACACACTAGCAATGGGGGCTGGGCAGGTGGTAATCAAGGTAAGAAAGGTGGCAGGGGCCTAACACACTGTGCCTCTTTGGCCAAGACAAGGAGTTTGGATTTCATTCTAAGGGTAAGACATTTTAGCAGATGATACAATACAATCAATACAGTCATATCTATATCTATATACTCATTTTTATCATGAATGTAATTCATTATTAAAATAAAAGAATAGATATTGGCTAAAGATGTATTTATCATTTCCATTTTAATTTTTGGAGAAATTTCTATTTAGAATCAGATGAAAAGAAATAAAGAAATTTTTAAAACTTCACAAATAACTCATGAAGTATCTTGGCTGAATCTCCCAAACGTTAGCAATCTTTATTCTGACCTCGTATTTTTGGAAGAACCTTTGACACAGTTCCCAGGTACTGTGTCCGCCCACTTCAGCCATGTCAGAATATCTCTACCAACTATCTGACACTCTACCATGCCAGAGTCTCTACCAACTACGTTCTGCCATTGTAAACCTCTACCTCTCTTTGAAATAGCCCCATTTTTTTTTTTGTCTTAGTCTTCTTTGATAGTAAGGCAACTTCCTTTCATAAAGGTGTTGTTCATCTAGGATGTTCTTTTGCCCCTAACTGGCACCAAAAGAATCACAAAATAAGATAGCTCATTTAAAACATTTTCCTCATGGTTGTCTTGTTCCCCCATTCATGAAAAAGATTATTGGGTTACTATGGCAATCAGCTTCCACAGCATTGCATTCTCAGTAACTGTATTGGTGTAGCACAAGCCTTATTCTGTATTCTTTACTGTAGTGCTCTGAAGATCTGCATCTTTTTCCAGCCTGTTCTCTGTAATTGTTGTTTAGAACAACCAAACAAACAAACAACCTAGCAGTTAAGCCAGATAATTTTTTCAAAGGTACCATATCCCCTTCTTTTCTGAATATTTAAAAGAATCTACATATATAGCTGTATAATCATTTTCTTATAGCACCAACTGAAAGCTAACTTATATGCTCTTTCATATGTCTGGAATTATATTTGCATCTCTTTAACCATATTTAGAAAACAAATAATGAATTCATGGTAAAAATCAGAGCAAGGAAATTTCTATGAGGTTATGTCCCAGGTACTCCGTATCATGCATTTCCTGAGAATAATTCTCTAATGTCCCTCCCTCCACCGCTCCCCAACCCACCGGTTGCAGACACACAGAAGAGTAAAAATTGTCCCTGTCATTGCCTTTGAAATGCCACTTATACTCCCATCCTTGAGATTATTAACTACCCTATTTCTGTTCAGAACATTATTGATAATAGTGAAGGATGGTTTTGAACAGGCTAAACACTTTTTAACAGCACCCAGGATCTGCTATATTGTAGAGGATGTAGGACGAATTTGGGGGATCAACAGGATGAATTGTTTGCTTACAACTCTTTCATTCTTTTATTATTTTTAGTTTTTCCTGGTTACTTAGTTTCTTCATATAACTATGTGGCATAAACTAGGAATCTTGAAATTTCTATTGTATGTAGCGATATCTTTTATTTCTACCTATGAGTTTATTTGAAGCAATAGTGGTATTTTGGTCATTTAAAAAAAGGGAACTTGAGACTCCTGGTCAAGATGGGGTTGTAGGTAAACATGCCTCGCCTCTGTGCACAACTAATCAAAAAATACAACTAGATTACAAAACAAATTAATGACCAGAATTGTCAGAAAATCAAGCTGTATGGAAGTGTGACAACCAAGGATTAAAGAAACCACATCCATCCAGACAGGTAGGAGGAGCAGAGATGTGGAGATGTTTGGAGAAGCATGGAGAGGCAGACGGGAACAGGCAGTCCCACATCCATGTGTGGTAGATAAAAAACGGGAGGGATACCTTGGGAGCAAGAGATCCCAGCCCCAGTCCAGGCCACCCAGCCCAGGGTCCCAGCACCAGGAAGATAAGTCCCCATAACTCCTGGCTGTAAACACCAGTGGGGGGTGGGATGACAGAAGAAACTGTGTCCTCTTAAAGTGTCTGAAACTGACTTAGGACTATGCAGACCCACCCCCTCTGGAATTCAGCACTAGGGCAATAGCTGAAGGGCACTAGTGGCATAGGGGGAGAAAGTGAAGTGCGAGTGGAGAGATAGCTTCCTTCTGGGCAAAACTCCAGAGGCCAGGCAGCAGCATTATCCCCCCTGGGAGCCCTCTCCCACGCAGAGCAACAGAGCAGTGACACACGTCACCCTACCCAGTAATTAACAAAGGCTCTGCCCCATACAACTTAACAGGTATGCTAAGACAGGGAGTCAAAGCAGCTCTACCCAATACACAGAAATGAACACAGGGAGGCTACCAAAATGAGACAAAGAAATAAGGCCAAAATGAAAGAACAGAACAAAAATCCAGAAAAAGAACTAAATGAAATGGAGATAAGCAACCTGTCAGATGCACAGTTCAAATTACTGGTCATCAGGGTGCTCTAGTAACTCACTGGGTATTTCAGAGGTATAAAAAAGTCCAAGGCAGAAATGAAGGTTGCATTAAGTGAAATAAAGGAAAATCTACAGGGAAACAAGAGTGGAGGGGATGAGCCTGTGAATCAAACTGGAACACAAAACTGGGCAGGAAAAAGCACTCAATCAGAACAGTAGGAAGAATAAAAAATTCAAAAATACAAGGATAGGTTTAGGAACCTCTGGGACATCTTTAAGCATAGCAATATTCGAATAATAGGGATGCCAGGAGGAAAAGAGAAAGAGCAAGAAATCAAAAACTTATTTGAAAAAATAATGAAAGAAAACTTCTCTAATTTGGTGAAGGAAATAGACATACAGGTCCAGGAAGCACAGAGAGTCCCAAACAAGATGGATCCAAAGAGGAACACACCAAGATCATCATAATTAAAATGCTAACAGTTAAAGACAAAGAGAGCATCTTGAAAGCAGCAAGAGAAAAGCAAAGTTACCTACAATGGAGTTCCCAACTGATTTCTCAAACGAAACTTTGCAGGCTAGAAGGGACTGGCAAGAAGTATTCAAAGTGATGAAAAGCAAGGACCTACAACCTAGATTACTCTATCTGGCAAAGTTATCATTTAGAATGGAAGGGCAGATGAAGTGCTTCTCAGACAAGGTAAAGCTAGGAGTTCATCATCACCAAGCCATTATTATATTAAATGCTTTAGGGAATTTTATAAGAAAAAGAAGATCAAATAAGAAGATCTATAAGATCAAAACAATTAACATTCAAATGGCAATACATTCCCAACTACCAATAATTGAATCCAAATAACTAAGCAAACAACCAGAACAGGAACAGAATCACAGGCATAGAGATCATTAGGGGGGTTATCACCTGGGAGGGGGAAGGGGAAAAATGGTGGGAAAGGTGCAGGGATTAAGAAGGTACAAATTGTTAGGTACAAAATAGACAGGGGATGTTAAGAACAGTATAGGAAATAGAGTAGTGAAAGAACTTATATGCATGACCCATGGAGATGAACAAAGTGGGGGATTGCTGGAGGAAATGGGGGTACCAGGTAGGGGGAAAGGGGAAAGTTGTGACAACTGTAATAGCATAATCAATAAAATATATTAAAAATAAAAAGAGGGAAGTTGAAAAGGAGTTGCTAATATCTAATATAAGCAATTAAAAATAAAATCTGGCTTTAACTGTCTTTCCTGCAAAGTTTTTCTATCTCTTAGAGGTTTTTTCGTTGAAAAAGGCATACCTCATGACCAGTCTGTGAACACTCATTGAATATTGCCATCTCCTATTAAGGGCATGGAAGTAAACTCTGCAACTAAAACAGATGCCTTCGCCCACAGTTTCTAAAATCAGAGGGTATTCATAAACCTCTTCACAAATTTTCAGAGTGTAGTGGGAAACAGGAACTGTTAAAATTTTGAAACTCTACCAAAGTACTTTCTGCCTCTTCCGGTTAAAAAAAAAATTACTCTCTAGGAAGCTCACTATTCTAAAAAACATACAAAGCAATTATAGTTAGAAATTCACAGCTAGCATTTGGGATACCTCAGCCCAGTTTTAGGAGAAAGGATATTTTACTTTTTGATGAAAAACCATAGACTGATTCTCTGACTCCTCCCAAAATTGTATTAGAATTGTTTCAAGGGAGGAGAAAAAAACATTTACTTTATTATTTTCTGAGCAGAAATTCCATGAAACAAAAAAATGTCTTATTTATTACTTTGGGTACATGGATATATAGATTCCTTGATACACTAAATCCCCACACAAACTAGGAAAAAAGTTGAACAATTATTGGCAGAATTTTCTACATTAAAAGCAGAAGCTGAAGTTAAATAATCACATAAACTTTGAATAATTATATTACAATCAACCATTAAATTTATACAGGACAAAGATTGCTCTCAGTTTTCAGTTGACAAAAGAGCAGTTGAGAGGCAATCATGTAGCTGTGAAAAGTAGAAACCCCAACGAAGGGTCAGCAGTGTAAAGGCAGGGAAGCAGCTGATACGCCATTTCGACAGTTGGGTGAAGATGAGGGGGAATAAGATTGTAAACCAGAAGTGATGATAAAAGGGTAGAATGAAGTGTTTGATAATGATAAAGTGAGCTTTACTTAACATGGACAGAAAGAGCAGGAAAGAGAGAAAAGTAATTTAGTTCAGAAAGGAAATAATTTGTATTTCAATTTGCAACAGCCAAGAGATGACATTTGAAGGATGACAGTTTTATTGTTAATATTTGATACATAAGAAGCTCCATTTATATGAAAGATAAATTAGTACAAGTTTCTATCAATATGATCATATATATTAAACAAACTATCAAACAGGATTTTGTTCTTTATTAACCTTTGTTATAACCCCAAAAAACTATTTTTAGTATTTTAAATTACAAGCAAGATCATGATTTTATAATGTGAAGATAACCCGAAAGCCTGACTTAGTTACACATTGGTCCTATTTTGTCAGGTGTCCTTTCAGGATGGGCTCCTAGCTTGACCAAGAAAATGTAAATGCAAAAAGCTGTAAAACCAATATTCCTCCCTTAGGAATCATGTTAATAGTTTAACATTAAAAACATTTTTGAAGAGCCACACCTGTATAAATTCTGTAGTGTTTAGCTTTTTTTATTCACTTAAACTGCATTGATATACATTTATAGCTCTCCTAATAATCACTTTAAAGGTTGGTAAACCTATCTCCTGGATTTTCCAAGTCACTTCAGATTTCAAGTATTTTGTCTATTGTCAAATGATGTGTCTGGATTTTGGTTTGGAAAACATGGTCACTGAATTCGTAGACTAACTGAAATAGCAATGGCCTTTGGCATTAGCAGTAATTCTATTTCTGGGTCATGACTCAAAATCAAAGTTTATTATTTACATGTACCTAATAAATTATCAAAATAATAAAGACATTTTAAAACTTAGTAGTAATTGCAATTTGAAAAGCAGTCAAATATAGTTTATTATACACACAACACATACAGGTAGTAAACCTATAAATGGCTGTTCACCCTTACCATGTAGGAAATGAAAATCAACATCTTTAAGAGGCATTGTAATTATATAGCTCAAACTAAGAAAGACAAAAATAATCTAAATGTGCTTGTGTTAATATTCAAAACTAAAAAAGGTATTTGGTGTTCTTATTTTGAATTTCCATAGACTGGAACATATTCTTGATAAACCAGAATTGAGAGGGTATACTGGCATTTGCTACACCTATGATAACACTTACGAGTGAACTTTCTAAGTTAAGATTGACTCATTATCCAATGTCAAAATATTACTGTTTTGTAAGTAAAAACATTTAGATCATTTGATGGCCTTTTCCCTTCTCCCCCATTAATTACTATTCTTTATAACATTATAACATTTATTCATTGCTCTGCTCTTTATTTTTTCGTGATTTAAGTAACCACTAAGTGGGCGGGGAGGGGGGGGTAAAGTGTCCTATATCTAGAATTGGCATCTAATAACTTTAGAAAATTAAGGTGATTTTTCTCTAGTCTTGTTAGCAATAACCTGTCTCTAGTGATCAGGCTTTCCTCCCACATTTCTGTGCTAGGGGACTTAAGAAGCCCGGGGATGCTGCTGTAACAGAGGTGCGAGTGGGAGATAGGATATCACCCGCTTGACACTCGGGCACTGTTGCTATGAATGATTCATTCGCGTTTGGCACCCGTGTTGCAAGGAAATCGCTGCTGCTTCCTTCTCCAAGCTCCTTTCGGGATGTCTCCTGTGCTTTGGCCTTTAAGGAGAATCGAGAACAGGTGGGCACAGAGGAGCTCGCTGAATTCTCCTCCCCCTGCTCCTTCCCTAATTTAGCAGTACTTCCGGCCGCGTGACATCATCCCCCGCACCCCGGTGACGTGAGCGGCGGGTGACGTGTGTGCGGAGAAGAGCGCGCTGACGTTGCTATTTAAAGGTCCTCCTGCGGGGAGGATGGAGACACAGCGCGAGCACCTGGTGTGGGGTGCGGAGGAGGAGGCTGTGGCGGCCGGGAGTGGGGCCAGGAGCCAGCGGAGGAGCAGAGAGCACCGGCCGCCTGTCACCGGCCACTAGGGGAGGGGGACGGAAAGGAGGGAAGGACGGACCGACGGACTTGAGGGCCGGACTGGCTCCCACGCTGACCGGCTCAGGACCACCATCCTCCCCGCAGCCTCCTCCTGCTGCAATCAGGGCCTTGGGGACGTGTCAGCGCCTCTGTCCCCGGCGCCTGGCCGCGGTTCCACGGCAGCCTCCTGCCTCCTCCCGGGAGCAGGGGGAGGGACCGCTCTTGGCCCCCGTTCTCCCCGCCCCGTCTCCACCCTCCCCTCCGCAGCCAGCTCTGCCACAGTGCTGGGCTCGAGCAGGCGGCGCTGACCCGGGAAGGGGCGCCCTCCGCTCGGAGACGGTTGGGTGCTGGCAGAGACAGCGGCGGTCTTCAGGGCTGCCAGGGTCGCCGCTACACTGCTGAGCGGGAGCCGGAGGCCGACAGAGGCGGGCGGTGATGGAAGTGTGAGGAGGCGGCGGGCCCGGGGACTGTAAGGCGGCGCGAGGCAGCGGCGCTGAGCGTGAGGGGCTAGGAGCCGGGGTGGGGGCGCTGGAGCAGCGGCTCTCCCGCGGCTTCGAGCCCCACTCTCCTGCCCCCGACGCGGAATTAGCCTCCTGCCTCGACTCGGGCGGGCTCCCATCGACACTTCAGCTGCTGTCCTCCACCTCTCTGCCCGCCCAGGAGCTGGGGGCAGGGTGCCGGGGGCAGCGTGGGGCTTGGCTCTCTGATTCATTCATTCTTCACCGACGGGAGCCTCGGACCTGCTGTGCTCTGGAGAGGAGGGAAGAGTGGGCAGCAGCGAATGAAGGGCCGGGTGAAATCCAGGCTCCATTGTGCTCAGCAGCGGGAGGCGGGAAGGGGCTGAGGGAGGTGGGATCGGCCCCCTCCCCCTGCTCTCCAGCGTGCGCTGCGCCCCCAGCCTGCTGCCAGCCTGGAAATGGCTCCGTTTATTCTCCTCCGGAGAATGAATCGATTCTGCCCAGCCTTCTCTTCCACTTCCCCACCTCTTCTCCGCTCCGAGTCCTAGGAGGCGAAAACATTCAAAAGACAGATTCCAATGTGGAGTGCTATGCACGTCGCGAGCTGCCGGGTTTGCACTTCGAGGAGATTTTTTTTTCTATATAGCTTTTTCTAATGTGAGTGCAGGGAAGCAGTGACATTACTGCTTTAGGATTTTTATTTTCTCGTAGGGCTCTCTATAAAGTGCACGTCGCATTGGGTTGCACGCTCCACCCCCAGAACCTGGTGTGGTAGAGAAATTTGAACCCGCAGCCTTAGTAGCACCGAAAGGCCGAGTTACCTGGCTCTGTGAACGGAGGAGGGCAAGAACGAGATGAACACCGAAATCATTTTTTATAGGACTCGGTGAAGCTGGATTCTGCGTTTTCCGACACGTTGACTCATTTTGTGGAATAGAGTTAACCGCTGTCTCCTCTGCACAGCATTTTAACTCTAATAATCAAATGCCACCTCTGTTCGAACGTTTTGGTATTTACGAGAGAGAGATCATTTTACATAAGGGAACTAATTGAATTGTCAGCATTACTGAAATACCTCCAGAAAAGGACCTGGGGGGTGGAAAAGCAACTGCGAAATAGCAGACGGAGAAATTCCTCTGGAAGTTATTCCGTAGCATAACAGGAACTTCAAAGCAAGTTTTCATTGGGCAAAATGGGGTAAGGATTTTTGGTGCTTAACACAGCTTTGAACCTGTGTATGTGTGTGTGTACGCGCGCATGTGTGTGCGCGCGCGCGTGTGTTACTGAGTCGTGGTGGTGATCGTTCGTGTTTTATGTGTACACACAAATTTGCCACGTTGCGAAGCTGTCCGTACTTTAAGAGTATGGGTATGTTAACCTTTTAACAAGTGTTTTGTTTGTTTGCTTTTTTGTGGTGTGACACCCGGAGGTCATAATAAACATGCGTTAATGCTATTTAAGAAGACAACACTGCACTTGTCAAGCTGCCGCATCAGTTTGTAATCAGAATCATGTTTTCTTAGGTTTTGTTGCCGGTGGCTTCCAGAGAAGTACAGTACTTCATTCTCTCAGTACTTTGAGATTAATCAGTTGCACAAAGAAACAGTTGTAAAGTAATGAGTGGTTAGACTACAGTCCTTGAAAATGATCCAATGTAAATTGTTCCTCTCACTGTGCCCTCTGCTTTGCCCTTGAATATCCAAAGCTAACATGTGCAGAGTTGATTTATTGGGGCATGAGAATGACAGTCAGAAGGTCTTACTGATGTCTCCACAGTGCTGGTGCACTTGGTAAGAAGTCAGAACTTCACTAGGAAAGAGCTTTTTATTGAAGGAACTTCTTCATTTCTTCTGTTGTTTGCTCAGGTCTTCAGTTTGTGCTAACAATGCCAGATCTTCACCTTCTTTCAGATCCAAAGTCAACTAAGAGTATATTTTCCAACCTTTTATTAACTCTTCACTCAGTAAACTGATAAAACGCTAGTGATTTCCTAACTTAAGCCAGAAACCCATATATGTTAATGGAGTAATCGTGTGATCATTTTATTGACAGATCGTTGATGCTGTTTGTCAAAGAGAAACTTCTAGAATTTTCTCTCTTTTTCTTTGTGATGGTTGAACAAACACACCTCAAATGTAGTTAGGAGACACGATAAAAAGGGTGTACTTTGAAATGCACTATGACAGCTTAGGAGTGTGCACAACCTAAACTTACTTTCTTGAAACTTTTGGAGGGAAATTCTTAGATACTACCTTTTTTCTTGTAGTTAGAATTCGAAGTTTATTAACTTGAACAAGTTTGAAAATGTAGAACACATTGTAGGAGTCCTTAATCAGGAATTAATGAGAAAGAGTGATAATTTTAAAATTTAAATGACAGTTGATGAGAACATTTCTAACTTGCATGGTTTGGGGTACTGCTAAGAGTGACATCTCAATGTGCTTTGTGATCTACGGCACATTACTTAACCTGTATGGACTCTTTTTCTTATCTGTAAAATGAAGGACTTAGATGAGTTTAAAATTTTTTTCCAGACTATAAAAGTAAATTCTTTTCTTTTTCTTCTCTTTCTATTTTGATTACTAGTTTCTTGAAGTAAAATTTTCAAATGGAGAGATTGTTTTCGCTAAGCAGTTTTTAATCATGTAAGCTGAAAAATAATGGCATTTGAAAAACATTTTGGATGAATTGCAACTTTAATAAGAGAAAATACTGGAAAATACTATTCAAAACCTTTGAAACATGGCTTCTCTTGAGAATATACAGCTCTTCTGTTTAAAACACGAGGAAAAAAAAATCAAATGACAGGTTTTTCATGTTGAAGGCTGAATTCTCTGAAGATGGTGGAGTGGTGGCATCATGGAAGAAAATTGTTTTTCCACAATCTTAAATCTGCATGAATCCTTATTGGTTTACCAAGGGAAGCTTGGGATGAAGTTAATACTAAGGGGACTGGTATTTAATATCTGAAAACAAGCCCCCACCCATAGCTCACATTTTAGATACTTCAGTGTAATTAAATTTGTTTGCAAGCTAATTTATTTGCCTTTTTCTTAATAAGTCTTAAAGGTAGAATAGAGAGGAAAAGGCATGTTTATGGCCTTTTCTGAACATCTGTATTTGGGGCTGTGCCTCTTTCTCATTGATAGACCTCATGCAGAGTTGTCCAGAGAGGGTGGGTGGGTGGAATTAGAAGAGCATACAGGGAAGGCATAGCCCCAAGTGTGGGAATTTCTACACATCGTAGGTGTTTATACCTAGTAAGTATGGAATAAGCATAGCCCTTTGCACCATTTAAGACAAAAGGAAACAGAGCTTAAAATGGTGTTTAAAGTTGTACCCAGGCAATCATGAATTAACCTCCTCTAACAAGTATCTAAAATTTAATATTGTGGGTCAAGAATTTCACATTTTATGAATATATTTTTGACCAACATTAGATTATTATAATAATTTATCTTTGCCTTAATTATGGATAAAATTGCAAGTCTAGAGGCAAAGTTTAAGCAAAATGAATTATTTTTAAAGAAAATGAGTGATTAATTCAGGCAGAAATAAACTTGGCTCCTGTAATAGTAGTTTATCAACTATGGTGGAAACGGAAAAGAACAGCTGAAACTGACAGTTGGCCGAGTCTGTCAAAGTATCTTGGATGCTGCCTGCACTGTTTTAATTAAGTGAAGGAGGTGGAAGTATTGAATTGTGAAATAGGTGTATCAGATCCCCAAGAACTAGAGCAATTCATGTATGTGAGATAAAGTCTGTGAAAAGCTTTGAAGCCTGGGTGAGGAGCCCCTGTTAGGTATGATCCCCAGTCCTCCAAGTAGTATCTCATAATGAGAGCAGTGAGTCAGTAGCTATTTCAGAACTGTTAGAGTAGGGAACAGAAACCAAGTAACCTCAATGAGTTATTTCATGCTATCTTTATTTTGCTTAGCTCATATATTGGCATTTTAGTGCCATCAATGAAGGAATAGAAAATCCTCCCTCCCACTTCCCTAAAGAGTTAATGTGACTCTCTTTGCTAACGAGGGCTGTTAATGCTCTTTCTGATTTAACTCACCTGCCTGTGGGAACCTTTGGAAACCCTCTTTTCTGCCTTCCCCTGGATAACTTCCTGAAGCATGGAAGTGGGTGCTGCTGCATTGCAATCTGAACTGAGGCCCTTTACTGAGAGAGAAAGCTGACACCTGCTCTTTCTGCCTTAGGCTACTGGGTGCTGCTCTCTGGGAGCTGCTCTCTGGGAGCTACTGTAGCAAAAATGAGGAAATCTTGATCCAGCACTGCAATGTGAACAGGCGTAGTTGCAAAGGCAATCTATTTTTTTTCCAAAAAATTTTTAGTTGATTTGAGAGAGTGAAGGAGGCGGGAAGAGAGAGGAAGAAGGAAACATCATTTTGTTATTCCACTTATTTATGCATTCAGTACTTGATCCTTGTAGGTGCCCTCACTGGGAATCGAACCTGAAACCTTAGTGCATTGGGACAATGCTCCAACCAACTGAGCTACCTGGGCAGGGCTGCAAAGGCAATCATTTCTAACATTACAGAAGTTAGATGCAAATCCTTAATTTTTATTTGTTCATTTTACCAACTTTGAACCCCCATCATATGGCATGTACAGTAGTAGCCCAGTGCTGCTGATACAGAGACAGGAATACAGTAAAATGTATTCTATTCCTTCCTTCAGGGAGTTTATAGTTTAGAAGTTGGGAAGATAGTCAAGCCTAAAGTTGAAAAGTACAGTGAAATGTCTAAGGAGCTATAATGTAGGTTGTAATTTCTCATAGAGGTACAAAGGGTGTGTCATTAGCTGTGGAGGGAAGGCTAAAAAAGCTTTTGTGGAGGAGTTAATGTATTAAATAGTGAAGGATGAATACAAGTGGCCTTGTAGACAAATGGGAGGGCATTTAAGGTGGAGATAATAGTGTGATTATGCTGAGACATGGAACTACAAAAGTTTGGCATGATGAACTTGGCTTTTTAGGGTGTAGCAGGGGATGGGCCTAGAGCCTTACGCGGGGGGCCAGGTTAGAGGGCCTGGTAGACCAAACAAAAGCAGGTGTATTTCAAACTTTTTTTGGCAATGATCCATTATAGTAAGACAGTTTTACCTCGAAATCTAGTGCACTCCTATGTAAATGATAAAATTTCAGGAAATAATACACTTTGTATGATGCATTCTTGTTTTTCTGTTCTATTTTTAGAATAGAAAATGATGATGGTAACAACTGGTAATTTGAAAAACACTGCTCTCGGCTGTGCACACCAGTAGAGGGTTTTAAGCAGAGTAGTCCCATGTAGGGTCAGGGAAAAAAGGTGAGAAAACAGTTTTAAAAATTGTTTAAAATTTGGTTTTGTGTGTTGTGTCCTGTGGAAACACCAAGCCAGAGCAGTGAACCCTTTCTAGGTAGGGAAAGTGGATGCCTGGGTAGGCCCTGGAAAATTCTACAGTAGAGGGAGGAAGGGGTGGTGCTGAGTTGTGTGTGGTTGTCTGAGCAGGACTTTTTCAGGATTAGGGCATTTCATGTGCAGAGGTAACAGCATAGGAAATGGCGTGGTATATTCCTAGCAGAGCTACTCACTCAGGCCGTGAAACAGTGAATTTGGGACTGTAAAGGAAGTCCTTTAAAAAGGACTGTCTAGCTCTCATGCTAACTGCATGGAAACTAAGAGTGAGAACACTCTGAAAATTCTACCAAGAAAGTAATTAAGGGGTACTTGAGGTTGCCAGTAAGATTTGCCTTGTAAGTTGAAAAGTTATTTGTCCTGTGATTCGCAAAGTATTATAATTTTATATCTATCAGCATGTATTAGGAGGATATCAACCATAAGAAGAATAGAAGGTTTGCATATTTTGAGAAGAGGTCCCTCCTCCCCCTGTTTTGTTGAAATATTATTGACACGTAACATTCTATTACCTTAAGGTATACAGTGTAATGATTTAACGTGTGATTTAGTGATTTAATGATTATTTGTCAAATAATGACCACAGTAAGTCTAGTTAACATTCATTACCTTATATAGTTACCAATATTTTTTCTTGTGATGAGGACTTTATGAGAATAGGTTTATTTTTTAATATGTTAATGTAATAATTGAGCCTGCGCCACTCTTACTGAAATTTTGAAATAACTTCTTTTGTTTTTAGGGTTTTTTTGAGATAACATATTATACATGGACAAGGACATTCTTGCTCTTTCCAAATGTCCTTTTTTCCTCAATCTATAACATATTGTACCTATAATCTATTGTTCCATATAGTGAGGACTCTTAACTGGTTCCTTTTTGCTTTTATTTCCTTTAATTCTTGTGAGTTCACCATCTTTTCTCTTGTCCTGGTGATGTGGACAGGGATAATAGCAATGGACTCTTGGCACTTCTTCCCGGGTTACAAAGCATGTACCCACTTAAAGGTAGTGGAAAATTTTTAAGCCCCCTCTCACCCCCAAAATTCTGTCTTCCTGACTTTGTTCCCATAATATCCTCCTTACTTCCCAGCTTCTGTTTGCTTCAATGTTGGGATTGGCAGTGTTCATCAGAGCCCACTTCCAACACCCCCCAAAAAATTGAAGGAGGAAGAGAAATTTCTTTTCCAAATCTGGTAGTGATGGGATGGGTAGGCCATCTATTCTCAACTGACAGGTAACAAACATGATCTCTATATGAGATAGCAAGTTGATTTATCATTGCCAAAATGTAGGAATATAATGATTTAAATTCAAGAATAAGATATTTTATAATGTATTTTTTTAAAAACAAGATTTGATTCTAGAATTTTAAAAGTGAAAATAAAATCTTTTGAATAGTTTTTCATATTCAGCAGGACACAAATCAAATGAGAGGAGGAGAATCAAGATTATGGTACTTGAATATTTGTGCAAAGCTCTTGGTAAGACTGTATAAACTAATCAGTGTTTATATTAATGGTTAATATAAACATTAACCATTGTTACATGTAACCCAATGGTTACATTAAGTATCTGTGTGAGTTAACTTTCGGGAGGAGCAAATACCATTAGAGTTGGGATCTTTGGGGAGACCGTGGATGTGGTACATGATGTTTCTGGCTCTGGCCTGAGGTTTTTATAAGAATGAAATAGTGATTATGAGTAGCACATTAAGATGTGATTGTGTAATTCTTGAAAGCAAGGTATATTATGTCATTCTGATTAGTCATCTTGTATAGACATTAATCTCTTAAAAACATCCTTTTGCTCCTACTTTTCTTTCTTCCACTTGTATTTTTTTTCTTTATTTTGATTTCCTGGCTCTTGAATAGAGCTATTAAACTTTCACAACAAATTTGCAAACCTATTATGAGCAAATGCATGTATATACAAAAACATCCTTTTCAAAATATAAATATATAAAGGGTGTGTTCAAGGGAATCTCTTAATTTTGGTTCAGTACTGTAATTTATTAGTTTCATAATTCTGAAATGAAGTCACTATAAATTTGATTAGTGTGACTTTTATTTTGGGGGATTAGAGAATCATGCAAATTGATTTAGGCTGATTACCTGAAGTGTTATTCTTGGCATTTAAGGGATTGACAGATGAAACTACTTTTATTCGTTGTTTGTAAACTCAGTTTAGTTTTAAGTGAATGTCTTATTAAAAAGGTGGTTAAATCTCCAAAGGTTTAACGTCCCTACTGCCATGTGATTTTTATTTTTTTCAGACCTCTGGTGTTTAGTTTAAATACTTATTTTTGTTATTTAGGATTAATCCAGTTCACTGGACATGAGTAGGGAAAATGAGTTCCAAATGTTTAGTGTTTCCTGATATACTTTTTAAATGACTAAATATAAGACATTTTAGATAGCCTTATTTCTCAAGTAGGATATGTGTAGTTGAATGAAGTGTGCAATTTTGTGTCTGTGTTGTACATTTGTAATGGCTTGTGACCTGTGGGTTACCCCGTAAAGTGACCCTGTATTTCATGAAGTTGATTGTGTTTGTGGCATAAGCAAGATTTTCCTAAGATTAAACAGACTTCTCTGTTAAGTTTTGAAAAATTTAGTTTAAGATTTTAGGCTCATTAAGTATCTCTATTTCAGAGCAATCTCCATGTGATAAAAGTATGAGGATTTTAGCCTCTCTGTAAGAACTGAGAAAAAATGTTCACATCTTACTGAATGGGCATTTGTATGAGTAGGTAAAATTTTTTAAAAAGCTAATCATTCAGTGGTCTTCAGCATGTAAATAAAATAATATAGTAACAATCTTAATTGTAGGTTAAAAAGTCTTAACTTTTATAGCACACCTCTCTGTATACTATAAAATTAGAAAGTCCATTATCATTCTCTGTTACTAGAGACAGATTCATCAGTGAACGTATGCTCTGATTGTAGCTTGATTCTTTCTCCTATTCCTCGTAAATCTGCGATGTTGGTCATTTCCACGCTCCCTACTAAAATATCTGGGGGAAAAAAAGATGAAATTGAGAAGAGTCAGTGCTGCTTGTTTTAAGCAACATTGTTGAGAAAACAGGTTAAAATTATTAATATATATGTCTTTTTTATGCTTTGCCTTTTCCCTCCACTATATATTATTTCTCATCTCCTTTTAAAAAGTTTTTAAAAATCTGCTCACTTGTCTGGTAAGTATAATTTAGAATTAATTTTACAGGGACAGGTATAATTTAGAATTTCTTTTACATCTCTTTAGTGACCTTGCAGAGGAAAAAAAATACAAACCTCTTCTTTCTCATGAGGTTCCCCCCCAACCCCCAACAATAATGGATTGTGAACCCAGTATGGCTCTTGTGTAGCTAGACGATTTTTAAACATATAGAACTAACATATGACTTAAGAACTGAATTTCGTTTACACTTCACTATTCTTTCTCTTTTAAGTTAGACTACTGGAGGAATGCAGAAAGTCAGTGTTTTCTTTCTTGTATCAGACAATGCAATTACTTGTGAAATAAGAAAAAACTTCAACCATCCAATCAATATTTGCTCTTTGTAGTACAGTTTACCTTTGCACTTTCCCTAGCTTTAAAAAAAAAAATCACCTGAATCCCTTAATACCTAGTACTAGCTTTAAAAAATAGTTTTGCTTTATGGACATTTTCTTTTATAAAACATGAAACTTTTCTATATCATTTTTGAAAAGGGTTGACAACCAGTTCCTCAAGGCAGAGCAGTTGTAAGGATTGAGGACTTTTTGTAAAATTACCAAACAAGAGTCAGATAGAAATTAAACTCGAACAAACAAAACACTGTGCTGAGGAACCACAGATACCAAAGCAGCTTTCATTACTTTATAAGGTCATTTTAAGTCATGCTTATTACATCCTGTCTATTGGCACATCTAGATCCCTGTGTTCACATGCCTCAGAGTCCAGACAGCTACAGAAAGATGTCCTTGAATCCACTCCCCGCCCCGCCCCCCAGCTCACCCCGTAGAAGGGCACGCTCCTAATTTGTCCCTGTCTTTAGTAGGAGAACCTTAATAACAATGAACTGAGAGCAACAGCTCTGGTAAGGATTTCCAGGGGCATCATACATTGCATTTCCTAGACACCGTTTTATAGCATACATGCAGTGTGGGCTGAAGGGATCTGGGAACTCAGATCCCATTTTTAGTATGCAGAAAATTCTGATTCCTAGCAACTGAATATGCAGTTGGTTGTACCAATTATTTTTCTAGGTAAATTGTTGGATTCTTCCACCTTTACGTTTATGCACACCTCACTCTTACCTAAGCAGTTACTGTCTTTCTTCTGTTCCATTTAAGTATTTACAAATAAGAAGTTTTGAGGGTTATTCTGAGTAAGGCTTTTTTTGTGAGTTAGAATTTTCTGCCCTAGTTACTTTCAGTTTCCCCCATTAGGCTCTTAATAACAGTCTCTAGGAAATTATCTTAAGTGGATTTGACTATCAAAGAGCCCAAAGTACTCATTAGAAAATTTCTGTCAGTCTCTGCATTACTAAACTTACAGGCACAATTATTTTGAGCCTGCTATAATATTTGAGTGTACTTAGCCTATCCCTTTACCTTTCTATGCTTTCCTGTGGCTTATTCATTTGTAAAACTGTCATTTTCTGTCCTACTCTGTTGTTATGAATCTCTGTCATATGACTTTTAACATTAAAATTCATGTGCTTTGCTTAATCACCCTGCTAGCTCCCACAATGTTTACAGAATGAGGATTCCACCTACTCTTGTTTACTCAGCACTGTTTGGGATCTGTACATATTCAGCTGAATGAGAAGACGCCCAAGTCACCGTGAAACTCATCTGTCTTGAGGTTCTGCCGATTAAGAAACAAAAAACTAGTTCTAGATTATGCAGGCTGCCTTTTTCCTTATTCCACTGATAATATATAGAATTATAGTTGTTAGTTTTCATTGTTTTATTTAGTATTTTATTAATGCCAAGTTAATTTTTATTGCCATACCTATGGCTAGTATGATGGAAATACTAACACGTTAATTTACATTATTGCTATTTAGTTTTATGTTGTGGTGTATTAACATATTTTGAGTAATTAGTACATGATCGATGTGTAGTTAAACTATAGGCTACTCACATGGCAGAAAACTAGCCTGAAGAATGTTTTCAAAGATGGTACAGCAGTCAGTTAGAAACCAGGATGTAAAACTGCATGTCCTCTGTAACTTCAACTGTATAAAATAATTCTGTCTATGCATAAAAATATTTGAAGGAAATTCTTTAAAGTGCTACCATATTTATTTCTGGAAGGTAAGAGTGTGAAAAAAATTTTTGGAGTCTGAACTTTTTTGTTTTTCTACGATGACTATATTAAGTATTAGAACTTCTCTTGGATTTTAAGAATAAGGAATATTTAAGAATAACAATTAAAATAAAATAAAAAAAGTAAGGAATATTTTAAAAACACTGGTATCTAGAGTGCAAAGTTAAAGCATTAATCTGTATTCCTGCATATAGACATTTACATGTTTATATCAGTTTTAGCTTGCTTATCTCAAATTTTATTTCATTTTTCTTTTAAAAATTGGCTAAACAAGTAGTTACTCTAATGATAGCAAAAGTGGTTTCTTATTTAAGTGTAAGGAGTAGTTCTGATGTCAGTTATCAGAGTGTTAATACTAATCTCCACTTTTTATGATAAGAACGAGAAAACTGTGATTTACAGGAGGCCATGCAGCTTTGAAATGGCAGAACACTTGTGAGATCCACCAGCCCCTCGGGGCTCTTCCCACTAGTGTAAGGAGATCCTAAATGGATGCTCCCACAAGCAGAGATTGACTTAGAGAAGGGTTTCTGACTCCTCGCAGTTAAAAAAAAAATTCTCATTTAGTGCAATCTTAGGATATCAGTGGTGAGTTCATTAAATATATTTTGTTTACCTTTTAGATGGTTCTGAAAGAAACTGCATTCTGATTTTAGTGTAATTATATTTCTGCTTGGTGCAGTAAATGATTTGATGTACATGTGTTTGGTATAGAGTTTCCAAAGTTGACATTAAATTGGAAATTCCATTAGTTAAAGTTCTGTTAACTGCCCTTGTTGATGGGCACACAAACCAATGGAATACTTAAGTAGGCAGTGTCTACTTCTCTGCAGACTTCAGATTAGAAAAAGAAAGCTTGCGATCTTACCTTGTGACACTTTTCGTAGGGCTTAACGCTGGATCAAGAGACCGGCAACAGGAAGAACCAGTTGTAGTGTGCTGTAACACTTCTGTATCATGACATAGCTGTAAGTTACTTGATTCCGTAGAATTCATGAAGAAAGCTTGGACCATATTGTATACAGATTTAAAATTATTATTTTTTCTGAATTATATTTCCCAGAGGTCCCAAATTCTGATGCTGTCATTGACTGGGCAGAAAAATGTGTGAACATACACGGTGGAAGGCAGTAGGGATTGGTGCAGACTGTG
Organism: Anoura caudifer; assembly: GCA_004027475.1. Classification (NCBI taxonomy): domain Eukaryota; kingdom Metazoa; phylum Chordata; class Mammalia; order Chiroptera; family Phyllostomidae; genus Anoura; species Anoura caudifer. The sequence goes on along the minus strand of PVKU01001528.1, from coordinate 255,176 downwards.
GGAAAGTGAAGGGAACATGTCCTGCCTAAAGGCATTTGTATCCAATGTGTTGCAAAAACTTTCTGGCAAAAGAAATATATCTGAAACCTAATTTTTTATTTATTTAGCAAACATTTTTTGAACTCCTACTATGTGCTAGTGACTGACATTCCAATCTAAGTCAGATATAGTTAAGTTTGGAAATGGGTAAACTCTTGACTAAAAAATGAAGACCAGAGCATAGCAGGACAGTGGCAGAAATTAACATTAGGTTAGTGGTTCTTAATTTTGAGCCTGAATCAGAATCACCTAGAGGGCTTGTTAAAACACAGCTTGCTGGGCTTCACCCCAAGGTTTTGATTCACTGGGAGTAGGGCTCATGAATTTGCTGTTCTTAGGACTCCCATGTGATGCCGATGCTGCTGGTACAAGGACCTGAAGTCAATGCATTTGATAAATGAAGCTTACACATGTGAGAGACTTTGTCTCTTAAAAAATGTCTCTTAAGCTTCAGTGATTCTTGAAGCTTATCCCCCTGCTTGCAATTTGCAAAAATTAGAACTTCAAACTAAGGGGGAAAACCCTGATTTGAGCCTTGTATCTATTTTTTATAAGGTAAAAAGATCCAGGACAACCTGACACCGATCTCTATCTTCTTAAACCTGATTACTTTCAGCAGTGCTTACCAATTATGCTCATTTCTTATTCAGAGTGACTTCTGCTTTCTGGAATTTCTAACTGTATTATTTTTAAAACTGCCTGACATGGCTTTGACTCCTGAAGTTTTATGCTTTTGGAGGAAGTATGGTTTCCTTCTAAGTTATTTATTCTGCTTAATTTTGTTCTCTATTATTGTGCGACAAACGACCACAATTTTAGTGACTCAAAAAACCACCTGTTTATCTTACAGTTTATGTGAGTCTGGAGTCTGGGCACCTTCGCTGGGTATTTTGCTCAGGGTCTCACCAGACTGCAGTCAAGGTGGCAGCTGGGACTAGTCTCATCTGTCAGTACCTTCAAAGTTCATGTGATTGTTTGCTGAATTTAGTTCCTCGCAGCTTTGAAACTCAAATAAGCCATGCCTTTAAGGCCACCAGGAGGAGCCCCTCATGGTGCTTAATCTTGTTTTAAAGGACTCAGATGTCAGGGACCACTCAGGATAACCTCCCTTTTGATTCATTGAAGGTCAAAAGATTAGTGACCTAATCACCTGGGGTGTTCTTCCTGCTTTTTCAACCCTTACACCAGTACTCTGAGGGGAGAATTTTATGCAGAAAGTGTCTAACAGGTGGTGGTAATGTGGGGGCCAATTTAGAATTCTGCTTTCTATTATACCACATCAAATGGCGATGGGTGTTTTCCAAATGCCCAAATATCAATGTATCCGTTTCATTTTACTTTTTTAATTTTTAAGAATCTTTAGCCTTCTGCACTCCTGCTCCAGTATGGATTGGATACTCTTTAGGCATACTGTGTAGTCCTCATACTAGACCTTCCTTTACATTTTTTTTGGAGGGGTATTATCCTCCATTTTCTTGAAATTTTTATTTTTTGATTTACCCCTTTGTTTTACCAAAGCTTGTTTTCCCATAGTGACCTGAAAACGGGTAGGTAGGAGATAATTTTTTGAGACGTAGTATATGTCAAAGTGTCTTCCCTGCCTCCAGTATTCCTTGGCTTGAGAGTCGATCTCTAGACAGGGTATAATTTCCTCTAACTACTTTGAAGATCCTGACCTGCTGAATTCCAGTTTCCAGTGTTCCTGCTGAAGGCTGCTTATTTCTGATTCCTGTTCCTTTCATGTGTGACTTTTCCCCACCTTGGAAGGTTTTAGGATTTTCTTGTTTTTTTCTCTGCTGCTCAAAAAATTTATAATGATATGATGGAGTTTTTTTGGTTTTATGTTTTACCTTTTTTTTTAACCATATGTTCTTTTGGTCACTTTTAGGTCCTTTAAATTTGTCAAGTCCCCAGAGTTTGGCAGACTTTATTCTATTTCTTTTAAGTATCTTATATATTTTCTCTCTTCACTTTATGAACTATTAGTTGGATGGTAGGTAGGTCCTTTTGTCTTGTCTACCATTTTTTCTTTTATTGTGTATTCTAAGGAGATTCCTTGACTCCATTTTCTAATACTTCTATTGGATTTTAAATTCCCACGTAACTTTTACTTTCCAAGTCGTCTCACTCAGTATCTCATTTCTCAGAGGACATTTATAGTGTTTTGATGCTTTGTTTTCTCTTCCCTAAATTGTATTTCTTTTGTGTTCCTTTTTTGTTTAATTTTGTCTTTCATGTTGGAAACATTTCTGGAGTATCTGGTGATCCTCAGCTATGTGCAAGAGAGATACTAAAAAGCTGATTAGAAGTTTTTTCTGACTCATTGAGGCCTGTCACCAGTGGGCTTCTTTTAGGAGGTGAATTGACTTTTTTCCTTGGATGGTCCCCAGATGTTAGATGTTAGTAAGTAGAGATCTGTTCTCTGAGTTTTTGGTCTTTTCTCTGACACTGTTCAATTTTTCTAGAGAACTATCTCTCTCTCTCTCTCTCTCTCTCTCTCTCTCTCTCTCTCACACACACACACACACACACACACACACACACACACACCTTTTGGCATTCTGAGAGGAGCAAGGTAAGTAGTATATTCTTTCATTACATACCCAGGAGACATATTACCTGCTATAATCTGAAAATAATGAAGGGGAAGGGTTTTGACAGGGCACGGTTTGGTTTGCAGCCTCTTTCTCAGTGCTCCTATTTTAGGGAAATTATCTTTTGCCGTTGGGAAAGGTAGTAGCTTCACTTATGAAGAGTGAGAAGGGGAAAAGGGATTCTCACTGCTCTGTTATTTAAACTTTCGATAAAGTCTCCAATTTCAGCCCCATGTTTCATCCCTTGTTCTGCAGTCCCTTTGCCTCTAAATTCTGGCCAGCAAGTTGTTCACTTATAGTTCTCTCTTTGCAGGTACTTTACAGTTTCCTTGGTTTTGCCAAGTCAGGTTGTATTCCTTTCATCAAAACTGTACTAAAATTGTGCACTAGTATCATTTCTATTCTTTGGTGTTATCACTTTATACCTTCTTTCCCTGTTCACTTTCATTTTAGTGAAATTTCAGAAAAGGAAGATAAATGTGTGCAATTAATTTTCCATGTTTGACCAAAATCACTGAGGCTTAGCATTTGAATTTCTATAAGGCATCTTTCAGAATGTGTTGACACTGTTGACAGTTAATTGATTAGAATTTAGTGGATGATAAAGTGTTGGCTTCCTAAAAATCTCTCCCTATTACCAACACCTGAAAACTCCATGCATGATGTAAGCACATCTTAAAATTACAAAGTTAAAACTGATCATCTCCAAACCTCAGCAAAACAAAGCACCTACTCTCTCAACTCTATTGGGTAACTAAGGTGTTGCTACAGTTTATGCCCTAACACGGTGCCTCTTGAACACTTGTAACAAACACTAAAACCCTAATTTGTGTCATGAGTCATGGTAGGCACTGGCAATACAGAGAAGAGTAGACAGCCATGTAAATGAGAAATTGCACATCTGTGATACCAGAGCTGTGATAGGGACGCACACTGTGTTTGGAAGCACAGAGAAGGAAGTGCCCACCTCCGCCTGGGAGTGGCAGAGAAAGCTCACAGAGCCAGTGTTCTGTTTTGAGCCTTAAAGAACAAACCAGAGTCAATGGAGTGTGTGTGGCAGTGGGGAGAGGGAAAATGTGGGAGGGGCTTGTTAGGGCATTTTGGGGAGAGGGGTATTGTAGATAAAGCTACAAAGGTGATGTTTGCTAGTTAGAAAGTTAAGGTAGTTTGACATAACTTGTTATAGTATACCAGTAGAGTTGACTAGAAAGTTAGCCTGAGACCAGAGGATGGCTGTGTGTCATGTTAGAGGATTGTACTTTTCCTCCAGATTAGTGGGCTCCTCATATTTTCCACGTGGTACCCATATCAATGAAAGATTTTGAGCATATTCCTTTCTATATGTATATTTATAAGTTATATGTCCTATTATATGTATATATATTATGAAACATACACAAAGATAGATGTGAAATAGGAGAAAACGATCTTCTTCCTGTCACCCGCTTTAGAGGCCATTGCCTGTGTTTTAGTTAACCACTGAGGCTGCAATATGGAGGAAGCATTGGACTCGGGGGAGGGGTATGTATATGTGTGAAATGGGTGGGGGCCTTGGAGGCCCTCGAATTTAATAGTGCAATTGGTTAATTGCAGCCAATCATCAAGAATAATGGCATGGATTAAGATAGAGTAGAACAGGTCCTGAATCAAAAGAGATTTAAGTAGTATCCATAGGAGTTGACGGTGAGCCGCACGGCTCTAGAGGAGGAAGGAGACGGGCTTGGTCAGCCACGAGCTGAGATAGGGAGCCAGGCAAAGAGAAGCAAGTTTGCAGTGGGGCGAGATGACAGATGGACCGAAGTTACAGTGTCTGTGGCCTCCACGTGAGAATGCCGTAGTTGGATGTCTAGGTCTCGTATTCCGGAAAGGACAACTGGGCTAAGGCTTTGAGAATATTGGAATATATAAGTATTGGCTGAAACTGTGAATGTGGATGAACTCATAGGGTGTTTACAGAAAAGAGCAGAGCAGATCTCTCTGGGGGAATAATAATCATTTAAGGGGCAGGCAAAGGAGCCGAGAGAGCTGTCAGGCTAAAACAGTGAGAGAACAGCGTCAAAAAGCCAAGGAAGGGAGTCCCAGGAATGGAGTTAGTTGCCAGGATCAAATGTAGCAGAAACATCAAATGAGGCAGAAGTACCTGTTAGTTTGGGTACATAGTGGTTCTCTCACAGCCTTGCCCTGCGAAGTTTGATAAGTGGACGGTAGAAGCCTGATTGCCAGGGAGTGATGGTGCTGAAGAAGGAAGGAAGGAGAGCCCAGAAGTGCAGGCTTCTCTTTTAAGACTTTGAAGTAGCAAATTCTAGAGTTTGGGAGACTTTTTTGGTTTTGTTTTCAAAATGGAATTAAGCATTCATTTTCAGCCCTGGGAAAGGAGTCCATAGCTTAGCAGTATTTAAAAATGACAGTAAAGAAGGATGATTACTTAGGAAAGAGATGAGAGAAAATGCAATAGGGGTAATTATGCAGGAAAGACATGGGAGGGAATGCAATCTGGAGCACAAATGGAGTAGTTAACGTTAAGTAGGGGGCAAATCTTCCTCCTAGATTGGAGGGAAGGGTGTAAGGAAGAATGTGATTAGGTAAAGTTTGTGGTTACAGGGTGGGAGACTGGGAGGGAGTTCCTAAGCTGGGGGACTCCATTTCCTCAATTCATTCCTTTATTTATTTAACAAATATTTAGTAAGTGCCTGCTGTGTGTCAGGCACTGGTAAGTGTGTGAGATCATCTAAACAAAGAGCCCTGCCTTCATGGGCATACATCGTAGAAAATTGTAAAAGACGAGGCCATCTGCTGAGAGTGTAGGGAATGAAGACTGGTCAGAGCCCTGGGGGGAAGGGGAAGAACCATGAACAACAAGGGGCTGAGAGAGCCCAGCTGAGGTTAAGGCCCAAATCTGGTGCTCTTGCTCCTGAAACAGTCTAACTCTAGGTTGCTGCTATACCTGAGGAGCAGAGAACTATGTGTTGGAAGAGTTTTCATGGTCTCCATTCTGCTAAAATGAAGCACAAAAGAGGTAGGTCCAATTTTTGTAGTGTTGTATTCAGAGTTATTTTACTATACCACTCCCCCCCCCCCTTGATTGCACTTTTCCTTCTATAGGGAACATCTTTTATCTTGGGAAACCAACCTAGTAAGTATTAAGTTTGCTAGAATGCAACCAATTTTTTTAACAGTTAATATCTATTCTGTGGAAAGTTTTGGAGCTCTCCTGAGGTCTGGGACAACATTTAATATTTATTTTCTCATCTCTGCTTGTGATACCCTTACATATACCACATGTAACAGGCATGCATTCGTGAGGAACCAGAGTGTAGCAGGCTTCTTTAATGAATCTTTTTCTTCTGTTTTACCTGGGAATGTCACAAAAGTTAATTGATTGGTGTGAGCACTTGAACATTGCTCTGATTCTTACTGAGAACTCAGTCTGTTTTGGAAGCAGTTTTGCAACTTTAAGTTATCCTATCTTTCTCACTCTTAAACAATATAAATTATTTTTAGTCTTTCAAGACAGGGTGAGCTTCTGTTTTCTTTCTAGTCACTAAAACTACCTGTACCCCTTCACTAATTCTAATTTTATGATGATGACAGGTTGGGTAGCATTTTATTGTTATTTTTTTAAAGATTGTATTTATTTAATTTTAGAGACAGGGGGAAAGGAGGGAGAAGGAGAGGCAGAGAAACATCAATGTGTGAGAAACATAGATTGGTTGCATCTCACATGTGCCCAACTGGGGACCTGGCCTGCAATCCAGGCATGTGCTTTGACTAGGATTCAAACTGGCAACCTAAATTTAGGTTGGCAGGCTGGTGTTCAATCCACTGAGCCACACCAGCCAGGGTGAGCATTTTTATTTTATTTTTTATGGGGACTTTCATGCTAGAGGACTATTTCTTAACTAGTGAATTGAGTGGTGTTTTTCCTTTTTTACAGGAGTGAGAATCAAAAGAGATAGTTCACAATGAAATAACTTTTACTTTGTAATATATAATTTCATCATCAAGCTCTAAACTGACAGGACTGGTACCACTTTTTAACCTTGGGAGGTGGATTCAGGCCACAGAAGCTACAGCTGTGGTATGGTGTGGCACCGTATGGGCAGAGTGGATTAGCAGTCAGGTGAGGTGTCCTGAGCCAGCTGGTGGCTGCATTTGAATTATTGGTCCTCTTAACTCTTTGATCTTGGCCATATTATTTACATTTCTATGTCTCAGTTTTCTCATCTGTAAGGTGGGGATAGAATTATAAAGATTAAAGGATAAAATTCGAGATAGTTACCGTGTTTTGTGGCACATAGTAAGTGTGCCACAAAACACATCTATTATTACTATGGTTTTTTGCAATTACAATTCCTGTACTCAGCTGAATTTTATTTTTTATTTTTTTGCTGAATTTTATTTTTTAACTTCTAAATGGAGAATATGAGAAAAAATTAAGTTTTGTTCTACTGAAGGCCAACAATAAGTGTGTAGATTTTATCTGCCCTCTTCTAATCAAATACCCATTAAAATTCCCCCTCCCTCTGTAATCTATGTCCAAAAAACTTATCTGCTTAATATTCTAATTTCATTGATTATCTTGAAGAAGTGCATAAGTCTACAAGAAGCACATAAGTATCTGATTTGGTCTTTTTTTATTAAATGTGTTCACCAGTTATGGGAATCTTTAAAGTCAGACATTGAGAAATTACTCAGATTGGAGTTTAATATATAAAAAGTTAAGTGAAAAACCAACAAAACCAAAACATGGTCATATTTATTGCCTAAAAACATGTTTCTAAATTCTTATGGTAGCATTAGTTTAGACTCTCTCATGAAGGCAAGGACTGCCTTCTCTGTTAATTCATCTAGCAAATGTTTATTGAACACCACTGTGTGCCCAGCACTCTTCTCGGTGCTGGTAACACGGCAGCGAATGGAATCTCTGGCCTCATAAGATTGTGAGTTATATCTGCACCGCTTGGCACATAGTAAGTGTTCAAGAATATTTTCCTCCACACCCTTTAGCTGCTCCAGAGGCTGAGTATATGAAAATATGTGTTCCATCCAGTTTCTGGATGTAGTTGAACTGTATACAAAGAATCTAGTGACTCATGTACTAATAGCCACTCAATGAATGGCAACAATTGTTACATTTGAAATTTATTTTCTACTTATTATAAATGTGCATATTTTAGTAGTAGTGGGTAGCTCTATTACTTTTTAAGGAATGTATAATAGCATAGGGAAAGATCCATCGTGAGAAGTTGGTGATATTTTGATGTTAGTCATCAGATTGTAAAGTCTGGGCTTTTTAGTTTACTAGTTATTTATTTAGGAATTTGGATTTGGATCTCTATGGACTGATTAGCCTATGAAAACTCAAGAGATACTGGTATATAAACTGGAATGGCCATGTATTAATAGGTCATGAGAGATACATCTTCTTCCATAGGAAAAAAATACCATGGTGGGAGCCAAATTGCAATCAGAAAGTTACGTGATGAGTAAGGGTAGTTGGCTGGATGTCTAGTGCTACGGGAGTCTCATGCATCGATCTTGACCTGCCACTCCTGAGTGTCAAGTCCCCTGCCCCTGGAGAGTGCTGAGGCACTGCCTAGCCACTGCCCATACACCCCTTGTTTTAACTTAACTTGGTTATCTGCTTTTGTGTAGCACCTTCTTGAAGGAGAAAGCAAAACACTTGAGGAGATTTCATTCTCTGTAACCCCCGCTTCCAGAAAATGCCGTAGGTGGTGGGCTACGTTTTCTGTCTGTAGCATTACACTAGAAGGCACATGGCAGTGCATTCTCATCTCTCTCCTCGTATGTTGAAGTTGGTCATGGGGCTCAGTGGTATCAGCTTGATCCATCCATTATATTGCTTCAGTGAAACCATTATATTTTAGTTATTCCTGACTTTATTCTTGAGTATACCTAGCTGTCAAACGTAATTGCTTTTCTTTACATGCAGCCAGAATGATCTTTTAAATATAAATTGGATCACAAACTGTACTGCTTAAAAGGCTTCAGTAGTGTCCCATTACTCATAAACTATACCCAAACTTCCTACCATGGTCTTTAAAAATCTGCATAACTTGGGCTTGATCTACATTCCCAAGCCTCGTTTTATGCCATTCTGTTCTTTGAGAGGAAGTATGACATTATTCATAGCATGGGCTCTTGCACTAGACTGCCTGCATGCCATTAGTGGTCTGTGCCTCCATCTTCCCATATCTAAAAGCAGTGTTTTAAGAATATCTACCAACAGGATTGTAGTGAACAAATAATACATGCAAATCCCTTAGGACAATTCCTGTATAACATAATAAATACAAAGTGTTAGCTGTTGGTGCTGGTGTCAGTGTTGTCATTTTTTATCTCTGTGTTCCAGCCACTCTGTACTTTTCAGTTTCTGGAACTGCCAAGATCCTGCCAGCGTCAAGATCTTTGTACATTGTTCTGATTATTTCTTGCTACATAGAAAAATCACCCAAAATTTAGTGGTTTAAAGCAACAGTAATCATTTAGCACATGAGTTTGCAGCTTGGGAGGGCTTGATGGTGATGGCTCATTTCCCCTCCACATGGCATTGGCTAGGGTGGCTTAACTAGGGGCTTCAGGATCTATTTTTAAATGGGTTACCCCTGTGGTTGGCAAGATAGTGTTGGCTCTCAGCTGAGCAGTCAGCCAGGGCTGGGGTCTTGGTGCTTCTCTGCAGGCTGCTTGGCTTTCCACACAGCGTGGTGGTTGGGTTCTAAGAGTGAGTGCCTAAGTGAACCAGGCTGAGGCTGAATGGTCTGTTACAACCTAGACTCAAAAATCACGCAGCATCACTTTTGCTCATTATTTTGGTCCAGGCAATCACAAAGGTCCTTTCAAGTTTAAGGGGGATGGGCATAGACTTTACCTCCTGGCAGGGGGATAGCAAGGTTGTAGAAGAGGCACAGGAGGTGTTGTTGCGGCCATCTTTGGAAAATGCATTTGGTCACACACATGGTCTTTGTTGTCCCATCCTGAAACACTATTAAACACTGAGGAGTGATTGCCACGCTTCAGCTAACTATCCGTCCGAACTGTTTCTCTTCCTCCGTTTTCATTGTGCACGCCCTTGCTCTAGCACTTTCTTTTCCTTGGTAACAGTGATCACAATTTGCAATGATCTCTTTAAGTCTCTGAAGGCTAGGGCCTGCATAATCCTAGTACTTTGCATAGACCCTGTTGAAATGTTAAAATGTATTATTTGTAACTTAGAAATGTAAACATCATGTATATATCACATTTTTACTATGTTCCAAACTTTGTGGGAAGAAAGGAACAGAGATAAACACCAGGAGTCAGTCCTTTAAATCCTCATATTTCACATCCTACTGATTAAGTCAGGGTGAGGATGGGGTGGAGAGGAGTAACATGTATGTATAATTGTTATGGGTGAGAGGAGGTGGGAGGAATAAGCAGTTCAAACAGCTGGATTCTTACCCACTTTTCTATACTTTTGATACCCCAAACCACAGATTTATTTTCTATTTCTCTATTTTTCTAGTATCCAGTTCATGGCAAGAGGCTTTTAGCCAGTCTGACAAAGAAGCATGATGACCTAAGAAAACATTCAGTACTCTCAGGGAGCAGCCAAATCAATGTACTGTACTCAAGGATGCTAACCAGGCCCTCATTAGAACCAGGGTTCTTTTCCTTTCGGCACAGATCTAACAAGATTGGTCACCAGGCTTCAGCACCTGGAAACTGGAAGGAAAAAAGACTAGGCTTTGGAAGTTAGGTACAGAAAACAGCAAGAAGAACAGCTGTTGATATGTCATGTATTGTAGCCTGGGAATAGTAATGTGGGGTAGAAGTTTCTGCAAATTATAAAGGCGGGAATTACTGTATAAAAACTGCCCGCCACCCTGCTGGGTATGCGAGGCACGAGGGTGAACAAAATACACGTAGCTCCTGACCTCATGGAGCTTGCAGTTGGGAGTAGACCTTGTGCTTAGTGTTTGCAAGGTATATCTTTTCCATCTTCTCACTTTTAACCCATATGTGCCTTTATATTTTAATGATGTTTACAGTGACTTTCTTGGAAGCATCGTATAGTCGGGTGTTGCTGGATAGCCATTCTGATAATCTCTGCCTTTTGATTGGGGCATTTGGACCATGTACACTTAATATGATATTAATATGATTGTATTTAAGTTTGCTTGAGACTCTTTAAGATTTTCTCTTTTATTGTTGGTTTAAAGTAATTTAGTTATGATGTTCATTGGTAGCTTTGGAGCTGTTGAGAGCTTTTTGGGAATTATTTCAACCATAATTTCTTCAAATATTTTTTCCATTCTTCCTGCTCTTGAGGACCTCTGGTGCATGTATATTAAGCTATTTAAAGTTGTTCCATAATAAGCACATTGGTACTGTTTATCTTTTAAGTTTTTTCTCTGTGCTTTATTTTGAGTGGTTTCTATTTATAGATCTTCAAGTTAACTAGTCTCCTTCTGTATTGTCTAATTAGCTGTTTATTGCACCAGTTTATTTTTCATCTCTAGGAAATTGATTTGGGGCTTTTATATATGTTAAAATCTCTCCTAAATATGCTTATGCTTCCTCTGCCTTCTTGAACATTATGGACTTTAGTTATATTAACTATCTTAATGTCTTTATTTACTATTCCTATCTATGTCACTTTTGGGTCTGTTTCTGTTGATTGATTTTTCTGCTCATTATGGGTTGTATTTTATGTCTCTGAATGTTTACTATTTAGAATTGCAGTTTATTGAGTGCTGAATATTTTTATATTCTTTTAAATATTCTTGTGGAAGTGCCTAATGGAAGAAGTAGGATATTTTCTAATATTCACAGGGAGGTAATAAGTGGAATAGTTATAATGCTTGTCTAGGAGTGAGGAAATAGAATGTATTTTGTTAGCATGACAGTAAAAATGATTTATAACTTAACAAGATTTTAAATTGGTCCCTGAGTTATTCAGAAATAAAGAAAAAAAATGTCTGGTTTTTATTCCAGACGCCATTCTCTCCTTTGAGAATAGTGAAAAGTCCTAAGCTTTGGGGTTAGTCTTGAAATCAAATCCCAGAAATACCAGTAGTAGCTTGACCTTCAGCCACTTACTTAAACTTTAACCCTCCTCTAACATGTCTTTTTTAAAAAAAAAAATCTAATTTCTTTTATCTCTTAGGGTTGTTTTAAGGTGGAAATGAGAAAATATATATAAGGTATTTACATGCATTAGGAATTCAGCAAAATGTTAGTTTTTTTCTCTACCTTTTCCCTTACCCTTCAGGCTTGTCATTTCCCAACTGTGCTATATCAGGATCACATGTTGGTTTGATCTTGAGTGAAATGGGGAGAAAAATAAGCCACTACTCAACTACTCATGTTATTCTTTAACAATTACTGTAACATTTAATTCATTTTAAAAGTTTTTAGCAATTGGATGTCTACTAGAAAATTACTTATTTTAGATTTTTAGATAAGTGCTACCTATATTAATAAGAGATAAATTCTCATCAACAAGAGTCTATTTTTCTTAGATTTCCCTAGTGTATATTGTCAGTTCTCAGAATTTATTTAGTGAAAATTGTCTGGGAAGAGAAAAATATTTAAAGGCCAATATAATTGAAAATACAGTACTAATTTTAAATGTAATTGAGTTACCAGGCATATAGATTGGTATATTTTTAAACACTTAGTATTTTATCTGAAATGGATAAAGTTTTGAATGGAGAGGAGGGACAGAGATAATGTCACTTGGCAGGTATTTAATATATAGCAAGTCAGGTTTTTTGAGCATTAGAGATGTCACATAAATACTCATATATGTGTTGAGTGGGTTTGTGTGCCCTTTACAATGAATTCTGTATGTGCCTTATCTTCTAAATACCAATTAAAGTACCCAAGGTAAATAAGTACCATAATTTATTTTAATAACTAGTGCTGTGACCTAATGAAAGGACTGAGATGGATAAAAGTTATTCTTAAAATAAAGGTTAGCACATAAGGAATATAAATGGTATTGTGACTGTTTTAAGTATAGTTTTATAATTTAATAATCTTTAATTCCAAATGGAAAACATTTAAATTTATTTGGTGATATTTTCTTTAGATATGCCAATTAAATACTTGCTGTCATGAAAGTATTTCTTTATTTAAAAGTTTGAATTACAGTTGACATTCAATATTGCATTAGTTTCAGGTGTACAGCATAGTGGCTAGACATTTACATGAGTTAGGAACTGATGCTCTCTAAAAGACCTGCACCCAGCACCCCACATTGGTATTGTAACATTATTGACTATCTTCCCTGTGCTATACTTTACATCCCTGTGACTGTTTTGTAACTGCCAATTTGTACTTCTTAATCCCTTTACTTTTTTCACTGAAAGTATTTTTATGTTCAATTGTTGTGATACAAACAATGATTTTTCTAAATTAATATTTCATTTGAATGTGCATCAAATGAATTAACAGACCAAGGAATTTGGATCATACAATTTTTTTATTGTTCGGGTACAGTTTTCTGCCTTTTCCCCCCAACCCCCCAGCCCAGCCCTCCCCACCTCCCTCCCCTGCTTCCGTCCCTCCTTGTTAGTCCATGTGTCCTTTATAATTATTCCTGTAAACCCTTCATCTTCCCCCCCATTATCCCCTCCCCTCTCCCCTCTGGTGGGTCATACAATTTTTGAAAATCCTTCTAGAATAGTCATTTTGTAGTGGGTGGTGTCACATTTTATGTCCGTATACCTCTGTTACAGTAACATCACTTGCAATTTTGTATTTTCTATGTAGTTACTTGGAGGTTTTAAAAAACATATGCCTGTTATGTTTTTGGTGCATCACTAGATGGAGTTCTTGCAGCACAACTATGTGTTGGGTAGCCATTAGTAGAATAATCTTTGCTTTCCTTAAGGTAAGCATGTGTTTAAAAAAGAAAAAGAAAGAAGAACATCCTAAATGTATGAGCAGTCAGCTGTTAAACATGTTACATGGTACTAGGAATACATAGTTGGTAACATGCAGTCAATCTTTATCTTTGCATTGGAGGGCTGGGAAGCGGGGGCCTGGGCGGTTAAACTGGTTCCCTGATAATCCAGTGGAATTCCAATTTATATTATTAATTTGTACAGCACACGTCTTCTGAAGAAAGTCTAGTGCCTGAGCTCCAGCTCGTCTGATGGCATGTGGCACTGCCTCACAGGGCACAGTGAAACTCTACAGGCATTAATTATGTCTGAAGTTACATGGCCACTAGTGTCTGCCCCTTGTCTTACCTTTGTTCTTGTCCTTTTGGCCTTAACAAGTGCTGTCCGTCTTCTCTTGCCACTTCAAACTCCAAACCAAGCTGAAGATACTGTGTTTGTTGTTGGACTTCCTGTGTGTTTACGTCTAGTGAAGGAGGAGGGTGTTTTCACCAGAAGTGAACACATCTTCGGCACTTTCGGTCCTGCAGTTAGGCAAGTTTGGATTTGTGCTTCTCTCCTACTTTCCCTTTATCCCTTTGTTTGAATAACGAACACTTTCATACCATGTGCTCTTAAGTGGTTGAGTTCCAAAGCTATTAAAAATCACCTCCTGTTCTGTGGTTCTTTGGCAATTTCAAAAGTGGCCTCTAACCCATTCTTTTCTCAGTGTTAATTGTGATGGAAGTGTAGTTTCCTCCACAATGCCATGTGAGAAAATTTGTTATTACCTGTACAAGGTTACAGACAAGTACCAGTTCCCTATTTTATCCCTTCACCTCACCCCTTCCCCAGAGTCAACTGCTTTTAAAAGCTCCAGTTTTTATTTCTCTTGGTGGTTGCCTCTGTATTTCTAATATGCTCTTGTACTGCTATTTCTTGATGAAAAGTTTTGAATGTTATATCCCTATAGCAGAAAGTTCATTGATAGTAAACTTTTACCATTTCCACATTTTTTCCTTTAATCCATCTCAGTGCAGTTAGTCTTACTGATTGCAATTTTAAATGGGTCTCCAAAAATCTAACTGTGTAGACTATGAGGTTGTGTTATGATGTTAATGGATGCCTAGTGTGTAGCCGGCCTGCTAGGAGTTCTGAAAGAGTCCCAGTCACATAGAGGGCCACATTATTTCAGAGTTCATTATATATAAAGCTCTTCAATTGTTATTTGTGTAATTTTAAAATGACAACTGCCTAGAGCAATTAGAAAACTTGTTTTACCACATAAGATGCCTGGAGGTAGATTTATTGATTCAGTGACATAGTCAAGGAACCAGATTCTTAGCCTGTCCATCTACTATTCTTAGCAAACAGTGTGGCTTTGTTCTCATGTTAGCTGCGCTCGCAATACCAAGACAACTTCTTCAGGTCCAGGTGTCACTCCAGACATGACATTATTTAAGAGAACACCCCTTCTGATGGGTGTATCTCTGTGAGAGTATACCCAGAAGCTTCCAGCAAACTTTCCCTGGTTACCTCACTGATGAGAATTGTTTCAGAGGTCCGTTCCTAAACCGAATCTCTGGATTGCCGTGTGATCTTAGTGAGGCGCGCAGCCGTGCGGAGAGGACAAGCACCAGAACAGTGTGTTGGGGGGAGCAAGCTGAGGCATGTTGGGGGGAGCAAGGGGGCAACAGTGTCTGTGCCAGTGTTAGGTGCTGCCCAGTAAATATTTTCCACCTTGTTTCTTACAGTTTTGCCAGGCTACGTTTTTTAATTAAGTGGAAAGCCAGGGAATTATTTGAAACTATAACCCTTACAGCCCTTGTGCTACAATATATAATTGTTCTTACATATCTGAAAAGGATATTTGTAAGCTAGGTGTTAAAAGACTACTAGGAAATGTATAATTTCTCTTTTTTCCCCTGAGCTTGGTTGTATTTATTGGACCCACACCTTCGTACTTCCTTGGAACAGAATTTATTGAATAATCACATAATGTTTGCAAAAACATGGATGTCACTAGTAATTTTTTAAAGCATTATCACTGTTTTTATTCTAAATCAAAGCTATCCGATGACAAATGTTAATACTTATCTCTTGGCAAAGTAGTTTTTGTTTTGCTTCAGTTTTTTATCATCTTCATTTCTTCCTTCTTACACAGTTGCCAGGGAGTTGAATCTATTTTAATTCTTTATGTCAACTCTAATGAGTTTGAATAAAACAAAATTCTGATTTTACTACATTTTTTTCAGGGTCATCTTATACTTAACATTCTTCCAGTTTTCCATAATTATATTAAATTTTAGATTCCATCACTATATGTAGTACTTTTACAGAGTATTAGCCCAAGAAGAGGAACTTTTAAATTAATCCTTTATCAGCTTTCTAGAATTATTTTATGAAACAGCTGGACAGTATTCCAGTAAGCTTTTCTTATAACAGTAAGGTTGTTTGAACTACTCGTTGTCCTGATTATTGGTATAAAAAATTACAAAGTAGATGATTCTTTAGCATTAATGTGTTTATGTGTGTGTGCTGTGTATTTATTTAGTTTTGTTTTTTTCTAAGCTAGTTTAAAAGCATTTTATGCCAAAATCTATTTGCTTTTAAAATTGATTTTTGGAATAATGTTTAATTTCTTAGAAGAGTTCCTCTGTTGTTATATATTATCTATTTAAGAAATTGCACTGCAGTCATTGCTAAGGCCTTAATTTTGCTTTGTGTCTTTTATTTTCTAGTGGCAGTTAGTGATGTCAGCAAAGGTGATAGAATATTCAGACTAGCTTTCTGTGGAACGTATCCACCTCAAAATTTATCTTTTCACTCTCATTCTGTGGTTATAAGTCCTTTGAGATGTTTATATGTTACATGAAAAGGAATTCTAAGGCCAAATAATTTTGCCATTTGTTGGGTTATTCAGGGTTAAATGGGTTTCTTTACTGGAGGATTCCTCAGAACTCTCAATGTACTAAATGTGAGTTATTAGTATTTCAGAATGGACCATAATACAGTGTTTGCAGAACTTATTTAAACATGGGACACTCATTTCTAGGATAGTTGTTCCCCAGAATATACTTGGAAAATGCTGGTAATTTGATGCAGTTGGTATTTGTATGATCTGTTGTGAAGGAAGTAATATGTATAACCTTTATTTATGAGAGGCATTCAGGGTTGTTGTTTTTTTTTTTTAAGTATTAACTTTAATGCTTGAACTCAGGACAGATGTTTCACAGATCCTTTAAGAGATGGGAGCTTTAAGATTTCAGGTATCGTTTCTCTACTGCTGCTTCAGCTTTTCTCTAAAATGAAATCCATCCATGTGCTTGGTATTAAAATGTATCTTAAATAAACTAGTGATAAGATCTCTTGATGAGTCCCCAAAATTTTCATTGCAGGCTGGTTTCTTTCTACTGAGCTCCAAATGAATATTTTTAAGTTCCTGTGCTGACAGTTTCACATGCATGGGAACTAAACTTAGTTTTAAAACTGAGCCTATGGTCTCCCCCTCTATTCCCTCCAATCCCTAACTTTACTTTCTGCCTCCCATCCTGGCTAGTGGCGCTGTCTTCTTTTCAGTCACCCAAAGCAGAAACCCAAGAAGACTCAGATTTCTCCTTCATCTCCTGCATTCGGATTTTTCAGCCTTGGCACTATTGACATTTTTGGCTGGATAATTCTTTATTGAGTGGGGCTGTCCTGTGCATTGTAGATGTTTAGCAACATCCCTGGCTTCTATGTTAGGTGCCAACGGCAGTTTCCCTCACTCCTGACAACCAAAAATGTCTCCAGACGTTTTGAAAATCACCCCTATTTGAGAGCCATGGCTCCGTATCCAATCTGTTACTTAATTGTATCAACTCCACTTTCTAAATTTGCCTTGAATCCTTCCTCCCATCTTTAGCTGGCTTCATAAGCCAGACCCTCATGAGCCAGCTTCTCTCTTTGTATTTAGCCTCATTCTTCAAAGACACTCATACCCACTACAGTTCTTGCTACACACACCAGTGTACTGATCCCTCTTACCACTGTGCTGTGCTTTATTTTAAACTCTTGTTAGGCCTCATTTTCTCCATGGTAGCCCTCAGTCACTTTAAGATATTATCATGGTGAAGAGTATTTTATTTTTAAACATATTTGTCTTCCCTCACCAAATCAAATTTTTCAAGGATGGGGGACCATCTTTTAGTCTTTGGCATGTAGTAGATATTCAACAAAAGTTTTCATTATTTGTTAGTGCACCCTGAGAAGTGTAATAACATCCTCATTCCCTGTATCAGCAGTGAAATTATGTATATTTTTAGTCTTTATTATCCAGACTTTGATGGGTAAGCTTTTATTTTTTAAAGATTTTATTTATTTTATTTTTAGAGAGAGGGGAAGGGAGAGAAAAAGAGAAACAGAAACATCAATGTGTGGTTGCCTCTCATGGGGCCCCCACTGGGGACCTGGCCGGCAACCCAGGCATGTGCCCTGACTGGGAATCAAACTGGCGACCCTTTGGTTTGCAGCCCATGCTCAATCCACTGAGCTACACCAGCCAGGGCAGATGGGTAAGCTTTTGACCACAGATAACTTGAAATATAACTTTCTCTAAGAAATCAGCTATTTAGAAAAGAGTTGAAGAAAGCAGTGTATTTAGTTGATATCAAATATCATTTCCTTGTAAAATAGCTAGTTTACTCTAAAGATTTTTATTCAGAATGGAATTACATTGTGTGGATTAATTGCATAGATTAATTAAATAGAGTGAATTAATGTGATGTGGGAATTAGTTACTAAACTCAAAACACTGCATTTCCATTAAATAATGATTTGATTATTACAAAAGCAATATTATTGTGTTAACAACTATTTTAGTTTTTTAGAAAATATATCTTTTGGAACACATTTCTACAATTACCAGACTGCACTATTTAGAAATTTACCCCTGTCGAATGAAAAAAAATTATCAAGTCAGTAAAGACTGGAGTGTCCTACTTCTTCCTTACATGCCTTAATACATAGTTTTGTGTGAGCAGATTTCCCTGTGAATTGGAATTAATCAGACTCGGTTGACCAACTACACTTATACCAGGGACTTTATTTTTTTATTTTTTAAGATTTTATTTATTTATTTTTAGAGAGAAGGGAAAGGAGAGAGAGAGAGAGAAACATCAGTGTGTGGTTACCTCTTGTGCACCCACCACAGGAGACCTGGTCTGCAACCCAGGCATGTGCCCTGACTGGGAATTGAACTGGTGACCCTTTGGTTCGTAGGCCCGCGCTCAGTCCACTGAGCTACACCAGCCAGGGCCCTGGGACTATAATTAAAAGATGAAAAAAGATAACCTGAGGTTGCATCACTTTTGGAAGGAACTCAAGTGTAGCACAACCTCACTGAAAGTCAAGGATTGAGGATGGGGAAAGAAGGAGTGAATACGACCTATTCCCAATTCAGAAGAGTTCTTTATTCTGTCACAGTGCCTTGCTAGATTGTTAATAATTATTTGTTGAAGGAATCCATATAAGATGGCGTTTAAGCCAAAAATGATGACTTCCTGTCACTTTTCAGGGAGTGGCATTAAAATATATCACTTTCTTTCAAAAAAGATTTTTTAAATGAGAAAAGTTGTTATGAAAGTTTCCAGAAATAAAACTGGGAAGAAATAAAACTGGGAAGAGCCAGGCCACCTGCAGAGAAGGTCCCCGCCCTGCTCCACACCCCCCCCCCCCTTCACTGCAGCTCTCCGAGGACTGGTGTGGACCGTAGGAGGCATGTGGCCTGTGGCCCATTGCTGTTTACCAGGGGAGCCAACTTGTCAGAAACCCAGACTAGCCTTGCCTGTTTTCTAAGTTCTCTTTTTTCCATCCTTTCCTTTAAAATTAAAAATTTTAAGTTTAATTTTAAATATGAAATAATACCAAAGTTTTCTTGAGGACCTTAAGCTGCTTTAGGAAAGAAAGGTGTTGTGTTACTTGGGCTTTTTTAAAAAAGCCTGGAAACTGCTGTTTTCAAAAGAAATTTTGCTCAGAACTTGGAAAATTTTGCATTATAATGCTTCTATTATATACAGATAACCTCATACTTGTTTTTGAGACCGTAAAATCTCTTATAATCCTATTTTAAATATATGTATTTTAATGGTTTTGGTTCTTGAAATTATAATTTTTTAAATTTCTATTGTGGCCCTGACTGGTGTAGCTCAGTGGATTGAGCGCGGGTTTGTGAACCAAGGGATCGCGGTTCAATTCCCAGTCAGGGCACATGCCTGGGTTGCGGGCCAGTTCCTGGCAGGGGACACACGAGAGGCAACCATACATTGATGTTTCTCTCCCTCTCTCCTTCCCTTCCCCTCTAAAGATAAATAAATAAAATGTTTAAAAAAATAAATTTCTTTTGTGTATCTTTAAGGCCCTACTTCATCTTAGTGAACAATACTGTTGTAGTGAGCTACTTTGTTTTCCATACACTTTTCAGTATAATAGAGAGCATATTGTTTTAACTTTCTCAGTAATGTAAGTTATTTTCCTATTACTAGAGTAATGTATTTTTAAATGAGTAAAAATGAGTGAGAGTCAACTAGAAGATTTCTATTTTAACAGGGTCAATTCTCATTATTCACAATAATTATTTTCCTTCTTATTTATTTATTTATGGTTATTCTGTTAGAGTTGTCTCAGTTCCTCCCCACTCCTGCCCTCCTCAGCCCATTTATTTTCTTATAAAGGCGCCACAAACACTGAATTAGCGAATTTTGAGCCATTGCTCCCAAGGGGGAGTACAGAGTTATTTTCCTGCAAACCTCTGGTCACAGCATTTTCATCAACCAATCAATACATAAGCTTATTTTACGTGTGTTTCTGTTTAAAGGTATTTTATTTAATATATATTATTGATTCATTGCCATTGAAACTCTTGGCCAACAGTACTGTAACTCCTGCCTGAGCAAAGCTTATATAACACAGATTTACTCCATAAGGCACATCACATCCTTCTTGCCCCAGAAATAGATAACACTTCAGCACTATGCTTGGGGGTCAATTTAAACAGTGAAAGCTCCAACAAAAAGCACAGAAATGCAAGACACGTGACCCCAACTAGATTGCATTAAAAGGGCTCTTGGTTATAATATGAGAGCTGAAACAAAAAGACTGAGCGTTGCCTTCATCCACCACAGATGGAAATAGGCACTTCATATGACACACATTTTTCCACTGCAAAACACTGAGAAAGTACCTCAGGTGTTGCTTTTGGAGTTACAAATACATTTTATTCAGCAGGCACATTCACAAATACAGAATGTTCGAATCATGAGGACTGACTGTAATTGTTTTAAAGAAGCTTATGATTGAATACTTAGAATATTCAAATTTTAAAGAATGTTTGTCTTGCCTTCAGAATGAGGGGCATTTTTGGTTAAGTGGAGACATCCTACAGTTTTCATGTTCTGTTGTCCTGTGGAATAAAATTGGCTGCTTCCAGTCTGTAACTCCCTTTTCTCCCCCACAGGGAACAACCCATCTTCAGCACTCGTGCTCATGTCTTCCAGATCGACCCAAACACGAAGAAGAACTGGGTCCCCACCAGCAAGCATGCAGTGACTGTGTCTTATTTTTATGACAGCACAAGAAATGTGTATAGGATAATCAGTTTAGATGGCTCAAAGGTAAGTAACATTTACTTTAATTAATCTTACTATATTTTGCTTTATAAAGTACAGCATTTCAGTTTTAGAGGTACCTGATCTTCATTAAAATACTTCCTTTTGAGTTTTTAAAACTTAACGTTAAAAAAATAAAATTGATCATTTTTGAGCAACATTTTTTTGTTTACTAAATTACTTAGATTAACTGCCTATTTATATTGTTACATGTCAAAACATTCTGAAAATTTGAGGTCAGTTTATGTGATAAATATTCATCGCTTATGTCAAGCATTAAGCTAGGTGCTAGGAATCTAGTGTAAGCAGAGTGGACAGTTTCCGCTCTTGGAGCATGCAGTCAAGTGAGAACTAGAATTCTTTGCATAGAAACTTAGGTAGACTAATGTGCAGTTTGAGATCCTGAATCATATGAAGTCCATCAATATCAATACTAAAGCTTACTCTGAGCATCCCTTATTCTGAAGAGAAGTGTATGGACAGGACCTACATTTTTATTTTTAGGAGAGGCAGGTAGTCTAATGTTTGAGAGCATGGACCACTTGGATTCACATCTCAGCTCTGCCATCTACTAAGTTTTTGACTTTGGGCAAGTTACTGTACTTCTCTGAGCTTCATTGTTCTCATCTCAGTCCTGTAGTTGTAAGGAATAAATTAGCATATCTGTAAAAACACTTAGATCAGTGCCCAATAAATAGTATACCCTTCAAAAGTGAGGGAAAGTCTACTTTTCATCAATGAATTTTGAACAGCATAAGCAGATAAAGGAATACCGAACATCAGATTCTGGATATAAAGGGTGTAGAAAAAAGAAGGCTCTGTTCTTTTTCTTTAAGCTTTTATGAAGCCATAAGGCCTTTCTAACCCCAGAAATTTTAGCAGTTCAATGTAGGGACTGAGAGCATAGACTGTACAGTGAGCCTGTCTGGTTTGAATTTTTGCTCTACTACTTAGTAGCCATGTGACCAAGAGCAAGATATTTAATGTCTTCATTTTCTCGTCTGTGAAAAGGAACTAATACATTACCTCCATCATTATATCATGGGATTGTTGTGAAGATTAAATAAATTAATTTAGGCAAAACACTTCAAAGGTGTATAGTAATTGCTATACAAACACTTAACTATTATTGTTATCATTATTAATATTATTAGGCTATTAATTATGTATGATAGCCGTTTGGCTGAATAAAAGAAAATTTAATTTAGTGCTTAACTTTCATTCTTTTCCGTGAGCTCATTTCTTATTTCCTTAACTAGATTATAGGACCCAAGAGCCTATTCGTACTTGGTCTGGTACATTAGTGACTAATATGTATTTATTTGAATAATTAATCCTATTTTAATTTTTATTTGTAGGATTTAAAGGACTTGGGAAATGGTAATAGTTAATTTCTGAGAAGGTTTTTTAATGAGGAATAATTTTTTGTACTTTGTAACTATTTAGTGAAATTAGCAGATATTAAATATTATTAAGCCAGACTCTAGAGTCTGAAATTAAATTTATTTATTTTCTCTGATTCAAGCCTTCAGTTCTCTATAACATGTGTTTCTCTCTTGGCCCAAACCACAGATAAAATGTCATTTTATTAGACAGGCGAGTTAAATGGTATACAAAGTAAAGTTCAACTGAAGTAGTCGCATGTGATTCAATAATCCTCTGTTCTTCCTTCTGAAGCAGTGTGAACTATAGCTTCTGGCATTTCCCTTTTTTAATATACTTTGCAGCTTGTAATTAGTAGGCTCTTAAGTAA
Source organism: Anoura caudifer (assembly GCA_004027475.1). Classification (NCBI taxonomy): domain Eukaryota; kingdom Metazoa; phylum Chordata; class Mammalia; order Chiroptera; family Phyllostomidae; genus Anoura; species Anoura caudifer. The sequence continues at coordinate 232,261 of PVKU01001528.1, read as the reverse complement.
CTCTTGTGAAAAAAATATTTGTTTCTTTTAGTAAATCTACCCTCTGTAGCAGTTATATTTTTCTATCACACTTTCCATTTTCTAGTTACTTTTCTATGCTGATGCTGTTCACTACTGCAGTTTCCTGCAGGAGTTGTTTTCTTAATAAGCAATAGTGGTTTATTTGATTAGGCTAAACAAGTGTTTTTCTTCTTAACGACTCTGTCTTCTATTTCTGCATTACATGTTGAGTTGAAAGGCCTTAGGTGCCCCTGACTTGAAAATGTCCATTTGTTCTCACTTAGTACCTTTACAATGCATATAAAATTTGCTTGAAGTTTTTCTCATCGTCCTGCAGGACATCACCTTGGCCAAGGGCCAGGATTAGGGCACTACATGATCTGTAATGACAGCGTTTATACCTCTTTCTCCTGGAAAGGACAAGAACTTTGGGATAGAGAGACATGTTTATTTTATAGAAGTAAAATTTTTCTTTTAAGTGGATTCATTGTAGCATTCTATTCAAGGAAGTCTAACAAATAATTTTTTTAGGAAAGGTTCAGAGTGGGGATTAAAATGAAACTCTTAAACTTGAAAGCAGAAAGAAGTTCATTTGAAACATTTCAAACTGAAGGTCAGTGACCTACAGCACATAGTTCTGTTTTCTTAGATGCCTGTAAACCTACTACTACCTCACTTTTTGAGTTACTGGGATCCCATGTTACATGCCCTTCTCTTCTTGAAAACACTTAGATCCCAGCTCATACGTGCCTTCCTCAGGGAATACACTCAAGGACCATCTAACGTAAAATAGTGTCTGATGGTCCTTGTCTTCTAGTCCTTCAGTCTCGATCACATCCTGGTGTTATGGTCTTTATAAGCAGTTACCATTCTTTGAAATTACTTGTTCATTAACTGACTCTTCTTGTTCTAGAATGTGATGTACAATTACATTGCCTCGTTATATCTCAAGTTTATAGAATTGTGCTTGACATTAAATAGGCACTCAATAAAGTAGTTGAATAACCAAATGATTCCTTACCATCTGTTAATGCAGCAGTCCCCCTGTACCCACGGGGGATACTTCCAAGACCATGAGTGGTTGCCTGCAATCGCAGACAGGACTGACTTTTTCCTATGCAAACGTAGGAAAAAAGATAGTGATTGTCAATATCATGAATTCATACCACTTTATGAGAAAAGAAAGAAAGTATATATGTGTAGGGTTTTGTTTTTCCCTTGAGTAAAGGAAAAAGTACTAAATGATTGAAAGTCTTTTCTGTATAATAATATATTTCAGGTAAGTCAGCTTTTGGAAAATAGTACAAATAGAAAATTTGTTCTATTGATGTATTCATTATTGAAAGATTTTTTGGAGGGTAGGACCTTACTTTTAAAGACACAACTATTAAAACTTCCTTGCTTTTAGTGACTATTATCCAAAATTAATAAATGTTAAAAAAACAATTGTAGATATTTATCCTAAATATTCAAAGGGAAGAAACTGATTACAAGCTCTTTAAATTTCTTATATCACAAGGAAACTTACTTTGACTGTTAAGTATTGAAATTTTTGATAGAATGCCATTATATTTATATTTCTAGTAGTTACCTTATTTCCACACTGTGACTTGCAATAATATAAACTATTTTTATAACTATATATTAACATTGTAGCTCATTAAGAATCCTAAGTTTTTATGTAACTAAATAGTCCTGTGTTTAAATGTCTGTTTGCTAATTTGGGGAAGGTTACTCAACTTGTTTTATTTTTCAGGCAATAATTAATAGCACTATCACCCCAAATATGACATTTACTAAAACATCTCAGAAGTTTGGCCAGTGGGCCGATAGCCGGGCAAACACTGTTTATGGACTGGGGTTCTCCTCTGAGCACCATCTTTCAAAAGTAAGTTAATTCATAAGTTCTAAGTGGAAATCTTAATCTTCTGGTCAGATGTCTTAAATATGTAGTAGCAAATGGCGAGTATAAAATGCAAGAGAAATTTGTTTAATATTCTCAGGACTGGAGTGACTTTAGAGCAAGAAGGGATCGTTGGATTCTGCTGTCAATTGGAAAATTCATTGCACACATTAACAATAGTCACCATTGACTGAGAAGGATTTGCATGGTTAGCTGTGTGTATGATACAAATAAAAGGTGGGAATTATCACTTCAGAATGAGCTTTGCTCAGGACTTTATACCCTTAGTTGGAGATAGTCTGCAAGATGGGTAGACAACAAGCTCTTCTGAATTGTGAAAACTCCAGCTGATAGTGATACAGATTTCAGCTTTTTGACATGACAGTAGACTCACATAAATTACTATGTTGAGGGAAAATTGTGCATCGTCTGGGTGAGAATTACTCTGAGCTCTCCGATGCAATACAGAGACTCAGTAGAGATTATGAGTTCTTGGAACATACTGACCGGGTGAATTACTATGGTCAGAAAAACCAGTAAAATACAGAGCATCACCAGATTAAATATTAGAAGTAAAACAGTCATCATGCCTGTAAGCAAAAGCCACGCAGTGTTCGCACCAGCAGCACCTTGAGTTCTGTGAATGTCACATGGAAAGAGTGTGTAAGGAAAAAGGAAACAATCTCGGGATACTAAGATGATGAGGGAGCTGTGGATTACTCATGTTTCCTCTTTAAATTTTGTGCTCACTAGACCCAAAGATTTATACTTAAAACTTCTCTGAAGCATTCAGTTAAAAGGATAATCCTACATTTGAAACACTTTATACGTGTTTTGGTATACTGAGACTTTAAATTGCTCGAGTCATTCAGGTTCTTATAAATGAGTTCTTCTTCAAAGTCTTACACTTACTTCTGTGAGTATAATTAGCTGAGGTTATTATGAGATAGTTCAGTGGATGTCACATGGAAAGAATTTATAGAATAAATATGAAATAATCTACTTTGTTTCCCTTTTAGTTGTAAACATTCCTTAACACCTTTGTTTTCAAATGTTTTTAGGTTTTTCATATAAATTGTAGTTTAAAGCTCAATTTTAGTGACTTTTAACTTTTGCCTTGGTAATTTTAAGTCATTCTGTGTAGGATAATTAAAACAAAGAAGTGTCACCTGCTTGGTTTCTCTTACATCAGCTAGTTCTCTAAATACATTTCTTGAACTGTGGTGAAGGTATGAGTTTTACCTTCAGAGTGTTTCAGCGTGACAGGGGTCCACCTCTGGTTGGGCATTGTCCCTCCATGAATGATTCCCCTAGGAAATTATATGTTTATTCTAATACTTTTGCCATCACTCAGAACTTTTTTAGAACTTTCCTTTTGGTATCATTTATTGAAGACTGTAGCAAAAAATTAAAACTATAATTATATTCCATTTTCTGAATTTCTTGATGACAGGGCAGCTAAACTGTGGATTAATATCTTAAATAAACTTACATTAAGTGATTTCTTAGTCTAAGTAATTTTGACTGTAAATTAAGTTTTTCATTGTGTCTTTCAGATTTCTGGGAAAGTAGCTAATATAATAAAGGAATAGTTTATTAAATTCTGTCAGTTATACTGTCTCTTTCACCTGATCTTTTTTTCTCGAAGTGGCTTTTCTATTTCAAAAAAATTATTTTTCTTTCTTAAATTAGCATATGCTTTTGACCAGCCTCTTGTCAGTGAATCCTAGTATTTGCGTGTGAACCAACTCTCAGGAAACAGCTCGTGGGCCCTCTGAGGCACAGCTAGCTCACCTGTTCACTGGGTTTGGCTCCCAGAGCTGACAGTCTCTTCAGGATGTTTTGGTCCAAAGATGACAAAATCAGGATTTATTTTCCAAGCTCTCTTGAAGACTAATGTTGATGCTTTATAGACTGTAGAAGACCCAAAGGAGTTTATAATATTTTACATAAATGACACAAACATGTAAATTTTCTGGCTTGTGTTATCATCAAAATGCATAAATGAATGCAAAACATTGTAAAGGGGTGAATAGGCTCTGAAGACGATTCTAGACAAAGGCAACTCAAAAGTAAGGGAGAGTAGCAATATTAGAAGAAATGTGTGGTCTCCTCAGGTTGATGTGTAAGGAAAATTACATCTATGCTTATAGTGCTTGCTGAGTTGTATTTTCTTATCATGGAAAAGCCTTTAAAAATTAACAATAGCGTAGGTCTTTATGAAGTTGAGAAGGAGTTTACACATTAACTACTTTGAAATCTTAAATTAGTTTAAGAAAAACTTTCTGTAATACAGATTATATGAAGAGAAGTTAATTATGGTTTTGTTTTTATTTTGTTTCCCCTAATGTGAATAAGACCTTTTAAGACTTGTATTCAGATTTATTTCTGTAAGGAGATATTCTGCTTAATTAGAGAAGTATAGTGATACAGATTCAGTTCCTGGATCTACAAGCTGTCGGTGAGGGTGACAAGGTTTGAGGCAAGAAGGAAAAGCTGTACTAACAACGTTAATTTTGCCCCTCCTCCGTCTCCCAAAGGCAGGTCAGAGTGTCAGGAGCCTTTCGGACCAAAGCCCTCCTTCCCAAGATGGAAATGACGGTTGGCTTCTGGAGTTTGAGGAGGGAACTATAATTTCATGTTTATTGCCAACTCTAATAGGTGTTTCATTTTTTTAATGGTTATCAATCTCAAAGACCTTTGTGGAGACATAGTATTCCTTCTGCTGCTATGTATTAATTGTTAGGAATCTTTAGAAATGAAGTTTTGTTAATCCAGTTAGTGGTAATAGTAAATGTTGCTTTTTGTGCTGTTGAAAATAAGGTATCTTACATAATGCAAGAGTTTGTATTATAGTAAAAGTTAAAAACATGCTCCAAATACTGAGATGCCTAGGAGTGGATACTTAAGAGGTTAAATTTTCTTTGTGATAAACATAGTATGTCCATCTTTACTTGTTCTAACCTGTACTCGCTCTACCTTGGTCTTAGCAAAGTGCATCTGAACAACCAAGGAGGAACGTAGTAAGCTAGGTGACACCAGATTCTAACTTAGTTATATTGTGATGTTTTTGAATGAGATTTGTCACAGTACTTTACAGTGTACAAATGTTTTGGTATTTGGTTTCCTTTTCTGTCATTTTCATATTTCATTTGTAATTGATCTAAGGGTAGGTTGCTTGTATAAGAGTCAGTTATTGAGAAAATAAAAGAAAACTAAAGTAAAAGCAAGTATTATCACTTATTTTTGCTTGGTTAATGTATATAGTTTTTATACATTCAGTTTGCAGAAAAGTTTCAGGAATTTAAAGAAGCTGCTCGACTTGCAAAGGAGAAATCACAAGAAAAGATGGAACTTACCAGTACACCTTCACAGGTGGGTATTTAATTTCTGTTCTTATTATGAGCTTTGTTCATTTTACATGGTATCCTTTGTGCCAGAGTTAAGCAAATTGTGGCAAAATTAAAGTAATTGTCAGAGTGGACATAGAAATATACTGTTGAGTTCATCTGTACCAGTGGAGAAAAAGGTTTTTGTCCTATATGCCAGTGTCTACTAGAATCTGGGTTGAGGGGAGGGGTTACCTTAGCAATTAAAATTCAGATTTTTTTAAATGTGCATACAACTTAAAAGCAATTGTCCGTATAGAGCATGGATTGGCCTCTTGTGTTATGTTCTGTGTTCTGTGATGGTCACTGAGGTACAGCTACTAGAGGAGATACGGGAGAGGCTCAGGGAAACAGAAGCTTACTACCGCACAGGTTCTAGATACAGGAGGCCCACAGGGAAGACTCAGCGAGGTCAGGAGGCAGAAAGGAGGGACACGGGAAAGTGGAGGGTGGAGCCTGCACTGGGGTTTCCATGGGAATGGCAGGGCAGGGTACCAGTTTAGGACTTGCTAGTTTGAGTAATTTCTGTGGGCTGTAAATTGTTGGGTAGTGCCTAGTGCTTGGTACCAAGCTCTGGGATATTTGAGGCAGGGGAGTATTACCTCTTGGGGTGCATGGGATTCATGAGCTTTACATCAAAGGCAAGCTCCCACTTTAGCCCCTTGCCGTCTCTAAGAATTGGCTAGACAAAAAAGTTTTTTAAGATGTCAAAGCATCATACTATGAAGAGAGTATATAAAAATTTAACAGTACAGTTTATTCTACTTGATTTTAAAGTGTATTTGAATCTGGTAGTTGGGACATCTTACTTAATGCTCAGCATTAAGACCAAAAGGTTATAGGTTTTGTGCAAGTATCACTTTTTTTCTTGATAAATGAGTTAATAATACCTATTAGTTGTTCGTCATAATCTTTTTCCAGTTGGAAATTAATTACATCTCTAAGTGAAGTTCATTAAATAGTTGTATTTCAGTACTTTTACAAAGATGTTATTGTACATAGTGTGATTCATAAAGAGTGCCAATTATTTCTGCTTTTTAATATCCGGCTTTTCTAAAGTTAACTTTTAATTGTCCTCTTAAGAGTAGAGTTCAGGTTTGTCCTGAGTTTTTCTCTGTAGTAGTTGTTTTCCAGGTTTACTCAGGTTATGAAGATCAAATGTAACAACTGTTTCTCTGGAATGTCAGAAGTACCAGATTTACAGAAAACTTTCTTGAGGAATTAAATAGGAATTGCCTTGGAACTTAGTGACTGGCCAAGTGATTGCAACATTTTAGAAAACTTCTCTCTTCACTTTGCTCCCCACCCTGGCATAAAATTCTATTTGTCAAACCCTACAGTTATAGTTTTGGGGTTTTGTTTTATTTTTTTTAAAGGAAAGGAGAGCTTTGTTAAGTATGCTTAAAGTACATATTTCCTCACAGACTAAGGGTGTTCTTTGGATCGAAGCTTCATTGTACCGCCTCTGTACTAACAGTGACCTGGAATAACATGAATGGCCATTTTGAAGTTTCCCTTGAATCTGTATTCCCTAAGTGATCTAATGATACGGAGACATAGAATCATACTATAGAATCCCATTTAAAATTTCGTACCAATACGTGTTGGGAACTTCACTCACAGTTCCTAGGTGAACGGTTGGTTGCAGTGATGGAGGAGGGTGCCGCAGCGCACGCAGTAAGAGAGTACTCGGAGGGCTCCAATAACATTGTAATGGGTTACACTTTGCCGTTGTACTTCCTTTCTGTTTCTCTAACCATGATTTGTTTGTTTAATTGACCATGAACTATTACAGGTTGCTAAGATACCTGCTCCACTTTGTTGGAAGGAATGTCTTTCAACCTTTATTTCCATCGAAGGGATATGTCCAAGATGTTTTTATTTGGATTATGCTATGAAATGTAAGGAATAAAGAAATATCATTGTTCATCAGTTTTTGAGAGCCAAAATATACTGACTTTAATTTACCTTTTCAAAACATTTGAAGTCTGATTGTAAATTTAATGCACAGAAGCCAGAGAAATAGTGGGGGGGGCATTTCTTTTCATTTCTTTTCTCCCCTTTTTTGGCCAGTCCATTGTAGATATCATTAGTATTTGTTTTAGTCTGAAATGTTTGAGCACTGGCCACTCTGCTCCTCTTCAGCTAGACAGCAGAGCTTGGTCCTGACTGGTTAACGCAGTCTACTAAATTAATGCTCTGCCTGGAGAATAGAATATTACTTAGGAATTCAGCAACAGGATCAGGAGGTTAAATGGGATAATCGATAACAGTATACACTTAGTTGGACATAGCTTTTGTTTTTATTTGAGGAGGGATAACGAACTGGGTAAGAGTACAGGTTTTCAAGTCTGACAAGCTTAGACATAAATCCTTTTTCTGTCACTGTGGTCTTGTGAAAATTGCTTATACACCTGTAACATGAGTATTACATTGCTTGCCTTATAGGATAGTTGGGAGGAATAAGTATGATAGTGACAATGTCATTTTGACAAATGGCATTATGACAGTGTCATATGATAATGGCAGGAGAGACTGGCTTTGACTCTGAGATCTACCCATACTACTTTTCTGACTTAAGCAAGTTACTATTTTTAAAAAATCTGTAAAATGGGTTATTGTGAGAATTAAATGAGGATTACAAAGTGCTTAGCAGATAGTAAATGCTTGATAAATATTAGCAGCTGCTGTAGGGAAAAAGCAGTCAGGCCCCCTTGCCTGGACGGCCAGGCAGCTGTGGCTTGGCAGTGTGCACGTGGCCTTGAGTGGGGCCCGCATGCATAGAATGCAGCTGTTATATAACCTGAAGGTCAGTATTGGCACCTGCTGGCTTTGCGTGTACTTAGTATATAAGGGAGTCAGGACTTCTCCTTGGGGGGACGCCAGTGCAACGTGCGGCTTCTGGAGTGTGTGGATTGGCCCCACCGCAGAATAAAGGCACGTCAGACATCCTGGTGGCTCTGCAAGTTTTCCTCTGTCTGCCCAAATCTGGTGCAAACCTGTCTGGCCTTGAACAGTCATTTAGAAAAACATAGATTCCTTAATTGAATAAAGCCTCAGGATCCCCTGGAAGACTTGTTAAAACACAAATTGCTGATACCCACCCCCCGCATTTCTGATCCGGGAAAGCTGAGATGGGGCCGGAGAATTTGCATTTCTGACAAGTTCCTGGAGATGGTGATGCTGTTGATTTGAGAAGCAGTGCTACAGACAGACCGTTCCACCTCTCTGAAGGTCTGTGATGAAAGGAGTCTGACGTTTAGAGCAAAGGTATCCACTTCCCCACTCTTAGTCTCTTGAGCTAAGGTTGTACACTTGGCAAAATGTGCAATCATGTCAGATAATCTTAATGTTGCATCTTTTAGGAATAAATTGAATCACATATTAATTGTTAGTTTCTTTCATGTCCCTCTTTAAATCATAGGCATGAATTTAGAACATTTTCTCTGTTGAAGATCTTGTGTTCCTCATGTATCCATGAAAACCTTTTAAACAATGTTATATAAAATCAAGACTTTGATTGGCCTTACTCCTGAAATTTTGTATATAGTTCACAGTAAAAGTGCTGCATTTTAGCCATTGTTAGGCAGTTCTTTCAGAGTATGCACTGAAGATGAAAGGGCTGTATCATCAAATAGTATCCATATTTTTCTTCATTGGATTTTAGGGGAAAACATTAGCTCTCAGTTGTCTAAGACTTTTAAATCGAGTTGAGGGTTTACTCCATCAGTTGTCTGCAGCCAAACAGAAGTTATGGGGTTTTTCCCATTAAAATTGTCATGTTGAATAGCATTAAATATATTGCAGTTACTCTCTTGATTTATATTTTAATAATCTAGTATTTTCCTCAAGCTTTTTAAGACTTCACTTTATAGAAAAAGTGAAATGTGTGTGTGTATGTAAAGAAGGAACAAAATTTCTTTAGATTTATTATAAATACCAAATTTTTAAATGTTTATTTCAGTGATAAATTGTTTTTACTCAAATGAGGCACTAGTGTATTTTAACTGATTGTTAGGATCCCTGTGACTAGCTGTTCGATCCTGTGGAAGTCAGTTGGCCTGTCTGGGTTGCAGTTCTCAAACCCACAATTACGGTCAAAGGTTTGAAATGTGTGATCTCTTAGGACACTGCAAGTTCAATAACTCTCAAGTGTTTCTGATTTTCTTTAACAAGGGTATCACTTGATATAAATGAATTTTTTGAAAGGTGGTCTATAATAGCCAAGTATTACTACCCTGAACTGTATTATTTATATATCTATCCCACAAATGTACCATTAGAATTGGGGACTATCTATAAATTAATATGATACTTTCTTAGTATCATATAACAAATGTGGTTTTACTGAATCAGATACCACAGTAACAACTTTTACAACCTCAGGAAAGCTTCACTAGAATTCACTGGATGTTGTTGCTTGCTGTCCAAAGTGAGGACGGTAGACTTAAGTGTCTCTCATCCTGTTACTTACCTAAGTTTACTGTTTATTCATTTCTCTATTGAGTTTACCTACTAGGCATTGACAGTGAGAACAGAGAGGAGGGAATAGACATAGCAGTGGGGAAATTAACTGATCTTGGAAAAAATGTGGGAATTGAGGGAGTAATGAAGGTGAGGGAGGGTGTGTTAAAGTAAGAGTTAGATGTTTTTAAACTTTTATTCTTAGTTTGTAGCATGAACTTCCGAAGAGGATTCCTACTTCAGATATTGAATTTGTATGCTAATGGACACCCAGGTAGATATGCCCTGTGAGTAGTTAGAAATTTGGAATTAAAACTAAATCTCAAGAGTCATCAATAAGAGAAGGGGAGGAGGTAGAAGAAGGTATAGGGTGGTGTAAATGGTGAGGGAAGAAGACCTGACTTGCAATAGTGAACACACAATACTATATATGGATGACGTGTTATAGGATTATATACCTGAATCTTAGATAATTTTATTAGCCAATGCCACCCCAATACATTCAGTTAAAAAAAAGAGTCATCAATATATACATAGGAATTCAATCTGTAGGTGCGAATGGTATCATCCAGAAAGAAAAGAGAATAGAAAGAGAAGAGAGACAAGGGTCAAAATAATCACTTAAAGATTGTCACTTCAGAAATTTGAGGGAGTTACAGGAAAAGATACTGAGTAGAAGGAAATGAACCAGCAGAGAATGTTAGCACAGATGTCAAGAAAAGAGCAGTTTAAGTTGGAGGCAAAGATTTGGCAGCGTCAGAGGCAGACTTCCAACAGGATGGGACTTGAGGGGACTTTCAACCAAATTAACTGGAGCTCACTGTAATTATAGGTGGACTTGGTAAAGGAGGGGCATTGTGATGTAGTTTCTGGAATGAAAGGAAGTGACCTCAGGCTATTCCTGATACCAAAATGTTTGGTAGTGAGAATATAACAATTTTTTTTTCTGCATGAGGAGAAAAAATATTAGTTAGCATGGTAATCTCAGGAGGATATGAACCTAAGAACTTTTTCCTACACTGTGTGTGTGAGAGTGACTTGAATAAGGAAGGATCAGGGAAGGAGAAAGAAGAATAAAAGGAAGGATCACTGATGGAGCCTTGTGCAGAAGGTGCTGTTGTTGGGGGCAGGGAGAGGATGGGAACAATTGGCCACTGTGCGTGAAACGGGAGGGGAAGGTACAGACAGGAGGGAGATTGGGAAAGTCTATCCCAGCTTATTTCTATTTTCTCTGTGAAAGAAGAACTAGATCACCAAGAAGAAACTGCAAAGAGGAAAGGCTTAAACAGAGGTTTGGAACAACTGTTAGGTAGGAAAAAAAAGAAGAGTCCCCAGTAGGAATAGGTAAATTAAAGATTACTCAGCACTTCAGGAGCATAATTAAAGTCGGAGCTCAAAATTATCTTCATGGCACTAATCAGCATGTTTAACAGTATTTTTTCTCTCATAGCTCTTGGTAGATTGGGCACATAAGAATAGGGAATGATGGTTCATTCTGTATGAAATTAGAAATTGACAGAATAGGTGTTGAAGAAGGTAAAGGAAGCCGGGAAAGTGATGATGCTAGCGAGAATGTAATTAAGGTGATTGGCTTTCTGGTGTGTGAAGAGAAAGTCAGGGTGAGCCTGACAAAGTATAATGTTTACAGCAGGCCAGAGATGGTAAGTCTTGATGAGGCTGAAGAGCAGGTGGAAGCGGAGAGAGTGGGCTGGGAGGATGTACCACACAAGCCCTTTTTTCTCTTGGAATCAGAACCAGTAGTTGATGAGTTAATCTAAGAGTCTGTTAATGTGAAGAATTATTTTTAAAAGATTCTTTTAAATTTATAAGTTAAAATTCAATATTATGTTTATTTATCCATATTTTGATATATAGTTGAAGCCTTTTCTTTGCATATGAATCTGTTGAATGAAATTCCACGTTGCTTTTCTTACATAAATTATACCAATAATTGTCTGCAATTTACTGTGTATTTTTTCCTCACAGTAGAGCTAACTTGCAAAGAATTTTGAATGTGAGGTTAATAGATTTTTCTGGCATTTTTATGATATTATATGGTAGTATATTTTATATGGTGTGTAATAATGTATTATATATACCTAATTTGGTTGTCTGTTTTATTTTATTTTTTATTTGGTTTTAATTAATAGAACCATACTAATTTTGTAGTCAAATTTCATTAGTTGACATAATGTTTAATTCAGCTATATAATTATATAAATACAAATGACTTGGTAAGAATTTAACTCCCCTGGTGGTTACAAAAACTGTAGAGTCCTAATGGGTGTGGACAATAGTGTGGTGATTGCTAGGGGGAGGGGAGTGTAAGGGGACTAAGTGGTAATGGAAAAAAATACAATAAAGATTAAATTAAAAAATAAAAATAAAAACTGGAATTACTAAAAAAAATGTAGAGTCCGGAGCATCAGTCACTTTTACCTGAAGAATGAAGGGCATGAGTTAATCCAGAGAGTCAGATTAAAAGAATGTCTGTGGTTGTCAGAGCGGGATTTCAGAGATGGCGGCTCTAGATAGTGACTGGTGTAGGGAATGACTTACGTACGTCAGTAGACATTTGATCTTGGCCTCATCTTCCTTTATGTATCCTTTTTGCTCTTCTTCTGTATTTCTTTCCTAGCATTTCTTTCCATTTCCAAAGGCATGAGAACGCAAAACCATTAGGTTCTCCCCCAGTTTTTCCTATCAGAGCCTCTCTGTCCAGAAAAGAGCAGTGTTCTCTTCACTTAAATATAAAAGATTATAAAACAGAGTGAATCTTGCAAGAATGTTTTACTTAAGTCCAAAAGGATGAAGCTAGCAGGAATTTGAATTTCAGGCTTCATTGAAATTAAATGGAAGGTGTTGGTGGTATCCGGCCCACTGGAGATGATCAGTGCTGCCACATCCCTCCTGCCTCACCCCACCCTCCTGCTGTAGCACATATGAGGTGGGACGGCAAAAAACCGGAATTATCTTCTAGAGGGTGGGCCCCTTGTAGTACAGGCTTCCCCCGCTAGGTGAGAGTTCTAGGAATCCATCTGTATCAGTGTGCCAGCTGGTGTCGTAAGAGGCTGCATTTGGTTTTGATGAATTTTTTTGAAGACTTTTTCAATGCTTTTGCCTCTTTCATGATGGGTGATTTAGGAGCGCACCTGCCCACACCGCACTGAGTGTTCAGCAGGGTTTTGACCAGAAAAAGGCATGACCTCCAATGCCCTATCCTCCCTATTTGCCCTGTGTTATTCCAAGTGACTTTTTTGTTGTTTTCCCTGGATGGAAAAAGTCCTCAAAGGGAAACGTTTTGTCAATGTGGAAGAGGTGAAACAAAAAACATCAGAAGCAGTAAAAGGCCTCAAAATTGACAAGTTCAAAAACTGTTTTGAGCTTGGAAAAACGTCTCAATAGGTGTATTGCATCAAATGGAGAGTTCTTTGAAGGTGACTGAAGTTTAAACATGTAAGAATACATACACAATTTTTAATAAATAAATTCTGGGTTTGGGGGGATACCTCATCATACACCCTAGAGTAGGTTGATGATACCACCCTGAAGACCTGGCCTGGAGTGAGGGCCAAGGTCATTTGTTTTTCATGTAATTCGGAATATTTCTAAGGGTTTTCTTTGTTTGTTTAATGCGTGGGAGGCTTTCTTGCTATTTCATAAATGGATAGGAAGAGATAATTCTTACGATGCAGCACTTCCTGAATCTCACATCTGTGCTCAGGCTCTTTTTTAATAATGTGGTCACATCTCTTAGTCTTGGCTTCCCTCGGACTCTCTCAAATATTAATACAAAAATTCACCTGACTGTAATTTTTCTTTTTCAAATTATTTCTTTTGGTATGGGATGAGGGCAAGTTTCCCCAAAACAAAGTGAGATGTGAGTGGTTTTGTTTCTTAAAATAAGGTTGTAAAGATGATAGAAGGTCATTAAATTTTAATTTTTAGTTATGTTTTATATTTTAGTTTTTTCTTATCAACTTTGGTATACATTTGCACAGGTACATACACATATCAAAGGAGATATTATTTCATAATGCTTTTCCTTAAAAATGTACTATAAAATGGCTAACCATATTAATTTAGGAATGTCTTCTTTAAAAATGTATTTTATTGATTATGCTATTACAGTTGTTCCAGTTTTTCGCCCTTTGCCCTCCTCCACCCAGTACCCCTATTTCCTCTAGCAGTAACCCCCTTAGTTCATGTTTATTGGTCATGCATATGGGTTATTTGGCTTTTCCATTTCCTATACTATTCTTAACACCCCCCTGTCTATTTTGTACCTGCCCATTATGCTTCCTAATCCCTGCACCCTTTCCCCCATTCTCCCCCTTCCCCCTTCCAGCTGATAACCTCCAGATGATCTCCATATCTATGATTCTGTTCCTATTCTGGTGGGGTTTTTTTTTTCTTTAGATTCCATTGTCGATAGTTATGAATTTGTTGCTATTTTAATGTTCATAATTTTAATCTTCTTTTTCTTAAATAAGTCTCTTTAAAATTTCATGTAATAATGGCTTGGTGATGATGAACTCTTTTAGCTTTACTTTGTCTGGGAAGCACTTTATCTGCCTTTCCACTCTAAATAATAGCCTTGCTGGATAGAGTAATTTTAGTTGTAGGTCCTTTTTTTCATCACTTTGAATACTTCTTGCCAGTCCCTTCTAGCCTGCAAAGTTTCTTTTGAGAAATCAGCTGATAGTCTTATATGAACTTCTTTGTAGGTAACTCTCTGCTTTTCTTTTGCTCCTTTTAAGATTCTCTCTTAATCTTTAACCTTTAGTATTTTAATTATAGTGTGTCTTGGTGTGGTCCTTTTGGGTCCAACTTATTTGGGACTCTCTGTGCTTTCTGGACTTGTCTATTTCCTTCAGCAAATTAGGATATGTTTCTCTCATTAGTTTTTCAAATATGTTTTCTATTTCTTGCTCTTCTTCTCCTTCTGGCACCCCTATGATTCAGATGTTGGCACATTTGGAGATGTCCCAGAGGTTCCTAAGCCTATCTCCATTTTTTTTGAATTCTTGTTTCTTCTATTTGTTCCAGTTAAATATTTATCTCTTCCTTATGTTCCAAATCATTAGTTTGAATCCTAGCTTCCTTCCCTTCTCTGTTGGTTTCCTGTGGGTTATTCTTTATTTCACTTAGTGTAACCTTCATTTCTTCCTTTTTTTCCCCACCATACTCAAGGAGTTCTCTGAGCATCCTGACAATCAGTGTTTTGAACTCTGCCTCTGTTAGGTTTGCTATCTCCATTTTGCTTAGTTCTTTCTCTAGGGTTTTGTTCTGTGCTGTCTTTGGGCCATGTTTCTTTGTCTCCTCAATTTAGCAGCCTCCCTGTGTTTGTTTCTGTGTATTAGGTAGAGCTGCTTTGACTCCCTGTCTTAGTAGTATGGCCTATTGTAAAAAAAGCACCTATAAATTGTGTGGAGCAGAGCCTTATTAATTGCCAGGATGGGGCAACCTGCTTCACTACTTTGTGACTGTCTATGGGGTGAGGGCTTGGAGAAGGACAAGGCCGCTGCCTGGCTTCTGGAGGTTTGCCCGGCACTTGCCCTTTGTGACTAGCACCCTTCTGTTGTTGCCCTGGTGTTGAATCCCAGAGAGGGTGGACCTGTGTACATTTTAAGTCTGTGAGGACACTTTAAGTGGAGTGTCCTGAAAATCCAGCAGTTTCTCTTACCACCCCACCCCCCACTGATTTTTATGGCCAGAAGTTATGGGGATTATCCTCCTTGTGCTAGAATACTGGGCTGTGTGGTCTGGCCTGGGGCTGAGATTTCTTGCTCCCAAGGTATCCCTCCTAATTTTTATCCACCACATGTGAATGTGGGACCACTCCTTCTGCTGCCACTGCTGCTGCCTCTCCTCGCCACACCATATGTCCAAGCTTCTCCACCTGTCTCCATGTCACTGCCCCTCCTACCTGTCTGGATGAATGTGGCTTCTCTAAATCCTTGGTCATCAAACTTCCATGCAGTTCGATTTGTCTGACAATTCTGGGTGTTTGTTTTGAGGTCTAGTTCTAATTCTTTCTGTGGTTGTGCCAGGAGACAAAGCGTGTTTACCTATGCCTCCATCTTAACCAAATGTCAGGAATCTCTAAAGAAAAATTATCCTTCTGTCCTAGCTGGTGTGGCTCAGTGGATTAAGCACCAGACTGCAAACCAAAGGGTCGCTGGTTCAATTCCCAGTCAGGGCACGGTTGCAGGCCAGGTCCCCAGTAGGGAGTGCACAAGAGGCAACTACACATTGATATTTCTCCCCTTCTCTTTCTCCGTCCCTTCCCCTCTGTCTAAAAATAAACAAATAAGATCTTTAAAAAAAAGGGAAAAAAAGGAAAATTATCTTTCCAAAGTTTGTTATCTAATTAATACACCTCCAAGTTTTTTATTTTAATATTTGATTTTACAATATAAAATGTTGGTCTTATGTAAGGTGTACAGGCTTTTTTTAAGGAAAAACAAAGTTGAGTTTGAAAAAATTATAAGTTAGATTATAAAGAACTAGATGTTTGGAATATGTTAAATAAAACAAGTTCAGCAGTGCTATTTTTAGCATAGATAACAATTCCTGGATTGTTTTACCAAATACTTTTGGCTCCTGTGAGGTGGTTGGAGGACAAGAGCATTTCACTTTTTTATGCCCTTGTTTATGTACTTTTGAGATATTTTCTTGTTCTCATGAGCAAATATTAATTTTTTTAAAATTTATTTTTAAAAGCCATGCTTTGGCCTTTTGTTTTCATTTTAATGATCTAAGATGATTAAATATGCCTTTTGTTAAATATAGTTAATATTCAAGTTTTCTGGAAAAAAAGCTTACAGAGCTGAGATATTGAAATTGTTGCAACCTCTATCCCTTTTTTCCTTTCTCCTTCCTTTCTCTCAACTTGCCTCCGACAACAGTCTGTCTACTTTTGTAGTATGAGTATTTCTAGCCGCCTCAAAGCCATGCCTCAAAACCCTCCCAGTTTCCCTCCTGAAGGTTGTAAGAACCAGTAATCAAACTGCTGCTTCTCTTCTGACCAGGGATTGAACCGCAACTGTGGTGCTTTGGGACAACACTCTAACCAACGGAGCTGCCTGGCCAGGGCTTTCTCCTCTCTTAATCCTAATCTACTTTAGTTCCTCTCACTATTATCAATCATTTCTTGAAAATCTCTAAGTGAATCTTAATTGCTAATGTTGCTTATGTCCTTTCAAGTTAACAAGGTAATTTGTTTATTATCATTTCCACTGATTCAGGTCTTGGCCAACATACTACTTAGCTGACCTTGATTATTTTAGTTTGATTTTGCCTTTCTTAGAGAAAAATAGTTTTGATTTATTGAAACTAAAGATGATAACATAGTTTCTTACTGGCTGCTTCAACTTTTTCTGCTAATTGATATGGTCCAAAATTGACCTAGAAAGAGTCACTTGGAAACTGTTTTTATTATTCACTTAGTAGAATTTGACTTTGTTGTAAAACAACTTATACACTTTATACCTACACTTTATCCGTGTACTGATGTGGAAACAGAGGATTTAGGAGAAAAATTTCATGAGTGACATTAAAGAATAGAGGTTCCATTAATAATTGAAAAATAGGTAAGTGATAATGTGGAATCAGAGTCATCTTTTGATCTTTGACAGCTTATGTAATTTATAGCATCCTGGTACTATTAGTTAAAATTATTCAAATGTGAAATAAAATATATACAGCAGTATAAAATCAGAAACCCCCCAAACAAAGTCAGTCTCACCAGATTGATGTTTTCCATATTTTTTCCTGGCACATTTTCACATGCAGTATTTTTCATGTAAAGTATATAAACTATCATAACCTAGGTATCTCCTTATATTCTCACATTTTTTCTAATTATAAGCATTTTCCTGTATTGTACATAGTCTCCTTTTTTTTTAATTTGAGGAAATCTTGTATTCTAAGTTGGCAAATTGTGGCCATACCTAACCAGTTCCCTATTGATATTTTCATTTTCTTCCCTAACAGTAGCCTAATATTTCAACCATAAAGCTGGACTTCCCAGAGATCACTAGGGGTCCACTATGCTGCTCTTTAGTATCTGCTTCCAGGACCTCAGCTGGATAACTGGTTTATCAAATGAACCCTCATTCTGATTTTTAATATCAAATTTGGGTAATCTGATAATGGCAGATGCAAGAATAAGTGTCAGCTTGAGCTTGATTTGAAATCTGATTATTTTCCAGAGGGAAAAATCAAATTTACCTTGAACACAAATCTTAATTAAAAGTAGAAATAAGAGGAAATTTTGTGACAGAATATAAGTCCATTTTGGAAGGCAGGCAATAAAAGCTGAAATACGCTAAAATCATTATGTATGTGTTATAGAAATATTTCTGATTGCATTTCTAAATCTAGGAATTGAAAAGTAAGGCAGATAAAAAAAATTGAAACTTGTTGGAAGATTTCCTTCTCCCCTTTTCCTTCCTACCCACTCAAATAAAATCACATCTTGCATTTTTGTGCCGTCTTCTTTTCTTCTCAAGTAATTTTTTAATATCTTTTATTCTAACCAATTAGTTGCTTATGTAAACCCAAAAGTGTTTCAGTTCTTTGAAACTACATTTCTAAATTGTGTTATGTTTCAGAGTTTGCTTTGCTTTAAAAGATTATTTCTCCTTCAAATTTCATTTTTAAGTCATCGATTCTAATTTCAGTTGAAATATGGTTTATAAGTAAGCATATATCAGAGTGAGTTTTAACTTTAAGAGGATGTTGTGTGTTTTAATAAACTATAACACTCTTTTATCCCTCCCCCCTTTGTTTTTGTTTTTAAGGAATCAGCAGGTGGGGATCTTCAGTCTCCTTTAACACCAGAAAGTATCAATGGGACAGACGACGAAAGAACACCTGATGTGACACAGAACTCAGAGTCAAGGGCTGAACCAACTCAGAATGCATTGCCATTTTCACATAGGTACAAATTCAATTCAGCCATCATGATTAAGTAATATGTAAACATGGAAAGTTATTTGGGTTTTGGATAAATCTTGCAAAGTTAACAACCCTAAGTGAAAATTCCAGGTCAGACTTTTTAAACTGTTTCTGTTAACATCATTTAATAATTTATAGTTGCCTAGATGGGCTAGAATGAACGTTTCCTTTATCTGTGTAGAAAAAGGGCTAGAGCTAATCACAGTACAGATCATTTTACAGTGAAACACTATACCTATTATTATAAATCTCTTATTTTTTAATAATGTTCATTAAAAGGCCCTCTCTATTAACCTGGTTTCCATTTTCCTGTATATTCTTGAGGGTTATAATTTTTTTTAAATAATTTCCTGCTTTGATAAGCTTTTTCATAGTCTTAGAGGTGATCTCACTGTATGCTTTCACAAAAGGAAGCAAATTATTGGGGTAACTTCTAGAATGAACATGTTAATGTTAATATCAGAATTATTTTTGCATACCAACTAACAGAAGGTAAATCTCCATGTGCTAATGAATCTTAAGAGAATTTGATACTTTAAACAGATGCAATTTATCCTTTAATTCCGTAGTTGTCAGACTTCCATTCAACTTGATTTTTGATGGTTCTGAGTGATGGTTGTTGTGTAGTTTAGTTGTAATTTTGATGTGGTTGTGTGAGGAGGCTAGCCATGTTTGCCTATGCCGCCATCTTGACCAGAAGTCTACAATTTATCCTAAATGTGTTCCAAACCAGTTACCCTAATTTTGGGCCATACTGTGCTATTTTTAGGATGTAAGGAGGTCTGTGAAACTACAGTGTTGCAAATGTAAACAAATACATATCAGTCATTGTCTTAAAGTTAATTTGTATGCTTCTTTGGAAACTTTTGACTAGGTAGTATTAGTTGAAATTAAGAAAACATTTTTCCAAAAGAAACCATAAAAAAAAAACACCTGTGACTGCTATATATAGACTGTTAACTAGCCCTTAAAAGGATTACTAGATTTCTCTGTGTAATAATAATAATAAAAATCACAATAATTAAAAAAAATTTTACTGTTATTCTGTTACAGTTGTCCAAGTTCCCCTCTTTGCCCTTCTCTGTCCAGCCCGCCTCCTGCTCCCACAGTCAGTCCCCACACTGTTGTCCATGTCTGTGGGTCATTCACACTTGTTCTTTGACTATTCCCTTCCCCTTCTTTCCATCGTCATCCCCCTACCCTCTTCCTTCTGATTGCTATCAGTCTCTTCCATGTTTCCATTACTGTGATTCTATTTTGCTCATTAGTTTATTTTGTTCGTTAGATTCCTTTCAAAGGTGAGATCATACAGTATTTGTCTTTCACCACCTCACTTATTTCACTTAGCATAATAGTCTCCATTTCCATCCATGCTATTACAAAATGTAGGAGTTCTTTCTTTCTGCTGCATAGAATTCCATTGTATAGATATACAGCAGTTTTTTTATCCATTCATCTATTAATGGGCACTTAGGCCATTTCCAAATCTTGGCTATTGTAAATAACTCTGCTGTGAACGTGGGGGTGCGTAAGTTCTTTTGAATTGGTGTTTTTGGATTCTTCAGGTATATTCCCAGCGGTGGAATCACTGGGTCAAAAGGTAGTTCCCTTGTTCATTTTTTAAGGTAACTCCATACCGTTTTCCACAGTGGCTGCACCAGTCTGCATTCCCACCAACAGTGTATCAGGGTTCCTTTTTCTCCACATCCTTGTCAACACTTGTTTGTTGATGTATCGATGACAGCCATTGTGGCAGGTGTGAGGTGATATCCCATAGTGGTTTTAATTTGTATTTCTCTGATGGCTAGTGGCATTGAGCATTTTTTCATATGTCCATTGGCTATTGGTCTGTCCTCCTTGGAAAAATGTCTATTGAGGTTCTTTGCCCATTTTTTAATTGGGTGGTTTGTCTTTCTGGTGTTGAGTCTGAACATGAGTTCTTTACGTATTTTGGAGATTAAACCCTTGACCAGTGTATCATTGCCAAATATGTTGTCCCATACAGTAGGTTACCTTTTCATTCTGCTGATGGTTTCTTTAGCTGTGTAGAAACTTTTTAACCATAATTTTCAAAAAGAAAAGAAAAAGGAAATTTTCCTTTGTTGTGCATATCTTTTTGGAACCAGATTTTAAGTTTTGTTATAATTTTGTTAACCAATGTCATCCCAAGAAATTCAATAAAAAGGAAAATAAATTTAATTATGTAAATACAAGGATAAATGATAAATTTTAAAAATCATTTCTTTAGCATATTCAGAAGAATTATGATGTGAGCTCCTCCAGACTCTTTTTCATGAGAAACTTAATTGTGGTAGGCTGTGTCGACTATTAGGGGCATAGGGTTAAACGTATTGGAGACTAATATTGAGGGACCTCATGGTCAGGCTCAGGAAGAAGAAACGAGGTGAGGTTTTGGGTTTTTTTTTTTTTTTTTTTTTTTAAGAAATAAATAAGTAGAAACTCTTTGATGGTGAAGCTATTCTAATTTATTTCTAAAAACACTAATTTGCATAAACAGTACACATATCTTGGAATTATCATGGAGACCATGCTTTAACTGTTGCAGTAGAAGCATATTCTCTTTTCTATAGCTGTAAAAATGAACACATGAGAAGTTTTAGTTCCTCTGATCTGAAGACTATATGATTTGTAAAGCATACAGGTTTTTAAAATATGCAATTACAATTAAAAAGCAATGCGATTAATATACAATTTTTAAAATATTTATGTTGGGAAGAAGATGTCCTTTTTATTAAATTATATTTAACATATCCATTTAATAAGTAGACTTAACTACATTGAGCATAATTATAAACTTGATTTCTTTGGCTGACAGTTGAGTCATGTGCATTGAATACCATGGCATTTAGAAATAGAACTTTTGTATTTAACATTTGTAAATGCTATTTTAGTTTACTTCATGCACCAAAAGTTTTCTGAATGTTTCTTGTTTTGCTAATCCTTGGTATTTGGAGTTTCCAATGGGCTTGGTCAAATGTTGATTTTCTCCATTCCTAGGAGTCTAATAGGAGTTATTTACTTTGATTTGAAGATAGAGCTTCTTTGACTACTGGACTCTGTAGATTAGCCATCGAGGTATTTGAGTTCTGAAAATAAAACTTAACAGGTCAATTTAAGCTTTTAATTATGTTAAAGGCATTACATAATCTTATGGTTTTCTTAATATTATAAAAATATTCTAGCTGTAGGATTTTAGACTTATTTTCTGACCTTGTTTTGATTTCTACTTGAGACAAAAGATAATGTATTTTGTAGTTAATGTTAGAATACCAAAATATCAATTAGAAGAGGCCTCAGAGATGGTATAATCTGGGATTTTCCAAACTCTGATAATTTGAAATTAATTTAGAGTATTTATGGAATTCTCAGTACAATAAAACCAAATAGGAAATTTCAGAGTAAAACATTAAGAGTAGAAACTTTGTTTCAGTAATGTACATATTTATATGTGTGCTGGGTTAATTGTTCCTATCCTAGGAGACCTGTGTGGAGATAAGATCACTGTTTCATGAATTAGAATGAATATTAAAATAACTTTGTTAAATCTGAAACTTTCAAGTGTTTCAACTTGATGCACTATTCTTTTTGTGGTAAATGAAGACAATTAAAATCTGTTTTGAGGCATATTTAGACCATTTGTCTTTCTTCCTTAGTACATTAAAATTTTTTCTTTTATTTTTCAATTACAGAGGGCTTTTAATATTATCTTAGTTTCAGGTGTACAGCGTAGTGGTTAGACATGTATACACCTTATAAAGTGGTCACTCATTGTGTAGCACCCCCTGATACCACGTGTAGTTGTCACAGTGTGATTGAATGTATTCTCTATTTAGTACTTATTTTAACAGAAAAGAATGAATAGTAAAAAAGACATTTTGCCAACATTTTTCTGTTCTGATTGATACCATTTTACTGATAAATAAGGAACATAATCACTAAAATGTCTTTTTCTTGAAGGAAGGATACAGGGCACAGTGATTTAGTCAGTCAAGTTAATTAAGGGTTGATTATAGTAATAGCTGCTTACCAATCCAATTTGTGCTGTTCTTAAAGATCCAGATTTGATGACTAAGTCTACTGAATTCATTAGTTAACATATCAAAAGAAGACCCTGATTTTCACTTGGTCCTGAAAATTTTAGTAATGTGGTTATAGTTTGTTCTTTCCTATTAGCTTTGTGTATTTTTTAAAAAGTACTATTTAGCTTTAAAGAGAGAAGCAAACATTTTTGTTATTCCTTAAGCCTGTACAAATTTTCAAATTTATATGAGAGAGAAAATATACGATTATGAACTACCATGAACATATGCATCACCAGGCCTCAGCAGTTATGAAAAAATGATCACTCTTGTTTCTTTCTATCCCTACTGACTCTTCCACTTTTGGATTATAAAGGCAAATCCTAGACATATAACTTCATCCACAAATACTTTTTTACAATTACTTTGAACTTTTAAAAACATGCTTACAAAGCTAATATAACTTTTTATTTTCTATGTAACTCAGTGACATTATAGGGTTACTTCAATAACTCTGTTCTTTGATTTTTTTTAATTATGCTGCATAACTAAATTTTAAAATGAATTGGCCGCTCAATACTCCTTATTCAAGTGCTATAGTACTGTTTTATGTCCTTGTCATAAACTATGCAAAAACATTCTCATTGAATAAGTTTCAGTAAATTAATACTTTTTTAGTGTATTTATTTAAATGCTTTTAAAGTTTAGGGATGTGAAAAAGAGGATGAAAATGTTTACTAATGTCTTGTGGAAATTATATTAAGCTTTATTTGAATTCTTTTTTAAACTAAATGATAATATCCTTTTGAGACTGAGCAGGTTTATGCTCTGATGCACCGGAGTGTTCGGCGCATCCTTTGAGATGGTAGCCTTAGATTAGCTGTATGCCGAATAAAGGAGCTATATACTAATGGGCTGGCATATACATATGGGGGGAGGTTTTGTTCTTTCACTCCAGAGAGTAGTGTTTGCTTCATAGCATCATCTACATGGAATTCTGAAATTTACTTGTTATTTCTTAATAAATTTTTAAAGATCTTTTTTATTTTTAATATTTAAAGCCATCTGAAATTCTATTGGGAATAATTAATTTTATAGTAGCCCAGTGCCATTAGAATATAATACTGAAAACTAAAACTATTAATTTTATTATAAATTTATGAGCCTCATATATACAGTTATATATGTGCATAATAAAGATAATAACTGCTGTTATATATGTGAGCATTAAGAATAGATATGTAGATATTAGTAGCTTGTGAAGCTATTTTCATACTGATAATTTAAATAACAGTTTGATTATGTTAATAGAAAATAGGCTCTCTTGAGCACTGATTAATTTAAATTCCTGTAATGTTTAGGTAATACAGTCTCATGGTGCTGCTAGAATTGATGCTTTTCATGGGTACCAAATATATCTTCTATTGTGTTTGAGATTTTTCTGCCCCTACATGTTTCCAACAGATATTTACTAAAGAATGTACACAGAAATGTTACTTTCATATATTGATATTGCTTTAAAGCAATGTAACTACAATTTTACCAATATTTATGAAATACGGATGAGTTCATTCCATTTGTATTTAGTAGATTTCTTCATTCATTATCCAAGTTTTGGAAAGCTACTACTTTAAAACTGATTTAAGGATTTTTTTTTACAATTTCAAAAACTAAATTTCATCGGAAATTTTACACACCATTTCACTTAACATTAAAATCTTTAAAAGTGCTTTATCTTGAATCAAATGCAGTTTGTATGTCAAAGATGATACAAAGAGGAAAAAGGGGAATGACTATTAAGAGCTCTGGGGTACTATACCATTTGTCTCTCTTTTTTATGAACAGTAAACAGAACTTATAAAATCACAGATATGAACTAAAATAGAAATAATTCTGGTCGTAAGTTTTGTTGGTATAAAACTTTGTATGTGTATAAAAGAAAACTTTGTATGTAAAGTTGGGCCTTGATTTCACAAGAAGCACTTTGTCATTAGTATAACTGCAGATGAAAAATATAAGTTGTAAGATTTCTCTTATTGTTGCAGTTCCAGTTGAATTAAGCATCTTTCACCATTGAACCTCAAAAGTAGATTAGGTTTTTTTCTTTTGTTAATTCTAGAGAGAAGGGAAGAGGGGAGACATAGAAGGGGAGAAATATTGATGCAAAAGACAAACAGCAATTGGTTGCCTCTTGCACACACCCCAGTCAGGGATCACACCTGCAACCCAGGCATGTGCCCTGATCAGGAATCAAACTGGCAACCTTTCAGTTTGCAAGATGATGCCTAGCCAACTGAGCCACACTGGCCAAGGCAGATTAAGTTTTTAAAAATTAATCTGAAGGCCAAGATAGTTTGTGAACAATCGCAACACAACAATTTAGAGCTGTCAGAATTTCCTTTACCATAATTTTAAACAGCATTTCATATGAAGTGCTATAGTAATTTGGTAACATATTTTTCTGCATTCTCTATAAAGTGAAAACCAATTTGTACATTTTTAAACAAGATGCAATAAAAAATATACTTTAGTGACCAAGAGTGTTTTTTTGTTTTGTTATTTTAATTTTTGTTCAAGTACAGTTTTCTGGCTTTTACTCCCATCCCAGCCCACCCCCACAGCCCTCCCCACCTCTCTCCCATTTCCAACCCCCCCCAGTTTTTGTCCATGTGTCCTTTATACTTGTTCCTGTAAACCCTTCCCCAAGAGTGTTTATTAGCTTTCTAAATAATTATGAATTTCCTATCTTGAACTTTAAAAAAACTAACCTTTATTCTTTCCTAATGTCTTAGAAAAAATTTTGAAGAAAGCATAAAAATTTGCTGAAGCTTTTTTTTATATATTATAACTTAATGTAGGTTATTTGCAAGATGAAAGAATACTAATCATTTGCTATGAAGACATTCCTAACCGCCTCCAATAGGGATTAGTCCTTTTCCCTCCTCCTTGATGCTATTGTATTGAGGATAATTATTGATGAATTTTATTGATATTGTATCTTCTGTTTCCAAGATGAACAGCTGGAGTTAGAGATATGGTTATTCACATTGATCCTAGATTAATCATGAGCTCTGTGGAGGGCTTTTTAAAATTCCTTTTTTTCCCTTTCATTTTTATTCTTGAAGATCATAGTGGGGATTCCAGTGGAAGGGGGAGGTTCATGATATGGACAGTTTTGATCTATGACTGAGGGAAAATGTTATTCCTTTGAATTTGGCTTTCCATCTTTCCTCTTACTAGAGTAGTAAGGCACAAGTAAACATAGGCAGAGGACAAGCAAGCCACTTACATGTGTGAAGTTTGTGGTGAATGTGACCGCAAGGAATGGTGGGGTCTGTGGTAAAGGGGAGTGGCTGAGGTCACCTGGTGACATTAAAGCTTTTTAAAGATACAAACAGAAGGATTGGGACTAGATGACCCATCTAGTTTCCAGTTTAGACATTCAGAATTTTTGAACTGTGAATCTTTGTGATTTATATATGGTTTAGCCCGGAGTAAAGATTCCCAGCTAGTAATATCTGTTGTAACGCCCTTCTAAACTGCTGGTGTAGGTATTTGGGAGGAGATGGTTTGCAGATTTGGAGTACTGGATATTTTCTCTTTGGTGACATATTACTCGATAGATGTCAATTTTCTCAAACTTAAAAATCTAACTGTGTCAGTTTTCTCCTTAAAATATTTTGGTGGTGTGGTGTGTGTAGACCAGTCCATGGTCTTCAGATGAGGCTTCCCCAGCCTCATCACCTGTGCTTCTGTAATAGTTGCTCCAAATTGCTTGTACTCCTCCACATGGAACAAAGCAGCCAAACTGTTGCTCATCTGCAAGTCTTTTGCTTCCTTGATTTTGGAATGTTCTACCTTCTCTTTGCAATATTTGCATATGCACGTGACACACACACACAATCCATCCTTCTTCCTACCTCATCTCTGCCTCTAACTTGACCATCAACTTTACAACCCTGCACATATCCTATGAGCTCCAGAGGTGCTTATATATCCTATAAACATCACCTCTGGTGAGCTTTGTCTCATGCCCTCAGACTGAATTATGTTTCCTCCCTGTAAATCCCTTTGACCTTCAAACTGACATATGAAGGTTAACATTAACTTCTCGCTCACTTTGGGGGCAAGGATTATGTTTCATTCATTTGTATCCCCGGTGTATCCCTGGTGGACTTCAATAAACATGGGAATAAAACAGTTGCCTTACAGAAATGGAGAACATGCTCTGAATGTCCTTGGTTCTGCCAACTAAAGTTACACCTGTGGGTTTGCAAGACCTCGATGCGAAGATATAAAACTAGTTACGGTCTTTGAAAGTCAGTCACTGTTATCAAACTTAAGACTTAAGTTTAACTGACTTAATCTAATTTTCTTCAAAATTTTCTAGTTTGTATAAAGAAATTTTAAAGATGATGTGTTAATAAACAATGTTAAGCACCTAAATAGTATGAAAGATGATAAAATGTGCATTTTTCTTAATAGAATAATTTTTATTCTTTGAGAATAAATAATTCTCTTTATTTAAAAAGCAGTGCAGAGTGATTCAGTGATGTACTTTCTATGAAAATAGACTGTATTCTGTGTTTTTAAACCAATTATCACTAAAATGTGTTTCTGAAAATTTCATCTTTATAAAAGTCAGCACAACTATTATTTAACTCAAATGAATTTAAGGACAATAGATTTTTTAATTGATAATTGTATTATGTACATTTAGCAGAATGTACATGGGGCCAGCTCTTGCTTCGTGGGATAACATGTTAGCCTCACATTTCACATGAAAATAAGCTGACAGTTAATCACTGAAACGTATTGAAGCTGTCGTGTCCAAGGGCTACCTTCCTGGTAGGAGGTAGGAAATGTAGATATGACTAAACAGTTGAAGTAAATGTACATTTTACTTTTTTTATCTATCAGTTTGCCATTTTCCATTGACAGTTTAGCTTGGCCATATATCCAATGTAGACAAAATAGTCAATTTTTTTAAAAAAGAGACTTCCAGCCAAGATGGAGGCGTAGCTGGACACACTGTACCTCCTCTCACAACCAAGATTAAGGACAACAAAAATATAGAACCAAAAAAAGGAAAACCCAACCAGGACAGAGAAAAAATTGAATTGTGCAGGAGTCCAACAACAACAATTCACCCAGACCTGTAAGAGGGGTGGAGTCAGTGGCCGGCGGAGTAGGATCACAGCGGTATAAGACAGTGGCTAGTGGTCCTGGGTGCGCAGTCACCCCAGGCCCACAGGTGGCAGCGTTGCTGATTGCGAGGAGGCCAAGTGGGGCACACAAGGTGGCAGACCACAGACACACATTTGCACACAGATAAACCAGGCAAAAATGGGCAGCAAGACAGACTGCATGATGCAGGGCCCAATGCTAGGAAGTGAAGCCTAAAAGCACCCATTGAAAATACTTGGAGGGGCTGAGGTGCCAGGAGGGAGTCTCAGCCTCACAGGAGAGTTCATTGGGGAGACCCATAGGGTCCTGGAGCGTGCGCAGGCCCACCCACCTGGGAATCAGCACCAGAAGGATCCAGTTTGCTTGCGGGAAGTGGCAGAAGTGACTGAAATCTGGCAGAGAGTGGAGCAAGCACCATTGTTCCCTCTCAGACCCCACCCCCACATCCAGCATCACAACCCAGCAACTGGGCTGCCCCACCCTGGTGAATGCCTAAGGCTCTGCCCCTCACTATGTGACAGCTTCGACCAGACAAAAACAAAAAAACAAAACCAAGGATGGCTCAAACAGGAGAACAGACCGGGGCCCTGGAGCTAATTCATCTGAGCAACCAGGAGGTGGTCAACCTATCAGATGCAGAGTTCATAGCACTGGTAGCCAACCTATCAGAAGCACAGTTCAAAGTTCTGGTGATTAGGAAGCTCACAGAATTGGTTGATTTTGGTCGCAAATTAGAGGAACAAATGGAGGCTATAATAAGTGAAATGAAGAAAAATGCACAGGGAACTAATAGTGATGGGAGGAAAACTGGGACTCAAATCAATGGAGTGGACCAAAAGGAAGAAAGAAACAACCAAACAGAAAAGAATGAAGAAACAAGAATTCAAAAAAATGAGGAGAGTCTTAGGAACCTCCAGGACATCTTTAAACATCCCAACATCCAAATTATAGGGGTACCAGAAGGGGGAGAAGACGAGCAACAAGTGGAAAACTCATCTGAACAAATAATAAAGGAGAACTTCCCCAATCTGGAAATAGACTTCCAGGAAAGCTCAGAGAATCCCAAAGAAGGTGGACCCAAGGAGGAACACACCAAGGCACATCATCATTACATTAGCCAAGATGAAAATGAAGGAGAGAATTCTAGAAGCAGCAACAGATATGGGGACAGTCACCTACAAAGGAGTTCCCATCAGACTGTCAGCTGATTTCTCAAAAGAGACCTTCCAGGCAAGAAGGGGCTGGAAAGAAGTATTCCAAGTCATGAAAGGCAAGGACCTACATCCAAGATTGCTCTATCCAGCAAAGCTGTCATTTAGAATGGAAGGGCAGATAAAGTGCTTCTCAGATAAGGTCAAGTTAAAGGAGATCATCCTCACCAAGCCCTTATTATATGAAATGTTAAAGGGACTCATCTAAGAAAAAGAAGATAAAAAATATGACAGTAAAAAGACAGCAAACTCACAGATATTAACAACCACACCTAAAACAAACGCAAACTAAGCCAACAACTAGACCAGGAGCAGGAACACAGAAATGGAGATCACATGGAGGGTTAGCAACAGGTGAGTGGGAGGAGGAGAGAGGGGGAAAAGGTACAGAGAATAAGTAGCATAGATGGTAGGTAGAAAATAGACAGGGGGAGGGCAAGAATAGTGTGGAAAAAGTAGAAGCTAAAGAACTTATGACACACGGACATGAACTAAAGGGGGGAATGTGTGTGGGAGTGGGTGTGCAGGGTAGAGGGGAATGATGGGGGAGAAATGGGACAACTGTAATAGCATAATCAATAAAATATAATTTAAAAAATAGTCAATTTTTTTACTTTGGCCTAAATTGAAGTCGGAACATCGGTATTACAACTGGGAGGATAGAAGGAACTTTTGCTGTTACATGGTCCAGCCACTTCATTTTATGGAAGTGGAAGCATGTCCACGGAAGGGGTATTTAGCATCACCGTTTGCTAATGGCCAGATTAGACCGGAGATGTGTGTCTGCAGAGTGGTTGATGACTAGGGTCCATTCTGATTGAGTCAGCTCTCTTACTAAACTCCTGGAGAATTTGTTTTCTGTATCACATTTCAGACACTTACCATCTTGATTTTTATCACTGTTCTACATACATGGATCATTACTTGCTAAACTCCTCTACTGGATTCTTAGCTTCTGGACTAAGCCTGGTTGACTTACATTTCTTGGTATCCCTTATGGTTTCTAACCATTTAGGTGTGTAGGATATAATTA
This sequence comes from Anoura caudifer, assembly GCA_004027475.1. NCBI lineage: Eukaryota > Metazoa > Chordata > Mammalia > Chiroptera > Phyllostomidae > Anoura > Anoura caudifer. Next base: position 202,070 of record PVKU01001528.1, on the reverse strand, counting down.
ATAAATTTGTTGAGTGAATAAGTATATATGCTCTTACTGTAACTGAGATGACAGAAAGGGTTAAATAAGTTAGTTCAACCTGATCATTAGCATCAAAAATATGTCACATACCAGACAGGACTAACAAAGATACCAATATGAAGTGACCAGGTTACCTTTTTAGTTCTCACAGGAACAACTTAGCTATTAATAGTCCCATCAATATTTTTAATAATGGTTTTATTGAGATGTAATTCACATACGAAGCAATTCAGCTATTTAAAGTACAAGTCAGTGGTTTTTAGTATTTTCATAGTTTTGAAACCATCCCCATCATCAACTTTAAAGCATTTTGTCACCTCCCCTCAAACACTGCACCCATTAGCGGTCACTCCCTCACACACTCCAGGGATCTACTACTTCCTGTCTCTGGGGAAAGGGAAGCATACAGTATGTGAGTCTTTATAACTGGATTCTTTCACATAACGTGTTTTCAAGGCTCATCTGTGTTGTAGACTGTATAAATACTTTATTTCCTTTTATTGCCAAATAATAGTCCATTGTATGGTCCACTTATTGAAAGTTCACCATTGTTATGAATAATGCTGCTATGAACATGTATGTACAAGTTTTCATGTGGACATATGTGTTTAATTCCCTGTGTATATACCGAGAAGTGGAATTGCTGGCTCATGTGGTAATTCTACTTTGAACTTTTGGGAGGAATTGCTGGATTGTTTTGCTGCTTTGCATTTTATATTCCCACCAGCAGTGTATAAAGGTTCCAGTTTCCCTGTAACACTTATTATCTGTCTTTTTGACATTCTCATAGATGTGAAGAAGTATCTCGTTGTAGCTTTGATTTTTATTTCCCTGATGGCTAATGTTGTTGAGCATTTTTTCATGTGCTTATTGGCATTATATAGAAATGTTAGCTGGTGATTATTTTAATCACATTGATTATGTGATCAGTACTTGTTTTATGTCAACAGTATTCTACCTAGTTTATCATACAAGGATTGGGTTTCTGGTTGCATGCCATCTAAAACAGAGTTCAGCATACTTGTCCGTTAACCTTGAAACAGTATAAGGATGTAATCATGTTGTGGGATGTTGTAATTGCTGCCTGTGTGTACACAATGTAGTATGTTAGGTCACTAGCTAAGTTAAGCTAGATTTTTTAGTTTCATTTACCTGAGGCAAAAAAAAACCCGAAGGGGTTTTTTTGTTTAATTTTTAACTTATAACAATAAAAGTTCTCCATGATACTTAATATCAAACCTTAGACATAGATACATAAAGAGATTACCTTCAAAGCTACTTTGGAGTCTATAATATGAGGTTACTAGGAAAGCATGTTAGCAAAAGTGTCTTTAGAAAGGACACTTGGTCCTTTGACTTAATATTTTTTATGTAATTGGATCATTCTAGGGTATGTTTTACTCACAAGCTAAGTTTCTATTAAAGAAAAGACCCAAGGCCTGTCTGGCTCTGCAAAATAATAGGTCATTTTTCTGTAGAGCTATAGCGAATGGTTGTTAGCAATTTGTTAAGTGAGATGAAGAAGCATGTCAGTGGGTGTTTGTTGTCTTGTTGTGGGGCAGGCATACCTTTTCAGCTTCTTTTTAAAAGTGTAGCTCAGCGATTGTGTCATTATTACATGATTAGAAAGTCTTTGTTTCCATAGTAAGGAAGGGAGATGGACTTTTCCTTAGAGGTCTGGCAACCCACAGGATCCTTCTAGGTGGCAAGCCCTGAACCTAGTATGAGGCATATTATCACTTTTTTTTTTTTTTTTTTTTGAGAGAGAGAGAAAGGTATTTTGGACAGAAATAATAAAATAATAAAGAAAAATCACATACCTAAATAGACTCCCTTCCCTTTCCCCAACTTTGCACTTCAAAAAAGTTTCTGCTTGAACTTTTTTTTTTTTTTAATGGAAAAGCTGGATTCCTTACTTCTTACATTCTGATACCTACTGGATAGTTTGTTTTTGTTTTTGTTTTTTTTAATCAGAAAAGATCAGGTCTCTAAGTTGGATTTTTTCCTACTGTGGAGACAACCAATCTTCCCTGGTAGATGACTTTTGTAACCACGTTTAGTTCTGGAACTTAATGGAGTCACCATTTCCCATGGAAGAAGAGGACCTGCAGTTTATCCTAATTGAAAAGATTCAAGTAGTCCCTGCGTGAGAGATAGTAACTAGCGTGGAAGAAACATGGCAGTTTAGAAAGACCCAGTCATCACAGTTTTAACTTGGAAGAGTCAAAAGAAGTAATCCCTCTGAAGAAGATCCTTAACCATGTGAATTCCTGTGTACGCCTGTGTGGTATTTACGGCATCTCAGAAAAAAAAAAGTGTTCTGGCGTGGCATCTCATCTTTTGTTACCTTGGCAAGTACCATTATTATACATGTTCCACTTAATTTCCAGACGACTTTAAAGCCCTTGATGAAGAAAACTTCCTGTTTCTTGAAAATCAAAATAGCTATTATTCCTGATAAAGACAGCAAAAAAGTAAGCAACCTGAGTTACCTGGACTTCAAAGTAGAGCTGGTTCATAGATGCCATTTCTTTTAAAACTTAATGTGGCCATTCTCCTACGTGCGATCTCACCCTCGTGTCTCGGCCCACGAGAGCACTCACTCCCCACCTGGCAGGGTTGCTGTGAGGCGCATTTTACATGTTTCTAAGAAAAGTGTAGCGTTAGTAACTCATGCCTGTCTCTTTGTTGATAGTTTATATAATCATAAGAGTTTGTTTATTTTGAAATTTGCAAGTGCTTTCCTACAGCTATGAATGGATATTAGGTGTGCTAAAATGGAAGTAAGATAATGAAGTTACATTTGATTTATTAATGAGCATCCTTGTAAATAATTTAATTGCATGAAATGTTGCATTGATCTTTTTTTTCAACTAAGCTTTTATACAATTTATAATTAAAGAAAAGCTAAAGTAAAAGTGTCTGGTTTCCCCTTTCATTTAGTTGAGATTTAATTATTCATTTTTCTTAGATTAAAGGTAACTCAGCTCATCAAATGCTAATGAATAAAAAATGAAAAATATTCAAAAAATTAAAAATACAATGAAATAGATACAATTTAAAGAAAAAAAATGAAAATCTGGAAATGAAGTTCAAGCATGTAGAGATGCCCAGAATTCAGACTTTGATAAAAACTGAGTAAAACTCAGTTGTTAGGTAGAAGTGAAATCTTAGTAATATTTTCATTAAAAATAAGGTTACTATAGGATAGAGATCTGATAAGAGTCACAAAGAAAATCTGCTTATGCTAAATAAAGGAAAAATGTTTTAAGTATAAGTTAAAATTCGTACATGGAAAATTCTTGATAGCCTGCAGAATTTTGTTTCCTTTGTATATTTTTATAACCCGTTATGGGCAGTAATTGTATAACATTTTCTGTTCCACATAAATCAACCAACTTGAGTTTTGCAGGTCAGAGTTTACATGTAGTATATGAATTACCAGAGAGTGGCCCCCAGGGTGAGACTTTACAATTGCTCTCGGATGTCTGCTTCCCACTGCTTTGTTCTCCCTGTGTGACAGCAGCATCAAAAGCCAAATCAGTTCAAAATGCATTTACGGATTCAGGTTTCTAATCTGGTATCTGTAAACAAATAATTTGGAAAATATTTTTTAACTTACCGTATTATTTAAATATTTTGTTTTAGAACTTATTCTGTACACTATAAAAAATGGGAATGGACTTAGGTTAAAATAGTCTTAGGTTAAATAAATATGTTGGGATCAAGAAATTACTTGAAATTAGAATTTTTTTTACATGACTCACTTTAAAAAAAGACACAAAACTTTAGATGAACCTTGCACCCTACACTTCACCAGGGAGTCGACTGCTCCCGACCGTCATTCACAGAATTCACTCACTTTGGTTTTTTAATTTGCTAACTTATTTCATGTGTGTAGAGGTGGGAACTGCAGAAGGGGCCATTCTGCGCTAACTCAGTTTGTCCTTGTAATTACTCCACTTCAAACTCTTTCACAGTTTGCCCTCATTACAGTATTTTATGCATGCTTTCAGATCTCATACTGCTGATATGAATGATGTAAATTGGTCCATGTTATATTATTCTTTACCCAGTTTAATGCTCATATATTTATACACAGCAAGAATAGTATTTTAGAAAATCTAACCTGGTAATAATGAGAAAAACACTGTAAACATTGAAGTAGTTTGAGGATAATTATGAAATTATTGATAAATTTTATGTATAACCATTAATAAAAATGAAGCTCCTTTGAAAATTTATTCTGAACGTGGTTTCTGTTGCCCCTACTAATTTTTTGCACAAAATGGAATCTAATACCAACAAGTTAGTTTTTTATTAAAAAAACTGGAGTAACAGTGCTTTCTTTTTCCTCAGAATATGATTACATCTAATTTAATATGTGTGTTCTTCTAACCAATCTGTCATAGAAAGCAAACGTTAAAGTTGGTGAACATATGCTTCAGAAACACTGAAGAAATCTAACAGCATTAGTCATTAGCTTAACGGCAGCACTTTTCTGTTCTTTAAAACTCAGAAGGACTGTCTTGCATAAGTGCCCATTTTATTATGGGGACAGTTCATAGAATGCACCCTGAGCCTGATTCAATTCTAGAGAGGAGAGTTTCCTGGGAGGAAATGTGTATAATATAATGGTTTTGTGATTATTTTGTTGGTCTTGGAGAATAAAGCACATTCTTACCATCATATTCCTCTGAAAAATAAAGGCGGTGAACTTGGCTTCTTTCAGCCGCACCACAAGCATTGCTCCTTTAGGCAAATCACTTCATCTCTCTGACCTGGTTTCCTTATCTGTTAAGTAAAATAGGGGAGTAATGATTTCTAAGGCCCTTTCTCTTGGCTATCCTACCGTGGTCTTGCCTTCAGTCCAGGAAATGAATGAGATGTCTTCTTGTGGTCTTCTGTGGCTGGGCATGAGAGTTAGTGCTGAGTTTGTAACAGTTAAACACATTGCTACGTGACTGTGCTGCATAAAGGGACCTATTACCTAAGTCAAATTAGTCATCTCTTTATATAGAACATTCTGGAAAAGAAGTATTGTGTCCTGTGCTTTTGTATCATGTGCAGACATAATTCAAATTGTTTAAATTCCTTCCAGATGACACTCTGGGTTCAAAATATGGGATCCATCAGTTATTATTTTTCAACAATAGATCCAGTTGAAATGAGAACACTAACATAGGAGATAACATCACATTGTAATGTCCTTGAATGGATTATTATAATGGGATCAATTCTGAACTGTACTGCTGTCTAATAAGTAGACTTAGGGATTGCAATCCATAATGATATTAAATCTTCTATACTTGTGAAATCTTATATACTTGCAAATGGAGTTTAGCAGTATAAAATAAAATAACAGCAAACTGAAAGGAATTTGCTCTGTGTAGTGGCTATCTTTGAAACATGTTATCAACTAATAGAAAATGGGGAAGTCCGACATGCTGTTTTGAGGGAAACTAGGATGTAAGAACTTAAGTAATATACTGCTGTATCTAGAAATAATAGTGTAGGCATTTAGCACTTCAAATGGTGTTGTCTCACCTGGGAGTGACACCTTGCAGTCTAATGCAAATTCTAGACTAATTGTAAAAAGAAAGAATTATACCCAGAAGGGCTAGGGAAGGAAACTCCTTGCTTTGAAATTCACTAAAGTTCAGTGATACTGATTGAAAGATCATTTTTGTTCACTTCTTCATCTTTCTTCCTCAAGAGATTATTTTATAACTGTCAGTTTATTTCAGGTTAGAACTCTGGACGCTGGGCTCTGTGCACTATCTTTAGTACTTCTAAAGACTGGGTGGTGTGGTGCAGATGGAAGTCTGCCCATTAAAGGTTAGGCCCAGATGGGTGTATATTTAAACTGGTGTTTTTATAATTTTTATTTTTTATAGTTTTATCTGTACTCATTTTGTTTTATAATTGTCTCATGAGAAGTAGAACAGATACAATTTCCCTAGTTTTCAGGGACAGAAAAACTGACATGTAAGAAGGTTAGGGAATCTTCCCAAAATCTATAGATAACAGAATTAGAATTTGACTCTAACCCTTTGATTCTCTGCCCCATTCCTGCCTTAATTTATCTTAAAGAAATTTTAAGTCTCCATTTGGAGACCAAACTTAAAAAAATGTTACAAATCTTTAAATGTGCAGTTGAAATTCACAAATAAGTGTTAGGTGTATAGGCGTTTAATTCATTTGGGTACATATTATGTATTTAGGTTAAGTCAACATGGTGACATTGATTTTATAGTTACTAACATTGGCAAATAACAGAATTTAGTATGTACACACATGTGTGTGTGTTGTGTAGTCATAGTATTTCTGATTATATAGCTGCAAACAAAAGAATATTCTTAAGGGATCTTACATTTGGATAATCTGTGTGAATATAGCATACAGTAAATTTAGACATTAAATACTTTCTTTGCTCTTTAGTCTGTTGATCTAGTGGAGACTACAACCTGGGTGTTTACTAAGTAGCTAGCTAATGGTTGTATTTCTGCTTAGAGCTAACTTTCATGTTGCCAAAACTGTCATGGCATGAGTAAGCACTTAGAACGCTTGTCCCAAGAGTTCTCAGATTTGCATGTAAGGGTACGGCAACTCAACCGCATCTAGAGGGGGCCGCATAACAAGTCATTTCTTGGGAGGAGCAAGTTGAAACTTGCAAATAGCTTCAAAAGTATTTTGTAAAAGATAGTAATAGGCCCTGAATAGTTCAAAAAGTAGATTCAAAGTTTTATTTGGAGGTAAGGAGGTTAAACCTGTAAACCAGTGATTCTTAAAACCATGTTCAGAGGATGGGAGGCACAGACTCCTTGTGGAGTGGTTTTATATGCACGAATATGTGCATATATAATCACATGGCTTAGAAATTATTTATCAAGTTATAGATGTAAAATCTCTATGAGCCACACACAAAAGCAATCAGTGGTCTATTTAAGCATGACCAGCTGTTCCTGGCAATTATCCATGTGCCAGGTCCATTTTAATATTCACTTATTGAAACTCATTTATCTTGCATGTCTGTGTGCCACAGTAAAGTGTGATTGCCTTTGGGCGGGAGCTTTGCGTAAGTAGACTGCATAAGCAGAATGACAGTGATCCATAATGATGAGAGGCAGTGATTTGTGGGTGCTCTGGAAGCCCCAGAGAGCCCCAGCTTTCTCCCTGGCTACTTCACCACTCTCTGATCTCATACTTACCTTTCCACTCTTTGACATGTCCCAGTGCCAGGCATTGTGGATATATCAGCAAACAAGAAAAACATCTCTGTTCTCATGGTGTTTAAACTTAAGTGGAGAAGGAAGAAAAGTAATTAATTAAATACCTGCACAATTACTGTTATGGAAATGATGAAAGAGGAGATGAAAGAGAGAGGGAGAAGGCAGGTCATGGTGTGGCTGCATAGAAGAGGAGGAGGCCTCCTTGAGGAGTCACACATCACTCGTCCTTCCCGAGAATAGAAGCAGGCCTAGGAGAGTGGGGAAGGAGCTGCCCAAGCATCTGCTTTGGCCCTGAAGCAGTTAGGTGTTTAATGTCTTCATCTGAGGTCATGTTAGTGACAGTGGGAAAAAAACTGTAGAGAAAGACAAGGATGGAAGAAGTGAGAGGATGTTCATTATGTAACTTTGAGAGCAAGGGGATAGGAAAAGTTGAAGATATTTCTAGTCCACTACCTTGTAAGGCTTTTGAGCAGCAGCCATGTTTATTTGTTCTTGGATTCATGTCATCTGGTAGGGTACTTGATACATAGTAAGTGTGTAATAAATATTTGCTGAATCAGGTGACTGGTTAATTGTTCCTTATGTCGGATTTTTTTCTTACATTTAGAGTAGGAGCTCTTTTGAGGATGAGGAAAATGTCATATGCCTCAAAATACTAGACACATGAAAGACAATAAATACTGTTGATATATCACTGATTGCTTGAATTAAGTTCAGAAATTACACAACTGATAGTCTGATTAGTTAGCTAATCACCAAAATGCTAGTGTCACGTGACTAAATAAATTGTAAATGCAAATCATACTGCACTAATATACAATGAACTTACACTTCCTTGATTCTGTCTTTCTTTTTCAAATAGAACCCAAAAGCCAAGGCATATAAATACCCAAATTTTGTAGAATTTGTCATATGGTTCTCAATTGCTAAAAATTTTAAAGAAGAGGTACTTATGACTGTTTTAAACCCAGAACATCACTTAGGACTGTCTGTCACGATCATTTATGAACAGTGTTTAGTCATATCAGTAAATGGAATCTAAGCTAACTTTTTCTTCCTACTTGCATTTCTCTATTCACTTTTACCAAAAATGCATATGAAAGAGTAATTTAACTGCACTCTGAAAAGATTAATATTTTTAAGTTACTTATGAAGGTAACCACAAATCATGTCATTTTAATATAGTTCTTGAAACTGAGCATGGAAACTAGCTGTAGTTTTCTAGATCCATATTTACATACTATTTCTCCTAAGTCTTTTGTTCCAGCTTTATTGAGATAAACTGGTACCATATTTTGCTTTGTATAATGCGAACTTTTTTGCCCAAATTTTTGAGAGAAAGATAAGGGTGTGCACTGTACATGGGGCTAATGATTACATGCCATGGGTGTAGTAACTCCATGTATAATGCACACAAATGTGGGTGTGTCTTACACACGGGAGTGCATGATACATGGCAAAATATGGTAATTGGCATAGGTCATTCTGTAAGTTTAAGGTGTAAAATGTGTTGATTTGATACACTTATATATTGCGAAGAGAGCACTACCTTGGCATTAACTAAGACCTATGTCAAGTCACATAATTGCCATTTCCTTTTTTGTGTTAAGACCATTTAACATCTACTATCTTGACAGATTTCAAGTATTGTTAACTATAATCAGCACGCTGTATGTACACTAGATCCCCAGCACTCATCTAGTTGCTGAAAGTTTGTGCTCTCTGACCGACATCTGGATCCCTTTTCCCTTAGCCTCTTGTAACCCCGATTGTAGTCTCTGTTTCTGTGGATTTGGGTTTTTTAGATTCTACATCTCAGTGCTCTCAAACAGTATTTATCTCTGTCTGACTTCACTTAGCATAATGCCCTCAGTGACCATTTCGCCGTCTCAAACTGCAGGGTGCTCTTCTTTCTCACGGCTGAATAATACTCCTTTGTGTATATTATACCACATCCTTATCGCCCATTAACGGACACTTAGGTTGTTTCCGTATATATCGGCTATTGTGAATAATGCTGCAGTGAACACGGTCTTTGATTTGTTCTCTATAAACCAGTAATAATCATGGAGATAAAATTTAACTAGCTGTAAGGTGAGGGAAAAAGTCATCAGTCATTGCAAGCACATGAGAAAAAAGACATCACAGTTAAGCTGGAAAAACCTTAGCACGCCTGCCCACACTTGAACTGTGCAGAGTCCCAGTTCAAGCCCCAGCTGCTGTGTACGAGACAGAAAGTGCCCACCCACCACAGCGTTTGGGCTTAGTAGTTTGGGTCACGTAGTTTTGTTGCTTAAGCTTGGTATAAGTGAAGTCCACTGGTCTTGATGTCATATGAGGGGGGACCCACAAAAAAAAAACAGAATTTATTTATAAAAAATTATGTATTTATTCTTAAGTGACATTTAAACTTCAGTCACTTCCAAAGTGGTCTCTATTTGATGCAATACATCTAACGAGACGTTTTTGCCACTGCCCTAAACAGTTTTTGAACTTGTCAGTTTTAATCCCTTTTAGTGCTTCTGCTGTTTTTGGTTTCTTCCACATCAGTAAAACATTTCCCTTTGAGGACTCTTTTCATCTGAGGAAACAAAAAAATAAGTTGCTTGGGGCAAGATTGGGTAAATAGGGAGGGTGGGGCATAGGGGTCTTGCTGTTTTCGGTCAAAAACTGCTGAACACTCAGTGCAGTGTGGGCAGATGCACTTGTAAATCACCCATCATGAAATAGGCAAACATGTTGAGTCATCAAAAGAATTCACTGTAGCGGAATAAGCCTCTCACAACAACACCAGCTGGTACACTGATACAGATGGCTTCCTAGAACACTCACATAGATGGGGAAGCCTGTACTACAAGGGGCCCGCCCTCCAGAAGATTAAGTCCAGGGTTTTTTTAGAGGGTGGTTCCCTCTCATATGCGGTAGCTTCACACAGATAAAAACTCTTTCAAAGTCACATATTACAAAAGAGGGTGTTAGATTAAGGGAAATAAAGCTTATGGGATGGATATGTTCAGATCTGTCAGCATTACTAGAAAACAGCACAGAGCAAATAGCCTGCTGGCAGAGATTTCAGTGTGTCATCTGCTATAAAGTGATGACTCTTGCTGAACTAGTCTGGATCCAGTCTTCGTCACCTTGGCCAGTGAAGCTGGTTCTCGGAGTTATAACAGAGTTTGGCTTCCATCCAGGCTGATGGGGCAGGCCTTAGAGGGAAAAACAAAAAAGTTCCTCTTAATAATAGCCACCCAATCAGTAGTGAACTAAACTCTTATTAATGCTGATCTATATTCATTTACCATCTCCTCCTCGAAGGTCATTCTGATCAGGGCCCTTACTTTAGCATATTACTTACAAAGCTCGTGGATGCATTAAATAAATGAAGTTGGTAATGATGATCTGCCACAACTAACTGACAGGACTAGTTGCAAGTAGAATATTGTTCATGCTATAACCAACATTTGAATAATTGGAAGTTATGTTTTTGGACTCTGGCCTTCTCGTTAAAAACAAAATGCAAAAGTTCTTTGATTCTGAGTATACTGAGTATAAGTAATGCTCAATCAAATTATTGATTACAGATGGTTTCTGAAAGAATGAAAAATTTTCATGATAGGAAATTAGAAAAGAGAGGTTTTATTGTAAAATTATCCATGTATTTCCACCCAACTTTAGTTTTGTCAAAATCTCTGTTAATAGCATCTTTTGCATTCTATCAATATTTAGAATGCATTCTACTATCTTATTTATAATGTTACTGTTTATTAGCTATAAACAGTATGGCTGATATTTAGCTATAATGTTTAGCTAAATATTGTGCTAAAGAATTTTTAGGATAGATTTTCCTTAAGTGATCTACTTTGAAAAGAAATAGAGGCACCTTAGCCTCCAAAATTAAATTCTGGATATGGGCATATAAAAGTATTCATTTCTGTCTCAAATAAACTACAATGATTATAGTGCTCTTACCCTATAAATAAAAGGGCAGGCTTAAAATTAATTGATTTTACTCTTTGCAAAAGATAGATGCATATTCACAAGAGATGAGAAACATAAAATTCTTCACTTGTTTCAGGCTGTTACCCTGAAGACATCTGTCCAATGAGATAATCTGACAGCATACCCTGAATAAATTGCTGAAGAAAGTTTTTAGTCACTGATCAGTTTTTATTTAAGGAAGAACAGCACAAATATTGACTTGTATGATGGTAGTAGATTCAAAATTCACAATATCACCATAAATAATTTTTTTCTCACTTATGAACTAGCATAGATTTTTACTCTCCTCTCTTAGATCCCATGCTCAACCCTCCAAATTCACTGATATAGGGAAAGTATGGTTAATATTAAAATATTTTAAATGCCTGTGAAGTAGTTTGAGCCTTTCACAATGAGTATCTTTTGAGTAAGGAGTTGGTAAATTTTCAAAGGGAATCTCTTTATCCATTTTAGATAATTGTGGGTAGGGACCTGCAGTAAGAGTAAAAAGCGGAGGAAATAAAATCGGGACCTCCTGTGGTTCCTTCATCTTCTATGTCCTTTCCTTGGTGACAGCTACCTTAAGGCGAAGACCCCGGAAGGCACTGTGCCACGCTGGCCGTGAGCACGCGAGGGGATGTGACAGTATAGAGCCATCTCCGCAGCACAGAGAAACGCTTCTGTCGCTGCTGGGAGCAGCTATGGGAGCCAGGGGATTTCTGAAGGCCTCTTTAGTGGGTTTACGGGTCCCTCCATTTTAGTGAGTTAAAAGTGGGGAGATGCTAGACTTTTGGTGCCCTCTAAAATCAAATGGGAAACTTCCAGAAGTGCAGTATGTTTTTATGAGGTAAACATAATGTAGTTTAGATTCAAATTTCACCTTGCCTTCTCTCCTTTTACAATCAGAAATCAGCCTTACCACTTTTATGAGAATCATTTGTGTTTACTTATTTTCTCCATTAACTTGCTAAATTTACTCGAAAGTCTACTACAGCAGAGATTTAAACTTATTATAAATAATACATCGGTAGTACCTAAGGATGACGATAGAATCCATTGAGTGACCACCTGATGTGGGTTTAATTTAAATGACATCTATTTATGTACATCACTAATCGAAATATCTCCCTTAAAATATGTTAAGTCTTTTTAGCTTTTTCATATGTCACTGAAGATTCTTTCAAGATTCTTTACTGCTTGTGTATTTGGAAGGTACTAACATTTGAGTATGTATTATGTGCTTTCTTCAAAGGTACTTTCATATGAGCTGTTTATTCCTGAGTCACCCAATGGAGATAGTTAATAGCAATCCTAATTTTGGAGATGAGGAAGCAGGCCTAATGAGGTTAGGTAACATCCCCGAGGTCCCATCTCTAGCAAATGGCTGGAGCCACAGTTTGAACCAAGTCAACAGACTTCTGAGACTATGCATTTTTAAAAGTTGAGATATAATTGACAAATAATGTTGTCTTAGTTGTAGGTGTACCTGAGCCTATATAAATTTTTTAAGTTTTTTTAAAACTCTCCCCAGAGGATATGTTTATCGATTTCAAAGAGAAAGGAAGGGAGGAAGGGAGAAGGAGGAGGGACAGAAACAGAGAATGAGAAACACCAATGTGAGGGAAACATCGATCAGTTGCCTCCTGCACATGCCCCGATGGGGGATCAAACCCACAGCCCAGACCTGTGCCCCAAACAGGGATCGAACCTGCGGCCTTTTTTGCTGTGTGGGGTAATGCTCCAACCAACTGAGCCACCAGCCGGGGCCCTGAGCCTATACTTTTAACCACTGCTTCACATATGGTTCTCGCTTAATGTATTTATTCAACAATATTCTTTAAAACAAAATTTTATGGTTGTTTGGTTACAGTTGTCCCCATTTTCCCCCATTGCTCTCCCCTGCCCATCCCCCTCCCACGTTCAGTCCTCCCCACCATTGTCCTTGTCCATGGGTCCCTTATACATGTTCCTTGACTTGACCCTTCCCCTTCTTTCCCCGTTATTCCCTCTCCCTCCCCTCTGGTCACTGTCAGTTTGTTCTTTCTTTCCATGATTCTTCACAACTCAGAAATTTCTATTTATAGGCAGATAAAGAAAAGTTTTACACATTTCAAAGTTATTTGTTTCAGATTAACTTTATAACTTCCTCAGAAAATTCAGTGATGTTTCATTTTCTTTACCAGAGTAAAATCTGTATTTTATCTGATTTCAGATGCTTTTGATAAGACACCATTATTTTATATACTACCAAGAAAAAATATTGTCAATTAAACTGACTATAACAGCTTTTTCAGACTTACTCAGATATATACGTGGAACTACTTTTGTGCACGGGTAATATATGTAAGATAAATGAGATGTTCAGTAGTTCAGGTTAATAGTTAAGATGTTTAATAGTTTCATAATATTCAGAGTCCAGCTCTTCTGATTGACTATTTGACTCTTATGTCCACTTTTTTCAACCCAGTATCATGGCTATCAGAACATTGGTGGTACAGTGTTTCTTTAAAAACTGCCTCCTTCTTGTGTCTGAGATTTTCTTCCAAGCCACTGTTTATTAAAAGCTTTAGTACTTAAATCCCACTTCAGTTCAAAACACCATGTTTCCCAGAATATGACCAAGTTATTTCCAGTTTACTACAGGGACTATCTTTAAAATTATCAGCAAATGTATCTTTATCTGTTTACCTCTAGCCATCAGTTTCTGTGTTGTACGTTAATCCAGAGATGCAGGCTGTGTGCAAAGATGACGGATTGTGATGCCGGCAGGGAAGGAATCTGAGCCGGAAAGTAAGACTTGGGGGATTATCAGGGCACACGCTGCAAGCCTGCATCAGAGGAGGCGGCCTTTAGAAGGGCACCGAGAGGAGAAGAACAGAACACTGGGAACATCTGATAAGGGGACTTCAAGGATAGGAAAGTTAACCCGAAGAGTTGCCAAAATTACAGTATGCTGGGAGAGACACTGTGCTAAGCATTTAGGCAAATTAAAGCTTTTAGCTATATCTAGGAGAAAAATCCTTTCGTGTACTCTGCTGTTTGCCAAGCAGGACCTGAAATCCCTACCCACTGAAGTTCTTTTGATGAAAAAATACTGATTATAAACAGTGCATAGTTACTTTGCTTTCATTTAAAAGGTAGTTCCTTCCTTTAAAAAAGTAACTGAAATCATATTAAGAAACACAGATTTAGACCCTGAACTATTGAAGGAAGCATTAGTTTCTAAGTGGAACTAGGCTGGGGCCAGCAAGCCGACGTGAGAGCGCCTAGCCCAGAAAGTGGCACACGAGGGCGTTAAAGTCCCTGTGGGCTGCTTCTGCATTCTCAGGTGTGGGGAGGAGTGACGAGAAACCAACAGGCAGATGGTGAGACAGGGCAGTATTCTGAGGGGCCTGTGAGTCAGGCCTCTGCCTTTCATAGTTAGGGAGTGACCTCACCATCAACACTCAGAGTAATGTCCAGAAGGAAGCCTGTTGTAGTCTATTTTTAAGTCCTCTTTCAAAAGCGTATCTGGGTATTTTTCATGGTTTTACATAATTAACATGCTTAGGAAGTACATGCAAGGGGCTCCCATTCTAGAGACTGATAGTGGATCTTGGATCCTGGAGGCATGGAGGAGAGGCAGCCTTCTAACATTCTGTGACTGGCCGTCGGCGTTCAGGTTTACCCCACAGGGTATATGGGTGCACTGCTCATGCACTAGACTCTCAATTTTATTGGCTGGTCTAACTCTTTGTTAGATGGTACCTTTGAAGCACTTTTTCTTCTAGATATTACATAGCTAATTTAACAAAGTTTACTCCTTTCTTGCAGAACTTTGACTTTAGATAAAGGAAAAATGTAAAATTCCAACTTAAGGAACCTTTCAAATGATGTTTTGGGGATGTTTTTGAACTCCTCCTCCAGCTGTCTTCTGGGTCTGAAGAGCCAACAGGAAACCATCTGGTCCTGTTCGGAGGGAAATTTTACCAACTAGTCACGAGAATAAAGAATTATTTTGCCCTTATTCCAGCATTCAGACATGAGATCATAGTGGTATTTCAAAATATCTCTGACTCCCTGGTGTCTCCAGCTGAACATTTTAGGTGTTTCTTTGTAAGCTGTTTATTTAACGTGAAACCGTCAAAACTGTACCTGTAAAAAAGGACCCAGTTAGCACCCCAATGTTTTCATTTAAACTTATGGTTTAATAAGTTTAAATGAAATGTAAGATACTAACTTAAATTTTTGGTATCAGAATTAACCCCAAGGTATTAATTATTGCTAAAAATTAGTGATATCTATCTAGAGTTATAGATTAAAGAAAGGAACATTGTTTCTTCAAAATTGTAAAAGTGTGCCAAGTATGTAGAGTTATAAAGTTGCATACAAGTGCTGAACACATCTGAGAAAACAGCTCACAGAACTTCCTTCAGTAATTGTACAGAGTGTACATTGTTATTCCTGTTTTATAGATGAGAATACCAAGTCATACAGCTAACAAATGACAGGACAGGAATTTAAAATTAGGTTTTTCAGTTCTGAAAGTTGTATATTCTTAATTTTCATTAAACTGTGGAAAATATTTTTATTAATTGTTTTCTTAATTGTTTTGTCTGTTTGGAGTCCCTTGAGAAGACATATGCATTTTAGGATGGACTTTTCTATTTCTCCCCAAAACACTGCTGGGATTTAGATAGGGATCACATTGAATTTGTAGATCACTTCAGGTTTTATTACATCTTTACAATATAAATTTTCCAATCCATGTATATGGTATACCTTTCTGGTTATTTCTGCCTTCTTTAATTTTATTCAGCAACATTTTATAGTTCTTAGTGTACAAGTCTTTTACCTCGTTGGTTGAGTTTCTCTCTCTCTCTCTCTCTCTAAGGTTTTATTTATTTATTCCTAGAGAAAGGGAAAGGAAAGGAGAAAGAGAGGGAGGGAAACATCAATGTGAGAGAGAAACATCAATCATTTGCTCTTGCATGTCCCCTACTGATTGCAACCACCCCAACCAGGGATCTGGCCCACAACCCACCAGGCATGTGTCCTGACCAGGAATTGAACCTGCAAACCAGCGACCTTTCAGTTTACTGGGCAATGCCCAACCCACTGAGCTACACCAGTCAGGGTGGCTAAGTTTATTTTTGAGTAGTTGATTCTATTTGATGCTATTGTAAATGCAATTGTTTCTTAAATTTTCTTTTTGGATTATTCAATATGTATAGAATTGCAACTGATTTTTTTTGTGTGCTGATTTTCTATCCTGCAACATTTCTGGACTCATTTGTCAGTTTTTAAATTTTATTTATTTATTTTTATCGAGGGGAAGGGAGAAAAACATCAATACATGGTTGCTTCTCATGTGCCCCCTACTGGAGACCCAGCCTGCAACCCAGGAATGTGGCCTGACTGGGAATCAAACCAGAGACCCTTTGCTTTGCAGGCCAACACTGAGTCCACTGACCCACACCAGTCAGGGCTCATTTGTTAGTTTTAACTGAGAGTGAGTGTGTGTGTGTGTGTGTGTGTGTGTGCGTGCGTGCGTGTGTGAAATCTTTAGCATTTTTCTACATGTAGATCATGCCCTATGCAAACAGATCATTTTAGTTCTTCCTTTCCAATTTGGATGCCTTTTATTTCTTTTAATTAATTGCCTAATCAGTCTCGCTAGGACTTTCAGTACTATGTTGAATTTAAAATGGCAAAAGCTAGCATCCTCAGCTTGTATCTGATCTTAGAGGAAATGCTTCAGTGTTTACCTCTGAGTCTGATGTAAGCTGTGTACTTTCCATGTATGACATTATGTTGAGGTAGTTTTCTTCTGTTCCTAATTTGAGTGTTTTTATCACAAAAGGGTGTTGAATTTTGTCAAATACTTTTTCTACATCAGTTGATATGATCATTTTTTCTTTTATTCAGTTACATAGTATATTACATGGATTTTGAAACATTGATCCATCCCTGTACTCCAGAATCTTTTCATTTTTTGATTTTTATGAAATCCTTTTTATCAGTTTTTGTTTAATAAATCATGTTTTCGATGTTGTATATCTAAAGAGTCTATGCCTAACAAAAGGTCACAAAGATTTTTGTCTGTGGTTTTCCAAAAGTTTTACAGTTCTATATTTTGACTTTATTTTTGTATAGGATTTTTTATATGAGTAAAGATTCTTTTTTTTTTCTCTCTCTTTTAACTGTGGTCGTTCAGTTATTTCAGCACCCATTGTTTAAAAAGACTGTTCTTTCTCCTTTGAATTGCCCTGGACCTTTTATAATCATCTTTAATAATTTCAGGTACTTTTATACCTTTGTGGACATTCAAGTTTCTATCATATCATATTCTTTCACCTTAATAACTTTAATGTTTCTTATAGTACATGTCTCCTGGTAATGAATTTTTGCAGCCTTTGTTTGTCTGAAAAACCCTTTATTTCACCCTTATTTAGAGAGATATTTTCCTTGTGTGTGGAATTCTGGGTTGAGAATTGTTTTCTTCCAGCACTCTCACTTCGTTGCTGCCACACTGCGTAGTTTGTGATGGAAGTGCTAATGTTTTTGAGCTTCTTGAATCTGTGGTTTAATGTCATATTTTAAAAAATTTTCAGTCATTAGCTCTTCAAAGGCTTTTTCTGCCCTCTTCTCTCTTCTCCTGGGAATCCAATTACAGACTCGTTAGACAGTTTGGTATTCGCTGTCCCATGGCATGGGCACCCTAGTTCTTTTTTTATTGTTTTTTTTTTTTTCTTTTTGTTTCAATTTGGATAATTTATATTGGCAGGTTTTCAAACTCACTGACTTTTATGCAGCCATGTCAAGCATTCTTCATCTCTTTTATCATGTTTTGTTTTGCTTTTTCCTGATGTTTCCACTTGCCTGTTACATTTTCCATCTTTTCGCTGAAATTCACCAGTGATGATGCCTGTGTCCTCTTTTTCCATTTAAACCTTTAACATTTCACATAGCTATTTTACATTCCTTTTTGATGTATGTGACGTCAGTGTCATCTCTGAATGTGACTCTGGATTGCTTTCTCTCTTGACATAGATTTTTTTCCCTTCCTTTTTGGTATCTTTTGTAATTTTTTATTGAATGTTAAATGTAAGGCATTCCATAAAGGTAAATAGTATTTATTATTTACAGTAAAGTTAAATATTATTTACTCCTGAAAATGGCCCTGACTCTTCTGCTAGGCTGTCAGTATGAGGGTTAAGCCAGTCTACGCTGGCGTTGACCTGGATTTGGAGTTGGTTATTTCTGTGGTTACCATGAGTACATCACAGGCTTTAAACTCCTCAGGCATTAATTAGTGTTTGCTTAGAGTTAGGGTTGGATTGCGAGACGGTTTACTCATTGTTTCTCTCCACCCTCAGCTTTTGGTCTCTTCTGCGTACCTTTACCTTAGAGGGAATCTGCCATTACACTCTTGACCTTCCTTCAGTAGAAGGCTGCTATCAGATTGGTGGTAGGGGACAGGCTAGAATTCTCTGTTTTCCTTGTCTACCCTCATTCTTGGGCAGACCCTGTGTCCCAGGGTCTCAGGGAGGAGGCTGTCTCCATGAGCCTCTTACTCTCCCAGTAGCAAGTAAATTCAGCCTTGTATGGTTGAGGGTCTCGTCCAGGACTTTCCTGCCCCATCTCCCAAGGTCAGAGACCTCTAATAGTCTGAGACTAGGACTGCGTTTTCTGTTTCTCACATGGGTTATGGCGTTTTATTCTACTTTTTCCCTAGGTCATAACAGGTCTTCACCTGTGCCTGGGAGGGTGGGAGGCAGGGCTGACAAGATTTGCTGTCCTCCCAGTGGCATAAGGACCTTTTATCCTGTAGCGAAGGAGGATCCTGGCCATGCCGTGTGCCTTTCCCACAGTGGTAGACACTCCCCTCATCCAGGGCGATTCTTGGAGATTCTGTCCCTGCGGAGTTTGGGGCCTGGAAAAGCTTTCCAAACATTATCCTTATGGGTTTTTATGGAGGCTTTTATACATAGGCACGGTTGATTCCATTATTGGCCATTGGTGATTGATTCAATCTTCAGACTGTCTCCCCTTCCCAGAAATTGGGGTGGCACTAAAAGTTCCAATTCTGCTTATTTTTGTCACAAAATATGCTCTCATTCCTCCTACAGCTTAGGAAATCCTAAAGGTTTGGAGAGCTGAGAGCCAGGAACTATGGACAAAGACCAAAATACATATTTATTATAAAGCACAATATCACAGATACATGGTGTGGATTTTTTTAAAGCTGTACCTATTAGTTTGCTTGCTAGGACTGCCCTGACAAATATCACAGACTCAGTAGCTTAAACAATAGAAATTTATTTTCTCACAGTTTGGAGGCTGGAAGTCTCAGACCATCTTGATGTTGATAGGTTGTTGTTTTTTTTTTTTTTCTTCTGAGGCCTCTCCTTGCCTCCTGGTTCTATCTTCTTCCAGCATCTTCTTATAATCTTCCTCTGCACTTGTCTGCATCCTGATCTCCTCTTCTTATCAGGATACCACTCACTGGATTAGGGCCCACCCTAATGACTCCTAAATTATGTCTTTTAAGACCTTATCTCCAGCCCTGGCTCATGTGGTTCAGTGGGTTAAACACCAGCCTGAGAACCAAAGGGTGGCTGGTTCAATTCCCGGTCAGGGCACATGCCTGGGTTGTGGACCAGGTCCCCAAGGCAACCACACATTGATGTTTCTCTCCTGCTCTTTCTCCCGCTGTTCCCCTCTGTCTAAAAATAAGTAAATAAACTCTTTTAAAAAATACTTTATCTCCAAATGTAGTCATATCCTAAGATACTTGGATTAGAACTTGAACATGTGAATTTGGTGGCCAGGGAGATGATACAATTCAGCCCATAACACATAGAATTAATAAGCAGTCCGAGATGTAGAGGTCATGTAGGACAGTGCTGTCCAGGGGAACCCTCTGTGATGTTGGAAAGTTCTCTCTGTCTTTGACTCCAATGTGGGAGCACTAGCCCTGTGTGAGCACTGAGTACCTGAAATGTGCCCAATGGAGCCGAGAAGCTGAATTTTTTAACTTTAATTTTGAGCAATTTAAATTAAAATGGCCATATGCAGTAAGTGGCTAACATTTGGAAATTGCAGATCTTGATTAATCTGTTTATTTGACATATTGAGAACTGAGATCAAAATGGTTTGCAGACTAGTCCATCACATAAACGATTATCAAAAGATCATACAGATAATTATTGTAACAATTGTGAAGTAGGCGGAGTTCTCAATTTTTTAATGGACTTTGCTCCCTATAGTGTATTGAAAAAAGGCCTAGAAGAATAAAATGCAAAATACCTTCTTTTTTATACTTTTTCCTGATATAAAGACATGGTAATTTTAGTTTATAAAGGTAAAACTTTTGACAAGTAGATTTTAGAAATAAATATTCAAAATTATTTTTATTTCATTTTAAGGTGTTTGATATTTGCACATATCAAATGTTTAAATTAGTTCAATGAGATTTTTGTTGTCAGATTGAAGGGTCCATTTAACTAAAACTCATCTCTGTAGCAGAGGAACTGGGAGGTGGTTTTAAAAAAATTATAATTTAGTTAAAGCAGGTGAATCAATGCAAGATTCACTCAGAAAATCTAAATCTGGAAAATCATTCCACAAAATAAGAATGAGAAAGAACTTTATTTTTAAGGATAGAAATGGGTTGTTAAATTAATAGCTTAACTAATTGTTTGAGTCTGTTCTTTCATGTTCTAATGACATTTTCTCAGTGAAGTTTAGAAAATTTTTACTTTTTATTTTAAACTAATTTTAGACATATAAAAAGTTACAAAATACACAAAGAATTTCCGTATAACTTCTCACCCAGCTTCCCTTAATGTTAACATCTTCCATAACCATAGCATAGTTGTCTCAACCAGGAAATTAAATTGATACAATACTACGAACTAAACAACAGATACTGGTTTTCACCAATGTCCCTTTTTTTGTTCTAGGACCTATCCAGGATCCATCATTGCAGTTAATTATTCCTCTTAGTTTCCTCCATTCTATTTCTCAGTCTTATCTCTTCTTGACACTTTGGAAGAGTACCAGTCAGTTTTGTAGAATGTCTCTTAGTTTGGGTTTATAGGATGTCTTCTCATAATTGGGATGAGAGTTATGCATTTTTGGCAAGAAGAACACAGG
The DNA here is from genome assembly GCA_004027475.1 of Anoura caudifer. Lineage (NCBI taxonomy): Eukaryota > Metazoa > Chordata > Mammalia > Chiroptera > Phyllostomidae > Anoura > Anoura caudifer. The sequence goes on along the minus strand of PVKU01001528.1, from coordinate 180,699 downwards.
AATGATCTCATAATGCTGATATGTCTTATTATTCATGATAAGATTTAGAAGTCTTGATGATAGAAACTGTGCTTTCTTTTATCTAATATATATTACATTTGCTATAAAATATCAGCCCATCAAAACATTTGTTCTGTGATGCAAAGGACATCAAAAATGAAATATCCAATTAAAGAAAGCTATTGTCACTAGATAGTTAAAGGGATGAGGTTAGTAGAATTTCACTAATAGGAATAAACTGTTCAATAATGAGAAAGAGAAACCACCTTATTCCTTCAAATGAGGCAATTCTTTCTTCATTATAAAGTTAAGAAAGGAATTATCAAGAAGGGGGCTCCCTAGCTCGTAAAATTGTCTTTGTAATAGAAAATTGTCTTGGTTGAAATACTTGACTTTAGGTAACTTATCAAGTAGAATATTAAATAGGGGAAAGAATGATTGCTTTAAGTTTTGTTCTATCAGTGACACTGGAATTCTGTCAGAAATGAACTCAGTAGTTTATAGGTCTAACCTGTCATGTGACCCAAAATCAATTTATTGCAGTAATTTTTTGTGTTTTGGGCATTTAAAAATTCTGAATAAGATGAAATAAATTAAAAGTAATTTTAAATACTGTATTACATGTTGAAACATGCCCATACATTTTATGTGAGGAAATGAAATTGTACTTCAGGCTACGATGCTCTTTAAAAGTATACTACAGCGCTGGCTGGTGTGGCTCAGTGGATTGAGTGTGTGGTCACTGGTTCAATTCCCAGTCAGGGCACACGCCTGAGTTGTGGGCCAGGTCCCCAGTAGGGGCACGTGAGTGGCAACCACACATTGATGTTTCTCTCCACTCTTTCTCCCCCTTCCCCTCTCTCTAAAAATAAATGAATAAAATCTTTTAAAAACATAAAGTACATTGTTAGGTTTCATTTATAGATATTTTTCAGCATATAATGTTTATTCCTCAAAAGAGAATGCGTAGAAACTCTTCTATAGATACCTGTATCTGTCATTGTGAACAGAACTTTCCATACTAAGGCTAATACTTTGGGACTTTTATATTCCTTCACTTGCTAGGTTTTCTTCCCTAGGAACATTTCAGTGAAATATTTGTGTTTTTATCCTTCTTGGGTTGTCTTTGAAATATTCATGGACTGTAAACCAAATCATAGAACTGAGTACTGTTATCCATCCAATGTAATAATATTCAGTGTAATGGATAGAGTTTTCTTTTATTTTAGTTCAGCAATCAGCAAACATTGGGAGGCTGAACTGGCTACCCTCAAAGGAAATAATGCCAAACTCACGGCAGCCCTGTTGGAGTCCACTGCCAACGTGAAACAATGGAAACAGCAACTTGCTGCGTATCAAGAGGAAGCAGAGCGTCTGCACAAGCGGGTGAGTTCAGGGCTGATGTCGTGGGATTTATGGCTCGCGAATATCTTTGATCAGAGGAAATTCACATGTAGGCTCAGCATAGGGACGTCGTTTAGAGATTTTCATGGGTTTCCAGAGCATATATGGGTTATATTGTATGTGAGTTTATTGGTTAAGAAAAATATTTTCCACAGTTTAATGAGAATTAAGAGTATGCAACTTTCAGAACTGTAAAACCTTATTTTAAATTTTTGTTCTGTCATTTGTTAGCTGTGTGGCCTTTGGTAAGTTATTCCTCTGTTTCTGCTCAGTGTTTTTGTTTATAAAATAGTAATAATAATATATTCTCCGTACAGTTACTGACTTGATATGTAATTTCACTGAGTTAAAGGTAATACTTTTATTTTTATTGTTGTTTTTTAAAGAAAGAAAAAATTAAAAAAATAAAGAGAATTTTCAATAAAAATTGATAATAGATATACCAAGAAGAAAGGTAAAAATCATAAATCCCAATGCCATAAACATCAGAAGACCAAACAATTACTTATAATGAATTTTTAAAATTCAAAGCATAGGCATTCACCCAATAGAAGCAAATGCCACTAATGTCCTTTTAAGGATGCTAAGGAAGTGAGCTCCAGAGTCCAAGAAATGGACTGAGTTCCAGAGCTTAATCTGAGGAGTGTAATAGGGTCAGGATGACAGGGGAAGTAGATAGAAGTGGAATAGGGACAGGAGGGAGAGTAATAAACCTGGGGAAATATTCAGCCCTAAGTGTAAAAGTTAATTTGTGAGGAGGAAGAGAAAAGTTGTTATTTAATGAGTATTAAGTTTTCATTTTGCAACATGAAATTGTTCTGGAGATCCATTTTACAACAACATGAATGTACTAAATACTACTGAAATGTATACTTAGAATGGTTAAGATGATAAATTTTATATTGTGTTTTTTTACCATAATAAAAAAATTGGCTTATGACACGCTAGCCTGGTGACTCAGTTAGCTGGAGTATCTGTACACCAGAAGGCTGTGGATTCAATTTCCACAATGAAAAATGAATGTTAGCAGTTTAGAGAAGCCACAAAAGTAAACAAAGATTATGAGCAAGTCCACCGGCAAGCAGTTGCTTTTGTTTAGGTCTGGATGATGAGGGTTTGCACAAGGCTATTAGAACATAAGTACAAAGGAAGAAAGTGAGAGAATGTCTTGGTTAATTCAATATTTGGAAAATGTGAAAGAGACCTGCTCTATTGCCTCGGTAGTACAGAATTTACTATATTCTAGTCACTCAAAATGTAACAGATTCTGTTTGGTGTAAAGAGCTGGGATGGCGGCGGGTGTACTTATGTTGACTGCTCCGTCCTTTGACTCTTTAGGGATGGTATGACTTTTAGGGACAGGGCCCTTCTCTGTTTTCTCAAAAATAGCAAGAACTTATTAAAAGTTGTGTTGCTATTGGGCCCTCAGTAAATTCATATTGGTGGGAGAACTGTCTTTTGCCATAAGAGACACTATTATATGAAGACATTCTATAGTAGTGAATCATTCAAGTTGTATTTTAAGCATATCTTTTCTTCCAGATTCTCTTACATTTTGGAACTGTATTTGAAAATTTTCTCACTTCTGCAAGGCCAGTTTTCAATTTAATTTGAAAACTACAGATGGGAGGTAGATGACTATATATGATTTCAAATATTTTAAGAAGACCTTTTTAAAGACTTTCATGATAGGGGTTCTCCACTGTCATTAGTCACTTAAGTTTTCCTAACCTTTTCATGACCAAGTCATGTAAATAGTTATTTTCTTTTTACCTTTTTTTGTCCTAAGTTCACATCTTTAAAGAATCTATTCTATTTATTTTTCAGTCTATTTATCAAAATTGATTTTCATATTTTGATTCAAAATTCATTATTCACCTATCAGGGACCTATTATCTCTTCAGTAAGAAAGCCTTTGAAATTGTCTTATAATTTAACCTGTGTTCTCATATAATTTTAGGTGACTGAGCTTGAATGTGTTAGTAGCCAAGCAAATGCCGTGCATACCCAGAAGACAGAACTAAATCAGACAATACAGGAACTGGAAGAGACACTGAAAGTGAAGGAAGAGGTACTTGCTACTTTTCCCTCACCTGTAATCTAGCTAAAATACATGTACAAATATTAAAGACTATGTACTTTATGGAATAAGGTAAGGTTGTACAGGGGGTTTTTATAGCATGAACTTTTTCTTGAGTGATGTTAACCTTATTCGTATTTTCCCCACCCTTGTTTCTGTTGTTGTGAACTATGGGAGGCAGTTAGAACGACATACCACTGGTTGCCTTCTGCTTGAGAGTTATGTATTCATATGATCAGCAGAAAACTATTAGAAGTTATATTTTATAAACTGTTGCTTTCTCTGGTATTCAGTCAAAAGATTTAACATTTCAGGAAAGTCTTACACCCACAAAACTTGAAACAACCTTAAAATGTTCAGATTATTTTTCAGCAGTGCTACACCATGGCCACCAAGTTAGACTTGTTTGTTTCTTAAGACTATTGTGTACCAAACAACATGCCTATAAAGATGAATTCACTGTGACTACTTTGTGTTCTTGTAATGATCACTTTTGGTGGATGAAATTTCTTGATTTTAATAAAGATCATTTTAGCAATCAAAAAAAAGATGATGTCACCTCTCTAAAAGTCAGTATAAAGGAATGTTCTTTAACTCATTTCTTTAAAAGGACTGGGACAGTAATTTCAGAGGAAAATGGGGCCTTCTTTTTCCTTATATTGCTTCAATCTTAAAGACATTGCTCTACTTTTTCTAGGAAATAGAAAGATTAAAACAAGAAATCGATAATGCCAGAGAACTCCAGGAGCAGAGAGACTCTTTGACGCAGAAACTACAGGTGAGCCATAATAAAATTTTCATTCATTTTTGCGTAGAGAGGCATCAGTCTTTCACATGTAATGGCTTTTTTTCTGAAACTCCATTTTGTGGGTTCTTGGTCATTTTTCTTTTCCAGGACTTCTGATTCATGCCTAATCTTAGATTTTTCAAATATTAGTTGATAATTCCATCTAGGTAGCTTACAATCATCATAGGTATTCATTTATAAATTGTCTTTAGTAAATTATTTTAAAAATTTGTACTTTTTACCATAAAAATATTCTGAATTTTAAGGAAATTTCTCAAATGGATTTCATTCAGTTTAGAAATTGTGCTCATTTTTCCATTGAATTAATGTTTGAACTAAAGCACTAGTTGTACCCTAATGGAAGCCACATTAGTGCTCTTTTTATTCCCTCAGTCTGATTAATACTACTCACTTTCTTCTGCATAAATAGTATGCTTCTAATTTATATACATATATTCTGTCAGTGGTACTCAACCACGGTTAGAAAGATTTTTCAAAATTCATTACCAAAGTTTCCTCCTGCCAACTCAGACACTTTTATTACACCCTCAAGAAGGGTCAGTATAAGTGGCACAAGAAAACCCAGAATTAGGAGTGCCTAGGTTACAATAAGAATGACCAGCATTTATTGAGTATTTATTATGTACCAGACACACTGTACTAAGTGCTTTGCTTATATTATGCATTTAATCTATATGAGTCAATGAGGAAACAGAGGTTTGGATAGGCTAATTGTCCACCCTATATTTAAATGAAGACAGTCAAATTATCTGACCAGAGAGAGCCCTCATAAAGAAAACAGTTTCCTTGCATGAAATGGAATATTTCCTTTTCCCTTTTCCTATCATTAACATTCAGTAACATGGAAAATGAGGTCCTGTGTTTTGGTTTGCCCTACTAAATGTTTCTACATTTTATTTTATTTTAAAAAAATTTTTATTTATGGAAAGAGAGACATAAATTTGTTATTCTACTTATTTATGCATTCATTGGTTGATTCTTGTATGTACCCTGACCAGGGATCGAACCCACAACCTTGGTGTAACGGGCCAATGCTCTAACTAGCTAGCTACCTAGCCAGGGCCTAACTGTTTCTACATTTTAATCATCTGTGTAAAGTAGTGGTTTACAACTGTGTCATGTTAATTTCTCTCGGTCACGTGTTAATTTCTCTGACTTCCCAGTTTAAGCTCTACTTTGCAGGTTCCCACCTGACCCACCCCAGGAACTCTATAATATTACCACGTTTTATTTTTCTTGTAGCACTTACCACTACATGAAATGATCTTCTTTATTTTATTTTTAAATTTTTTATTTTGAAGTAACTTCATGCTTACAGAAAAGTTGCAAGAATACAAATACAAAGAATTTTCATATACCTTTCACCTACATCCCCCAAGTATTAACATTTTGCCACATTTGTTTTGTGTTATCATTCTGGAACTCTATCTGTATATATTCATACTATTTTTTCTGAAATGTTTGAGAATAAGTTGTAGCTATGATGATCTCTTTACCTGTGTCAATGTAAGAAACACTCAGTCCTATAGAGAATTTTTGTGAGTTTATCAGAGCCAAACTGACAACAATTGCCAGGAAGGAGAATCTCAATGGATTGAGAAAATGCTCTGGAAAATGGTAGTTTTGCACCTTAATTTATACATTACAGTCAAAAGAGGAAGCATAAGTGGGTTATATGAAATCCACTGGTGATAGGTTAGGGAGGCGGGGGAAAGTGAAACAGTGGGGTCAGGACCTCTGGGATTGGATAAAAACTAAAATGATAGGTACTTCTTTTACACAGGTGGGTACAGCATAGTTAACAATCAGCATTTAACACCTTAACAATAACAGTGCAGGATTTGTGGGCTGTCTCTGGTGCTGTGCCTGTGCTTTGAAGGGTCCAGAAAAAGAAAATGTGACATTCCAAAAGTATATTATCATAGATGCAAAAAGATAATAGACAGGCTCAATTGAAGTAAAGATAGACCTTTGTCCCTCCAGCAATCCCCCCAAATAGTTCATGTCCATGGGTCATGCATATAAGTTCTTTGGCTTCTCCATTGCCCATGCTGTTCTTAACCTCCCCCTGTCTATTTTGTACCTACCATTTATGCTACTTATTCTCTGTACCTTTTCCCCTATTCTCCCTGTCCTCCTCCCTGCTGATAACCCTCCATGTGATCTCCATTTCTGTGATTCTGCTCCTGTTCTCCTTGTTTGCTTAGTTCATTTTTGTTTTTGTTCTTGTTTTTTTAGGTTCAGTTGTTGATAGTTGTGAGTTTGTTGTCAGTTTACTGTTCATATTTTTATCTTCTTTTCTGAGATCAGTCCCTTTAACATTTCATATAATAAGGGCTTGGTGATGATGAACTCCTTCAACTTGACCTTATCTGGGAAGCACTTTATCTGCCCTTCCATTCTAAATGATAGCTTTGCTGGAGAGAGTAATCTCGGATATAGGTCCTTGCCTTTCATGACTTGGAATACTTATTCCCATTCTCTTCTTGTCTGCAAGGTTTCTTTTGAGAAATCAACTGATAGTTTTATGAGTAACTCTCTTCTTTTCTCTTGCTGCTTTTAAGATTCTCTCCTTATATTTAATGTTGGGTAATGTAATTATGATGTGCCTTGTATGCTTCCTTGGGTCCAACTTTTTTGGGACTATTTGAGCTTCCTGGACTTCCTGGAAGTCTATTTTGTTTGCCAGATTAGGGAAGTTCTCCTTCAATATATTTTCAGATAAGTTTTCAATTTCTTGCTCTTCCTCTTCTCCTTCTGGCATCCCTATGGTTAGGATGTTGGAACATTTAAAGTTGTCCCAGAGGTTCCTAAGCCTCTGCTCATTTTTTTGAATTCTTGTTTCTTCATTCTGATCTGGTTGAATGTTTATTGCTTCCTTTTGCTCCAAACCATTGATTTGAGTCCTGGTTTCCTTCCCTTCACTGTTGGTTCCCTGTATGTTTTCCTTTATTTCACTTATCACAGTCTTCACTTTCTTGTCTACTTTGCGATGATACTCAACCATTTCTGTGAGCATCCTGATTACCTGTGTTTTGAACTCTGCGTCTGATAGGTTGGCTATCTTTTCATTGCTTAGTTGTGTTTTTTCTGGAGCTTTGATTTGTTCTTTCATTTGGGCCATATTTTTTTGTCTCGGTGCACCTGTTATGTAGTAAGGGTGGAGCCTTAGATATTCTCCAGGGCAGGGCAAACCAGCCTGCACTGCACTGGGGTGCTGTCAGTGGGAGTGGGTCCAAGAGGGAACAATGCTGCTTGCTCAGCTCTCCATCGGCTTTCAGTCACTTCCCCTGCTTCCCACAAGCAATTTGGGCCATGCAGGTACTGATTCCCAGGTGGGTGGGTTTGTGTACGTTCTAGGACCCTTTCGGTGTCTCCAGTGAGCTCTCCTATAGGCTGGGAGTTTCTCCTGCCAACCCCACAGGTATTTTCAGTCAGGGGTTTTGAGGCTTTATTTCCCCACGCTGGAACTCTGGGTCGCGAGGTCTGTGTCACTCCCCAGTTATTCCTCCCAGTTTATCTGCACGCAAATGTGAGACCGCCCAGTCTGCCATCTGCTATCTTGCCTTAAATACTCTCCACCTTGACTGCCTGTCTCTGCCCCTCCTACCAGTCTGGGTGAATGTTTCTTCTTTAACTCCTTGGTTGTCGGACTTCCATACAGTTCGATTTTCTGGCAGTTCTGCTTGCTTTTTGTCTTTAAATTTGTTGTTGTCCTTCCTTTGGTTGTGCAAGGAGGTACAGTGTATCTACTTATGCCTCCATCTTGGCTGGAAGTCCAGTGTCACTGTTTTCATTTCGTCTACCATAGAAATTTCTACTCTTATTTCTACTTGCCTTTAAACTTACACCTTTTAAAAATGCTGTTAGTAGCCTATATTCATATTTAAACTTTCACTGTTTTGTTAGTTTTTAATGTTGTTCTTTGAGCTATTACATACTCAGTAATAACACACTTACTCTGATTTTATCTTTCCCTTTCCTCTTTGCTCCTATTGTCAGTTGCATTATTTTTATCCTGTCAGAATAAGTACATTTTAATTTTTTTTAACCATCATCCACTTTGTGTCTTTGATAAGTATTCAATTTAGTAAGTGGTCACCATCAGTTCTTTTTCTGAAGTTTCCACAGTAATCTGTTGGTTGGATGAAGCGTATCCCATAGTAGAACGTTGCAGAAGATTTCACGGGTATATATTTTCTTTCATGTTTAGGCTGGGGTGTTTTTGTTTTTGTTTTTGTTTGTTTGTTTGTTTTTGATAGACTTAACACTTGGATGACAGCTAGATATAAAGTCCTGGGTTCATAATTTTTTTAGTTGAGTCTCTTGAAAATGTCATTTCATTATTACCATGGTTTGTTTTTTTCCTATTACAGTTTACATTTAGTATTATTTTGTATTTGTTACAGGTGTACTGCATAGTGGTTAGACAATCAGATAAAAATATGGAACACTTCATGAATTTATATGTCTTCCTTGTTCAGGAAGCCATGCTCATCTCTGCATTCTTCCAATTTTAACATATGTACGGCCAAAGCCAGCACTATTACCTTGTTTTTATGTTGCTTTTGAGAATTCTGATTCCAGTTTAATTCTCTGGCCTTCAAAGTTTGGGGCTCCTTCTGCTTGTATTCCCAGAGGGTTTTTCCTTTCCTTTTAAAGTGTAAAATTTTACTAGGAAATTTCTCAGATCTGATCGTTGAGGGTGGGTCAGTTTTCCCAGGTACGTTGTAGGTCCTTTTAAGTTGTAGATTCAGAGCTTCCTTTATTTCCAGAAAGTTTTCTTGTTTACGAGTTTTACATATTAGATCTGTCCTGTTTTTGTGTTTTTCTTCTTCAGGAACTCCATCGATATGTAATGGTATTGTCTTGTCTGTTTCAACTACTTCCTCTCTATTTACTGTACTTTATCCCATTTTAATTCCCTTCAATTTTTAAGTAATATTGAATAGAAAATTTTTATTTAAATCTATTTTTCCTAGAGTATCTCATAATTCAGTTTTTATTTCTGTTATGATTTTACCATTTTCTTCCATTATTATCATGGGTTTGTTTAATCAGCTCTCCTGTATTGTTTTTTGGCCCATTTCTGTAGCATTTGAATACCTTACTCAAGCTTGTTTTTTGAATATTTGAGAATATTTAATTCAGAGTAGAGGATTCTGTTAGAGTTTTCTTTGGTTTCATAGTTGACATGGGGCAATTTTTACTTTCACCCACTGAAGTGTTTAGAGTATCATTTTCTATTTTTGTCTTATAACAGTTTATGTAGATGAATACTGCAGGCACCTTTGTATTCATGAATAGGATGGCAGTTTTGGATGGTTTACAGATTCTTAATTGAAAAACATCCTTTTTGGGGGAGACAGTGGAGGAGAGGTTATGTAACCTTCACTGTTTTAATTTCCTTCTGTTTTGGAAGACCCTAACTTTTCCTGTGTTCCTCCTTTCCTCCCTTGACCATACTGTTCCACCAGGATCCCTTCTCCCTCTCCTTTGACCCTTTTCTCAGAAGTACTGCCTTTCCAGATTGCTCCTCATGCACTGTTAAGATCCTTTCTTGTAGTCTGCTCTGGTCTACCAAGACTTTCTTGTTTATTTGTTTTGCTAGGATGTTGGCACTTTCCATGGTCTTTTCTTTTGCTTAGGGTTACTAGAGTTCAGTCTTAGCCTTTCGTTAGCCTCTTCCCTCTCCTTGCATCACCTCCAGGAACCTGCCTCGCCCTCTACAAAGGGTTAGAGTGAGAGCTTGAGAAATTCTGCTGGAAATTGGTGCTTGTATTTCCTAATTGTAGGTAATTTGAAGTGTATATTGTTCTCTTTCTTCTGGTTTCATTGACATTGTCTAACTTGCATGGTTTTACTTTTTCTCGTTACTAGTTTATGTAGTTTGGGAGGGTGGTTGGGAGGCGTTAGTGTACCCAGTCACAATTATCTTGGGTTCCCGGAAGTCTGTTGTGATTACTTCTTCATGCCGGTGTCCTCCTCCCAGGATGCATTAAAACAGGGGCCATCTTTGTTTATTTGCTGCTGTATTTTCAATCTGAGTGCATAGAGGATGCTCAGTAAATAATTATTGAATAGTCTTCTTCAAAATTTGTGTCCTAACTTTTCTGTTAAATTATTAATACTTGTTTTTATGATTTATATGTCTCATTATAGATGAACATTAATCTAACAGGGCAATAATGTAACTTGTAAGAACTTAAGATATGAATCAGATGCCAATAAAGACAATTCTTCTGTAGCTTTTATTTGTATTAAATCATACAGAATTTAAATCCATAGAAAATGAACCTGACTTGATCCCATTGGTGATGGTAATAATTGTTTAATTTTTTTAAATCACTCTAGTGTAGTAGGCCTGTATCTAACAAATACAGAGCTTGACCTTTTGCCCACCAGGAATAACTTTCAGTGATTGCCCTTTAAAGCACTTGAAAAGGAGTTAGCGAATTCTGGCCTCTCGTGCTTTATCAGGGCTGAACCAGGCCTCTGGGTGTCCTATAACTTGCTTACATGTCAGTGAAGGAGAAGGGGAAAATAGTAAGACAAAAATGATAGGAAACAGAAGAATGAATTGGGACAGACAATAAAAGGCAAGAAGGAGAGGACTGAAAAATATGTACAGAAAGTAGAAAAGTGGGAAGTGCCACCATCCAGGGCTCCGATTGCCTCACGCTGGCCCGTGTGCACTGGGTTGCCTCTTCTTGCCCTAGGATCACATTCTGCGCCTCAAATAGACCAGCACCATCAGCATTGTATGGGATCCCTTTGTTATCTGCCTCGTAAAATTCCTCCAATCAGGAAAATGGCTTTTGAGTATGAGAGTACCTCTAGAGAGAACAATGCAATTTTAATTGTAGAAGGAATTTGGTGTTTTGCTTGCTCCATTGAAAATGTTTGTTTTGCCCTGGCTGGTGTAACTCAGTGGATTGAGCGTGGGCCTGCAAACCAAAGAATTGAGGTTCGATTCCCAGTCAGGGCACATGCCTGGGTTGCAGGCCAGTTCCTGGCAAAGGACACATGAGAGGCAATCATACATTGATATTTCTCTCCCTCTCTCCCTCTCGACTTCCCTTCCCCTCTAAAGATAAATAAATAAAATGTCAAAAAAAAAAAAAAAGAAAACGTTTGGATGTTTCATTGATTGGCAAGGAGAACAAGAACGCCTTTCATTTTTAATGGAGGCTTTAGAGGGCAAACTGGGCAGTGCCTGGCGAAGTGGGTATTTCTAGTGAAGGACATTTCGTCTATTTTTGCAGTTGGAAACATTGAACTCTTAAGCGTATTGTTTAAGCGGGCAAGAGAGCATGCTGTCCTGCGTGGAGTTGGTAGATTTGATGCCGGGGTCTGTTTTCTCCCTCATAGTTTAGAGCCTCCTTGAACTTGGTTTCCGAATTTATAAATATTTTATTGGCTTCAGATTCTGCTATCAATTTACTTATCTTCATCTTGGGGATTAGTCAAAGGAAAGAGATTAGAAACATACCTGATAAAAGATTAGACTGGGATTCCTTAAATTCTTCACTTACAAATCATTATAGCTACTTTATTCCTCTTTTATATTTTCCCAGGCTCTTGCAACTAATCTGTGGCATCCTTCCTTAAGCCTTGATCTTAATTATTCCTGTGAAAGCTTGTGAACATTTGTTTATGTTCAGAGTCCTAAATCAGTTGTTACTTTCTTATTATGTATTCATTTCCCAGTTATTTTTCTAAAAAATTTAATATTCAAGGTATTTGAAGACAAATTTTGGAAAAAAGTACCCGTAATCCCAAAACCCTGACCTGGGTCCTGGGTCCTGTTTCCTGTTTGTGCTGATTCACGCTGTCTGTCCTCGAGCACACGGATCTGCCCAGGTGCAGGGTGCTGCTTCGTGTACTGCTCTTTTTATTTGTCAAATTGCCTTTTAGTCATTAAATTTTTTTCCACTCTTCTTTAGACTAATGGGATTTTTTAGAGATTTATATTTAAATGATGTATTGGCATTTGTAATATATTTTCTGAGGCTGATTCATATTGTGTTACTAATGAAAATGTTTTCATTATCCCATATAATTTGCATGTGTGAATGTAAATTGTGTCATTCAACTTAATTCTTCTCAGATGTAAAAGTGAATTTTCCAGAAAAGATATATACAGTAGTCCCCCCTTATCCACGGTTTTGTTTTTTGTGGTTTCAGTTACTTGTTGTCCATTGCAGTCTGAAAATATGAAATGGAAAATGTCAGAAATGAACAATTCATAAGTTTTCAATTGTATGCCATTCTGAGCATCGTGACAAAATCTTCAGCTGCTCTGCTCTGCTCCACCAGGATATAAACCATCTCTTTGTCCGGCGTGTCCATGCTGTGCTAGGCTGCCCATCCGCTGGTCACTTAGTAGCTCTCAGTTGTCAGATACTTTGAGAGAGAGAGACCACATTCATATAACTTTTATTACACTATATTGTTAAAATTGTTCTCTTTTATTGTTAATATCTTACTGTGCCTAATTTAGAAATTAAAAGTTATCATAGGTATGTATGTACAGGCAAATACAGTATACATGGGGTTTGGTACTTGTAGTTTTAGGCATCCACCCGGATGTGGGGACACTTTGGAACGTGTCCCCCTCCTGGATAAAGGGAAACTCCTGTAACTTTCAACTCCTTGCTAATCTGAGTAGTTTATTTAGAGTATAAGAGTTGGTTTTCATCTCCTTTACTCAATTTGATTTTTTACCAAAATTAAATCTATAGCTCCCGTTATGTCATCTTATTTTATAGAATTACTATATTTGTCACAGTTAGAAACATTTTAGAGCTATAAAAACTGCTTAGTGTGCCAGAATTTATTAATTTTTAAAAAAATTTTATTGCCAGGAACTTACTTTCTTTTTGTGATTCTTTATCTTTCCTTGATTTGCAGTACATTGGAGTTGTTAGCTGTATAATTCTTATATGTATAGTTATTAGATATCTTCAGTATTTTAGCAACTGAGCTATATTCTCTACCACACGCATTCATTCACTCATGAGGCAAAACAAAGAATAATTAACATACTCAGAAGATCCTAAAACTTCCTCCATTGTAGGGAGTCATTTTCTTCTCAGTCTTTATCCAGAGTTGCCAATAAGGAGAAAAAAATAGTATCTCCCTTTTTCTCTGCCTGCTTTTGCCTGAGATTGCTAACAGCTGTGCATTGGGAAAAGCACAGGAGCAGAAATAGAAATGAGGCGTAGATAACCCTCTACGTGGGCCTTTAGCGCTGTTTCAGGATTTGAAGTGCCCTAGGAGTCACCTGGCACAAAATAAGCAGCTGGGAAGTTCTTGTTGGGTTGGATAGATGGATTCGTGAACAAACCAATTGGTAAATATCTGAAATCTCCCGAAATTGTGTGAACCTGAGATTCAGAAGCTCATCCTCATGGTCAAACTGCATTAACTACCTCAGTATTACTAATAACAAAAGTTGTATTGTTTTCCACATTGTGAACTGACACATATGTATATCACACTTTTGTTTCTAAAGGAAGTAGAAATTCGGAACAAAGACCTGGAGGGACAACTGTCTGACTTAGAGCAACGTCTGGAGAAAAGTCAGAATGAACAAGAAGCTTTTCGCAATAATCTGAAGACACTCTTAGAAATTCTTGATGGAAAAATATTTGAACTAACAGAATTACGAGATAACTTGGCCAAGCTACTAGAATGCAGCTAAGGAAAGTGAAATTTCAGTGCCAATTGATTAAAAAATACACTGTCTTTCTTCATAGGACTGTTTGGGCTCTGCATCAAGATTGCACAAAAAAATTTAAATACCGCCCCTCCATGAGGAGGATTTTTTGAAAATTGGAATTGTATATTTCAGTGTAAATTTTAGAATTCAGCTTGTAGCTAGTTGGGGAAAAAAAAGATGAAACACTTGAACTACAAATTACCTCCATGTAAATTATTGGCCATAGTTAACTAGAAAGTTATAAATAGATACTTAATGCAATCCTTTTTTTCTGATATTAGCCAATGGGAAATTAACAATGTCTGGGTCACATTAATTTATTCATGATATCTAAAGCTGTGTTTTGTGCAAAAACTTAGTGATGAAAGCCTTGTCTTTTGTTATAATCTGAATAATTTCTCAGGATATTTTTGCATTGTTGAGAAGCAGTGCCATTACCAATTAATTCTTGCCAGGAGTGAGAGCGAGCTGCATCTTTAACTGAAACATGCTTACTGTAACTGGGTGTGTAGAGTTCTTCCCTTTTTTTATACTGGAAGACACTTCACTCTGGTGACCACTCCGGTACACTCTGGTGTTCTCTAATCTTTTCCACTGTATAGTTTCTTTTCCGTATTGATTCCATGTAATTATGAGAAGATATTGTCTCCCATTTTATTACACATTTTAAAGCCAACTAACGAAGGCAGCTGTGTCCCTCAGAAGTTTTTCTTTTTAAATTTCTAATAAATTTGACAGTACTGAAATACCGCAGCCCGTCACTGGCGGTGTGGTCTAGCAATGTTATGTATATTTACAGAATATGCAGTTACCTTTATTTATATATTTTGCAAGAAATCTTTTCTGAATGATCAATGCATTTCAATCTACAAATAATGATGGTTATTGGGGAACTGTTTATTCTAGAGATCACTTTAAGGTGTACAGCTGTTTTAAAGGGGATCCATTTCCATCAAAAAGCGGATCAGAGGACTATGGGGACTGAGCCGTGCACGCCGGACCTTCACAGCAGCCACTTCTCTAGTCAAACCTCACAAGGCAATATTCTGAACTGTTAACTAGGCATTTCACAACAGAAATTCAACTCAATAGGCTCTTCTCAGTGAACAGATTTTAATGTTTTGATGTTATTTAAAAAGACTTTTAGCAAAGATGCATTTCTTTCTATATTTCTTTTAAGAGGCTATTTTAAAAGCAAGCCCAGTGCGGTCGGGTCTGCTTAGGGCTTGGGAACCGCTCAGGAGGCCATCTGCGCGTGTTGCGCTGGCCTGCGTGTGGGGGCGGGGCTTCAAGGCGCGTGCTCGGGTGTCCGAACTTATGAAGTCTGCAAAATGCGCTTTTCGTTTGTACCCCGGAAAGACTGAATTGTTACGTATAAAATTAAACTAATTGATTTGTAACCATTTTTTCACTCACAAACAGCTACTCAGACGATTTTGTTTTACATGTGTATGTATAGAAATACATACATATTAATTTATATTAGAGTGAAAAATAAATGGTCTTTCTTAAAAGTTAGTTTCTAAAGTGAGTTTTCACAGGTGTCTCTGCAAAATTTTTATCGGACACTTAATCATCACGTATTATATGTGCTGTAACATAAGTTATCTCCATCTGTTCTAGGATATTCTCACCTTTGTATTATAGGGAGGATAATGTAGGTACACAAGTTCAGAGCTGAGATATTTCTCTGATAAATCAGGTAATAAAATTTGATTGTTAGAATTTTGAAATAGATGTGATTTTATCCATCAGTTTCTGAGTAACAGAGAGTACCAGATTTTGACTTAAATAAGGATTTAGCTCTAGGGATCAGGGAATATAATTATGAAGAATTAACAATTAAGAAGAAAAGAGCATAAGCTTTTGAAATGGTAAGTGAATTATTTTAATGATGTAATAGGATATTTTTAAATGTTGACATAGTTATTTAATGGGAAAGTAACTCATCAAAATGTCTCCACTCAAATTGTACTGATATGTGAGGTGTGTGTGATTCAATATATACATATACCCACCATATGTATATACAGAAAATTATTTTTAATATTTTCCTACTGGTATGAAATTTAAAATTGGAAATTTTGTGAGTTTTTTCCTTGTCCAATAGAACCTAATTTTTTCTTTTTTAAAAAAGTGATTTAACAATTTCTTGAGGGCTGCACCTTTAAATTCCCAGAGTGTCATTAGACGTGTACAATGTATGGGATGAGGTGGACACAAGTGCACATATAAATAAAATCTTAAGACTATTTTAAACATTAATTTACAGTAGGAGAGTGTCTAGAATCATCATTTAAAAGTCATAATTAGGTTGTGTGCCTACTGTAGTTTTCTCCATTTCTGTATTATAGAAATAAAAGTTTTCATATTAAAATTTGATTTTCCCAGAGACAGGTGTTATATAATGTATCTATATTTAGATCCAACTGTGGTAATATATTTGTCAGAAAACAATGTTGGGGACTGTAGCCTGAACACGTGGACTCGAAGTGACACAGAGAAGGAGAGCAGAGACTGAGCCCATTGTGTACGAGTTATTATATGATAACTATGAATTCTTGTACAGAAAAAGCAACTAAGAAAAAGAAAAACAAAAATGCAGTTTTTATTTTGAAATACATTTGTTGTTCTCTGGAGAATGTACTTTATCTTTTTTCCTTCAATCTTTTACAGGTATTTTTAAAAAGCATTTACATGATGGCAGCATTTACTTAAATCTGACAGGTGCTATTGGATTTTACATTAGTGTGTTCTCTTGTGAAGTCCTAACTTTGACATAAAAGGTTTTATAAGTATTTCCCGGCCTGGAAAATTAGTTTTTCTCTTCTCTTCTCTTCTCTTCTCTTCTCTTCTCTTCTCTTCTCTTCTCTTCTCTTCTCTTCTCTTCTCTTCTCTCTCTCTCTCTCTCTCTCTCCCCCCCCCCCTCTGCCTCTCTCGCTCTTTCTCTCCCTCTCTCTTTTTTCTCTCCCTCACTGCAGATTTTACAAAGTTCATGAAGTCGCATCTCTGTCCCTATAGGAGAACTCCAGCACCATCATAGATTTAATGTTTTGCTGTCATTGAACTGTTGGGAAGCAATTAGAGAAAAAAACTTACACTTTTTTTTTCCAGTGGAACTAAAAAAGGGGCGTTCAAAATTATACCACTACCACCTTTTAAAACTCATTTGTTTGTTAAAGAATTAAATTCTTTGTTAAAATTAAATTTATTCTTTGACATGTGCGTTACAGTCTTCCATGTTTTTATTTAACTCTGGAGTGGGCAGCTCGGCTGCTCTTTGCCATGGACCTGATTTTCTGTCTGTTCTGGAATGGGAGGCAGAGGCAGGCCAGGGGGAGAATTTCTCAGGTGGCAGTGTTTTCTGGTTCGTTTTGGTTTTTTTTTTTTAAGAAATTCTTTTGTTTGTTGGATATCAGGTGCTTTTATCATCTTGACATTCTGTGCTTGAACAGTTATAAAATAGTCTTCAGTGAATTTTTGTCTTCTGTGTAGTTAACAACATTGTTCTTTTATCATTCGTGAAGTAAATTAATTTATATAGAGCTTAAAGAAGAAAACTTCCAGGTAAGAAGTATTTGAGAATGACATATTTTTTTTAATTTCTCAAGTAGCATACTATACAGTAATTTGTTGAGGTGATTTTCAATGTGAGAGAGTATTTTGAAAATTACTAAGAAAGGATCATTTTAGAATGGAAACAGATGAAGCATTCACATCAGTCTAAATTGTGAAAATGTTTCTAATAATTCACATCGAATCAGACCTTAAATTTTTATGACAGTTTTTCTTTATAGGAACCTGATATATAGATGTTGCACAAATTGAAGCATTGTTATTGAGTTTTAAAAAAATTAATGTTTTTAATTTTTTGTTTATATATTGCCTTGTGAAATAGCTAACAATTTTATCCAAGGGAATAAACCAGCACTCACTGCCTAGTGGTTAGTGCTTCGTGCACTGGATAAAAAAGAAACACTGTACGTCATTTTTACCGAAAACAGGCGATGTAGGGAGAGAAATTACATCTGGACTAGAATAGGAAAAAGACCAGAAGACCCAGTAGATCTCTAGGTGATTCTCTGACCCCGTGAGAGCACTTCTGTCTGTTCCAGAGGATACCAGGAGCACATCTGGGTTGGAAGGGGACTTGGGGGAGGGGAGAAAGCAGAACCAGCGGATAGAGCAGGGCCCGGAAGACTTCAGATTCTATCTAAGAGACGGCAGGACAGCCAGAGGCACCCAAAGTGCTAATTCCCACCTTGCTGCTGATTTTAAATAACAAATGAGTAGGGATTTCCCTAATGAATTTTAGAGGCTTTAGGAAGATCCTGGTTTTGTCTTGTCAGGATTATAACCTAATATAAGGCACCTACCATTCAGAACTCACCATTCTGTGGGATTCAGACCCACTTTTTTGTCAGTTATTTTCACGACAGATCTGCCAGGGACAGATGTATTACTCTGCTTCCTTTTACTAACACCAAATTAAGGTGATAATGGGTGCCTAATAAATGCAAAACGAAGCCCATTTCTGTAGCATAGGAAAATGTCTTATGTCAGTATATTTTCTAGCAACATCAGTGATTTTATCTTGTCATCTACGGTAACTTACTCTACACGCCTATATATGGTAAGTCATATCTATGTGACTTGCATCTGTGACACATCTGCTTGTTACACCTTCGGGGGCATGACTTTCAGCAAACGTGGCTAGAGAAAGCACATGTACTGAAGTGAATGCTGTCCCAGTGACTCTAGAATGAAATGGAATACAAAGGAGTGTTGGTCGAATGTCTGCTGTATGACAGGCGCTGTAATAACTTTGACATTTCATTTCGTCTAGGGGTAGTTTGCGGGGTGTTCCTCTGAAAGGAGGGTGGGGAAGGAAGGGAAGAGGCTCAAATGATTGCACCTGCTGTGTGTCCGCAGTCATTGGGCTGGTCAGCCAGCACACCAGTTAAAGGGCAGAGAACTTACTCGTGTTTCTGGTACAGTTTTCCCCTCCAGCATTTCTGCCTTGTGTCTCTGGGATGCCTCTGCTGGGGTCCTCCTTAGTTACGTTTTATACTTGCTCCCCTTGAACTTCTCCCTTCAGCCTCCTTTGGTTTTTACAATACTTATTATCATTAAGGTGTAAGTCATATTTTGTTTGTAGGTGTCAAATTTATGCTGTAGTCCCATTTTTTTAAAATTTATGGGCTTCACGTAACATAAGGAAAGTAGTTTCATATGCAGAATTCAGTCTATAAAATTTAAGCAGCAAACTATTTATAAAGGCCTTGGGGAGGCAAGTTGTCTCTTAAGAAGGTTCTCCAGTGAAGCAAGTTGTGAACCCATAAAACTCATCCCCCAACATGAAATAGTTCGGCAGGAGCTGGGCTTTGCTGTCGGTACTGGGAGAGCTTGTGGTCAGTTCTGGCTCCACAGAAGTTGAGGCCTCTCCAGGTTGATCAAGTTGTTAGATTGGCCACAGAAGCGACTCATTGGATGGGTGATAGGCCTCGTGTCAGAAGAATCACAGAGTATTTGTCTTTCTGTGTCTGGTTTATTTTGCTAAGTGAAATAGTGTTTGCAAGGTTTGTCCATATTGTGGTATGTATCAGAATTTTGTTCTTTTCAATGCTGAATAATATTCCATTGATGGGATATACCACGTTTGGTTTATCCACTCATTTATTGATGGATACATGGGTCATTTTGCCTTTTGGCTATTGTGAGTAGTTCTGCTATGAACATTGATGAGCAAGTGTTTGAGCCCCTGTTTTCATTTCCACCTAGGGGTGGGACTGCAGGATAATGTGGTAATTCTGTGTTAAACTTTTGAGGGACCAAGAAGATTGGGTTTGAATTGGCCTATTTGAAAAGATTCAGAGAGCAAGGGGCCGTCTCACTGGGAAACCAGTCATGGGGTTCATGTCTTGTTAACTGACCTGTAAGTAAGGGAGCCATTGGCCTGAGTCATGCCTCTCTCACTCTTGCAGCTAAAACATTTATTGAGCACCTGCTATGTCCCAGACCCTGTTTTGGAACAGAAACGAGAGCAAAGCTCACAATGTATTGCAGGCCATGGTTACTTCACAGTGCAGAGTGCTGTGATAAGGACAAGGGTCACCAGGGAGCCCAGAGGCAAAGTGGGGCGGAGAAGTCATTCCCAGGGTAAGTGGTTGCTGAGTCTTGATGCAAGAATAGGAGCTAGCTAGCAGAAAAAGAAGTTAAAGAGAATTGTTGAGCAAAAGGAAAAAGCGGGCAAAGGGTAGAATAGGAAGGACTGTGTAAATGGTGTAGAAAAATTTCTATGTTATTCTGAAGGTAATACAGAGATACTTAAGGATTTTTTAAAAGATTTTATTTATTTTTAGAGGGGAAGGGAGAAAAACATTAATGTGTGATTGCCTCTCATGCACTCCCCCCCCCCCACTGGGGACCTGGCCTGCAACCCAGGCATGTTCCCTGACTGGGAATCAAACCTGTGACCCTTTGGTTCACATGAATCACAATAATCCCCGTTGAGAAGCTGCATTGTGGCAGTGGCAATGGGACCAGAGAAGATGGAATGGATTCAGAGAGTGTTTGGGAGGTGGAATTAGTGGGACTGGTCGGCTAACGGGGGTGACAAGTTAAAAAGAATGCAGGATGACTCCTAGAACTCTTAATTGGATGGTCTGGTGAACAATCCCATTTATTGAGAGAGTGAATTCAAGAGGAAGAAGGGCTTAACTTTGAGGGAGGTGAAACAACAAGATGAGTGGAGAGTGCTCTTTTGAGTTCAGGATGTCTACAGAGGGTTCAAGTGCAGATAGGAGTCTAAATGCAGCTTAGGAGAGAAATGAGAGCTGTGTGTGCAGGGCCTGTCAGCACACGGAATGTTAACTGAGGGCACGAGAAAGGGAGAGAGCACAAGATGAAAGTGTCACTGAGGGCTGAGTGCAGGACAGGATGGGGCTTGTGAAAGAAACAGGAATAGCCAAGGGGGGCGAGCAGACAGCCAAAGTTGGGGACTTGTGGAAGCCTAGAGCGGAGTTTCAGAAAGCCAGATTTCACATAAAAATAAACTCATGTCTTGAAGCAATGATATTCACGCTGTTCTGTTGAGATCTTCATTAATGTTTGATTTTAAAGTATATTTTAACTTAAAAAATTAACACCAACAAGCTCAAAAACACCTTTTATAACCTTTCAAAAAGTGGAAATCCAGCAGACATCAGCACCAGGTTAAGTGTTTTGTGCACAGGCCAGCACAAAGCCAGCTAGCTCTGGTAAACTGGAGAGCACCTCGGTGCCTCGAGGTGGACCATTCAAGAGCTGCTGTCGCTTCGTGGGAGTCAGGGCTTTCTGGACACTGCGCAACCGCAACAGCGCAGAGTCGGGGTCTGCAGGCGAACTGCTCTCTTCTATAAACCCAGTTTCAAATGTTTGTTTATGAAAATGACTTCATTTTTCTTATGGATTTGTTGATGCAATTAAATGTTACCATTCTTTCTGTTAACATTTTGGACTTCCATGTAGCTGTAGCTATCATTTCTAAAAGGTGTGGGGGAGGAGCTACAGACAAAAGAAAGTTAACATTTTCCTGGTAGAACTTGGCTTATTATCTTTCTGTGGCTCACCTGCCTCCCCTGAAAGTCAAGTTTTAGAGGCTTATGTGTATTCCATGTGTCTATTTAAATATGTTTCTTCGCTACTGAATTCACCACTAGGACCAGGTGATTTTGTGTTTGTATGGCCAGAGAAAACTTGAGAGAGTTCACGTTTCTGTTATCTTGGTCTTTTTATATTGATTCATAAACAGGTAACTGTATACAAATGATCTTGGGTAGAAATGAGCTCAAATGAAAACAACAAAGTACTCCTTGTATTTGGTGTCAGACTGCTGTATGACATTTGATTTTTATTTCTAGTTTAAATTAAAATGAGCTTGAATTGCTTGAGTAGACACGACTTGCACTACTTGGGCAACATAAAGCATGTTAGACATTCCAGGAAGAAAAGGAGCTACTGGGTTTCAAATTTGGCTCCAAATAATCCATAAAATTTACAAATCACTTGTGAATTGTCAAATAAACTAACTTTTAAACCAGCTTTGTTCATACTTTTCTATTTAGTGGTTAACCTCAGACTCCTTTAACAGAGCCTTTACTTAGAGTACATTCTGTGCTTTAAAATCCCGTGTTATGTCAGGAGTGTACAGCATAGAACTGCACAGCCTGTGGCACATGGCCTTCTCGCAGAGGGTCACGACCGTGTCGTGACTTAACCATGTTATCCCCATGTTGCAGATTTCAGAGTCTGAGACCCAGCAAGACTAAGTGGTCCACCAAATAAGAGGCGGAACCAGGAATAGAACACAGGTCCTCTAACCCCGTGCCCGTGCCACGGCGTAGTGCCCCAGCCAGCGACCATGGGCCTTTTCTAAGAAAGTGGGCACAGGTACCAAATTTACCAATTCACAATATTTAACAACCTATCACTCAATGAAAAAAGTCATTTTTCATTTTAGAATAGTATTATGCCCTTGAATATTTACATACCTACTTTTTTTAAGGAGAAAAACCATAATTATGCAAGTGGTTCTTATGTGATTTCTTTTTGCAAATGTTTTTAACAGTACAGACAAAGCACTAGTCACCCTTCACCTCATCTTCATCCATAGAAATTGCTACTATAATCTAGCTCTGTGTGTCCTGTCAGCATTTTTATATGCGTTCATATAACATGCGTATTTGTTGATAGATATATCTAGCTGTTTGGGCGCAAGGAATGCTTAAATGTTATGTGGTGTGTCTTGTTCTGCAATTGCTATTTTTTACTGAATTTTCTTGGATGATATATCCAAGTTGATAGATACAGACCTTCCTCACTTTTTTTTATTCCTTCATAGTATATATGGCATTTTATGGATATGTCACAGTTGAAGAATTTGCATATTTTTTCTTTCCTTTTTTTTTAATACCACCATATTATTCTTGACCATTAGGCTACTTTGTAAAATGTCAGGGGTATTCAGGATTGATTAGTACCCAGTTAAATGTTCTACACTGCTGTTATATCCCAAATCAGGATAAACTCTGGACAAGTTTCCCTGAAAATTTCTAAAAATGTTTTAATTGATCTTGATGAGAATATTTCTAAAGGATATGAACACAGGTAGCACATGCTTTGGACAAAATAGTTGCTCAAAAAATGTGCTGAATAACTGCATATGCTTACTGCCTTAGAAAAGAGAGGATGCCCACTGTGACTTTAACCTTGCTTAGTGACTTAGTCCACCACTGGGATGACTAGGGGACCTCCCGGGGTGTGTAGGACAAACCTGAAGTGCGGTGCTTTATAGCCTTCCAAGTAGGGAAGAGAGGGATGGGAGTAAAAAGGAAGGGAGAACTAGGGAGATTCTTGAAATGTGGTGTATCCAAACCATGGCTCCCTCATATGTCAGGAGGCTTTTGTCACCTTATTGTTGGCTTTGCTTCTAGTAGCATCCCCCGCCATCTGGCCGTTCATTCAAACATTTTGTGAGCACCTACAATGGCACTGGGCACTGGGAATGCAAAGATCTAAGACATAGTCCCTACTCTCAAGAAACTTGCAGTCTAGTGAAGAAAGCACATGTGTTAAATGTGTGTGTGCAGTGAGACAATGTTATTATAAAAAGAGTCATAGCTTCCAGTGAATACACAGAGGAAGAAGTTAGTGGTCACTGAGAAGTTGACATCTGAACTGAGATGTAAACATGAATAGATGTCTACTTCGGGAGACTTGCGATGGCCAGAAAGCCTGGGGGAAGGGATGCATCACAAAAACAAAGAGCCACACATCAAACTCAGCCTGCCTCCCTGATAGACCCATCAGCGGCTTAGCCTGGGCACCAGAGCAGATGAGGTGGACAGATCCCAGACTGGCCATGCTTCGTGTCCTTGGCAGTTCTGACTTCCTAAGGCAGTGGGAAGTCACTGAAACCTTGGAGGAAGGAAGGAACGTGACTGGATTTACATTTTAGAAAAAGCAAATCGCTGGCCACAGTATCAAGAATGAATTCAACTAAACTGGCCTTGAGTAACCTGAACTGAAAGTGGAAAGAGACTGTCCTTTGAATCACGTTTGTCACAGAGCTGCATGTGGCCTTGGTCCTCAGCCACTGCCTGCTGAATATCAGCCTGGGTCTCAACAAGGAGAAAAGGTCCAAACTCTCCTTTTGGCCAAGGATTGGTTCCTCAAATCAAGATGCCTCAAACCTATCATTCTAGTTTGAATCATTTCATAGTATTTGAAATCGCCACAACTATAAAAGGGGAGAAAGCAAATGCTAACTGTGTCTTGCGCAGGGAGCACGAGTTAGGTCATTTGGCCCTTAAAGCAGCCGCAGGAAGGCGATTGGTGGCTCTGCTTCACAGACAGCACCCAGTGCCTTGTAAATAGCAAAGGACAGAATCCAATTTGAGCTCAGAAAGCTGCTATTTTTCTCTAAGAGGCACATTCTTCTTAGCCAACCTCAGCAGTCACAAAGAGACAGATAATGAAAACAATGGAGCTGGTGGCTAGTGTAAGAGGCTGTGATAAGGCTGGAGCTGGGTGGCTGCTGCCAGCTGGAGCCTCCAGGGCAGGGCCCTGGGGGGGATTCCTGAATTGCTGACTAGGGTTCCTTCAGCCCTTTCTGTTCCCTGAATTACTATCTGATCCCAAGACTGTGCTGGTGAAAAACAGCAAGGAGTCTGTGCAGTGCACACACCTCCCATCTGATGCCTTGATTCCTGGGAAGCCTACTTCATACATGAGGGGTAACCGCATGTAAAAAGTTCTGAACTATCCTCTAAATATAATTTCCTGCTGTGGCAGTTGAAGCTAATTCACGTGGACTCAGAGGAACCTCAAATGGAACCTCGGAGGAACCATTTTAAGCTTCCAAAAGGAAGCTGGCGGTAACATGATAGCAGTTAGTACTCCTACTCCGAATACTCCGTCCCTGCCTCCACATCTCTCTGGAAAGCTCCCGGGGTTGTTGGAGTCAAGATCAGATGAAGAGGGGTCAGTAGTGATAAAGGTGACGACCCACCCCCATTCCCACCTAGAGAACCTACTTAGCCTTCGCCAAACACATCCTCCAGTTAGGAATGCTCTTCCACTTTGGCGTTCTTGGCCATTCCCAGATTTCACAATGAAGGTTTCAGCTCCACCTCATCTGAATACCGAGACAGGTTTGGTTGCAGACTGGGAGCTGGCAGCGCCTCCTCAGAGCCCGGTGCCCATGGTTCCTCACAAGCATGCAGCGGGGTCGAGCATGAAAACCACAGGCATGCTCTTGTGATTTATCGTAATCTTCGGCTCTGCAATGATAATGGGGACTTTGTTTTCTCTGCTGAGCCTGGGTTTCCTTGGAGAAAACTGACACATTTATAAATGTAATAAATGACACTTTGCAGTAAGCTGCCCTTTCTTTATTATTTGGTTCAAAGAATGTTTGAATTTCGTTCCAATTCTTTTCACTTTGTGTGTGAAGAAAAAGTCATACAGAGAAGCACTTGACCAGAATATTCTTTTCATATCACAAATTCTCCTCAAAATTGATTTTTTTTTCAGAGAAATGAAAATAATTTTATTTGTTGGGTTATGGTTAAGTGCCTTCACGTGACACATTTTTTTCCTTTAAATACACATTTTCTGATCTACCTGACTGAAACACTTAAAATGCCATACCATCTAGAGTAAGATTTGCTGTTATTGCTTAAGATGATTTTACAAATATCCCTCAAGAACCATGCATTGTATTGACAGTAGAGAACAAACATGAATTTAATTTTCTTAATTAGAATTTTGTTAGGTTATGTTTTGGATTAAGGAAGAGAAGTGGTCAATCAATGAGTTTATTCCATTTTTATTGCAAACGAGAATGAAATGGGAATGAATATTTCCACAAGATTCTTCTTGAGTGAATTCAAGCCAAGTCCATTACTAGTGGCCGTGCATTTGGCTTAGGTGTAAGTTGTGCCCACAGTGAGCGGTGTCACCCAGCTCTTTGAGTGGGCGATGTCGGCCAGAGAAGTGGCCGTCTCTGCACAGGGTTGGTAAGTCCCAGGGGCTTCTGGGTCTTTGTCAGAAGCTCATGCTAAACCTATTTTTTTCCCACCAGAATCTAGGTAGAGAAGATATGTCATCCAGTGTAAATAATAATTAGACCCTTTCTAACCATGACAGTACACAGGTGCAGTGTGAGCCAGGTCCCTGAGCTGTGCATCTCTTCTTGGTGTCCTTCCATGAACAACTCTCTACACTCTTGTGTGCTGCACAGCACTCTTCAAACACGTGTGACCTGCTGACATCTTTTTTTAAGATTTTATTTATTTTTTAGATTGAGGGTAAGAGAAGGAGAAAGAGAAAGAAACATCAATGTGTGACAGAAGCATTAATCGGTTGCCTCTCGCAACCTGGGACCTGGCCCACAACCCAGGCATGTGCCCTGACCAGGAATCCAACTGGTGACCTTTCAGTTCACTGCCTGGAGCCCAACCCACTGGCCCACAGCAGCCAGGGCCTGCTGATGTCTTTTCACATGCCCTGTGACTCTTCTGTGGCAGGGCTTCTCATCTCCCTGAGCCCCAATTTCCTCCTCTGTAAATGAGGAAAATTGTCTAAAACTTGTTCCAACCTCTCCTTCCATCTCTAGAATGTTCAAATATTAAGAGGATGGGCTGAAAAATCAATGCCTCTAAAGAAGCTAAGGTTTTTTTCATCTGCGGGCAAAGGCATGCCTGGCAATCATTTATTGTTGTCTTGACATTTTGTGAACTTTCTTAAAACACACACCTACCATATGATCCAGACATTCCACTCCTTTACTTGAAAGAACAAAAAATGTCCTCATAATAGCCCCAAACTGGAAATAACCCAAATGCCCATTAACAGATGAATGAATAGACAAAATGTAATACCTTCCATGCAATGGACCACTACTTAGCAATAAAAAGGAACAAACTGCTGATACATGCAATGTGAATGAATTTCATTATGCTGAGTGAAAGAAGCCAGACATAAGTACATGCTGTATGATGCCATTTGTGTAAAATTCTAGAGAATGCAAACTAATCTATTATAGCAACAGAAAGCAGGTCGGTGGGAGCCTGTGAGCTGCAGGAGGGTACAAGGGAGCTTTGGGTGGTGACGAAATGTCTGTGTCTGGATTGTGATGGCACTTTTGCAGATGTGGGCAACTGTCAACACTCATCAAACCAAACACCTTATATCTGTAAATTATTTCTCAGAGCTACTAGGAAAAATTTTTTTTGTAAGCTCTAGACTATAAAATTTGAAGCTTGAAAAAAATACATAATGGGCAGCAGATAAATTTTGTGAGGTCACGATATTAAAAAAAAGGGGGTTGATGAACCAAAGAGAACAATCTTGAACATTCTAGGAAGACCTTTAGCTTCCAGGCAGCATGTGTGAGTTGGTAGGAAAATAATTTACCTTCTGGTTTCAGGGAAACTGCAGAACAGAGAATTGCCTTTGGGACTCAGTAGGGCACAAGCTGGTTGGGTTGACTCGCTCTCTTTCTCCAGTCCTCTGTGAGTCCCTCGTTCAGCAGCAAAGGCAAGCCACAGTGGCAGGCAGCCTCTGTTCTGGCATGTCCGGCTCCTTACAAGAGATTTCTTCCTTCTGCCTGAGGCGGCATGTGTCGTACATTCCATTCTTTTTGAATGTTCTATTCAGGAACTAGAAAGCTGTAGGGCACATTCTTTCCTTATAGGCCACCTAGAGTGACCTACTTTGGTTGACACCACTTACAGAACCACAAGATATAGAATTAGAAGGGACCTCAGAGATTCTCCTGTCCAGCTTCTCAGAGGGGGAAACTGAGGTCCAGAGAAGGTAAATGGCCTAAGCTCGCACAGCCAGAGCAGAATCAGAACCATTACCCTCCAGAAGTCTTTCTACTTCGCTAGACTCGCTCACAATTCTCTGCAAAAATGCAGCTTAAGATGTCTAGCTGCCTAAAGCCACATCCTAAATCCAACCTCTTTGCCTGCTGCACTTGGGAAAAAAATCAAAGCAGTAAAATGGTTGGAGTCTAGCTGAGAGAAAGGCAACAAATTCTCAGTTCTGACTTACTGTGAGGAAACGTTAGGACCAACCTCAGCATGGAAATGAATGAGAGGCATTTATGATTATGTAGAACTTGGCAGCAATGACAAAAGCCTGTTCCATGGTGAAAATACTCATGTTAAATTTCCATTCTTATTCGCATTTGCAAAATTAGAATAAAGTTATTTCTTCTTGGATAGGACATGCTTAATTGCTTGTTACTAATCCTTTCAGCCAACATATATAGTCCCTTGATGGCAATTGAAATGGCAGATATTTTATAGCGAGAGAACATTCATAACAGCAAATCCTTGACTGAAGTTGAATCAGACTCCTCCAGTGAAGCAATCACTGCCAGGGAGTAAATTAGGTCTTTCTGGAAATTCCACTAACACTCAGACCAGCATGGCTCTTAAATGTCCGAACTACGCTTCGGCATGCCCAGGTCTCAGCAGTGTGCCCAGCCTGCTCCTCTCACATCCTGCTCCGCAGGACCTGAGCAGGAGCGGGTTTCCCCGGGTTTGTGAAGTACTCCCCCACTGGCATCTGGACAGCGCCGCGGTGCTGGTGCTGGTGCCGGTGCTGTTTCAGGGAGACAAAGATGGCAGCTGGGTAATTTAGCAGGGGTCTTGGCCCTTGGGATCACCTGCTGTGCTGCTAACGTGCTTTGCTCATCGTGCAAATTCCCCAGGATATCAGTTGCAGAGTTTGGCAGAATAATTAGGACGGTAATTTAAAGAAGATGACTTCAGGTTATTAGAATCCCCTAAACTGAAACACCTCCTCTGCCTCCCTGTGGGACTTCTAGATTACCAAGGACCGCACTTCCGGGAGGTGTGGCCAGTGGTGAGGCCCCACCCCTCGCAATGGGATTGTTTCTGGGCCACGTGGTCTCGTCCTGATGGCTGCGATGTGTTGCGGCTGCAGCAAAAACCTGTGTTTCACGCGTGGCGGCGCAGTGGATGGGTCTAACACTAGTCTAATGCGGCTGAGCCCTGTGAGTGCAGAGACTTGCTATTCTTTGCAATCTATTTCCATGCCCTGGAATAGCGGATACCTGTGTATCCTCAAGGGCACGCTGTCAGTGTGTAGTGAAATCCTACTGAATGGTTAAGTTACTTGTTGAGCAAGTGGATAATGTAAGTAGTGACCTTAAATGTGGACTAATCAAATCAGTGTGCTAGTGACAACACTGTGGGAGAACCTTTTTCTAGAAAGTCCATTAATGACCAGACTAGATTGTGACTACTTTCATGTGTATTATATACCCATAGAGAATTGAGGTGGGTGCTTGAAAATAAATCATATGCTCCTGGCCTCCTCTAACCTTTTGAACTGAAATAATTCCTATCATTGAGGCCAAAGATATTTGGGATATTTGAATTGGATCATTAATTTTCTCCTCCATTTTCTTTTTATTAATTATAAATGTAGTTTTTTGTTTACCTAAGAAACAATACAATTGTTATTTCCAGTCACTTTTACTTTTTATCTATTTTTATCAGTACATTAGGATACAAGCATGCTCCAGTGTCTCTTACCTTTACAAAAAAAATAATAATCCACTCTTAATCCTTAGAGCTATCAGTTGATTTCTCTTTTTCCCTGAAAATGTTTTGAAAGAATGGTGTACTCATGAATTATCTCCACTTCCTAACTTTCCATTTGCTCTGCAGACTTCTCCACTCTGGCTTCTGCCCTCCGCCTCCGCCAAAAGTGCTCTGTCCAGGGTACCCAGTACCTCCTTGTGACCCATTCCAGGGAGCATTTCCGAGTTCTCTGACTGGAGTGCTTCTCAGAGGCCCTTCTGAAAATCCTTCTATTGCACATGAGAGAAAACTCAATTTGTGGCAAAGAAAACAGTAAGTTTCTTCTATTCTTCACTAATTTTCTTCCCTCCACCACTTCTCTCTTCCTCCTGCCCTTAATCAGTTATTTGATTAGCCGAATCAATCCTGTTTTCTCTTGGGCCAGTGTCTCCAGCGGGATCTTCTAGATTCATCCGGGGACTGGGGTGTAGAGGCCTAGTCGAGGCTCCTTATGGTTCCAAAGGATTGTAATTTAATCCTCAGGTGTTCGGCAGTAACTCTGCCTTCCTCTTGCAGCTGCTATTTGAGTCCTGAGCTTCTCTGGCTCATTATATCCAGAGGATGAACCTCTCTAGTATCTTGCAGTGGGAAAGGAGGGCCTGGGAGATGTGGGGATGGGGGTTGGGACTGTTGCTTCTGTTTGAGACTTCATGTCTCTCTGCTTTCCACACTTAATCTCATCCCTGCCTTTCAAAGGACAGAGTGCCTCCCAAAGCTACCCCCCGGGACTTGCCTTGCCTCTCAGCATCCCACTGCAGACTCTCAGGTCCGCACTCCACTCAGGTCAGTTACCTCCCATACGTCTTATTTCTTGTCCATAATTTTCTCTTTTGTTTTTTACTCCTTTACTGCCATGTTAGGAATTTAGGAAGGATATTCAATGTTTTAAGCCACCATATTTAATGAAAAGTTCATTGACATTAATGTGTTTGGATTATTTTTTGATTTTTTTCAAAAGTTATGTTTTATTTAAAAAAAAAAAAAAACCTAACCCAAAGTTTGATCAACTCACCATGTAAATACTGACTGAAGCGATAATTTTATTGAATTAAAAAAACCCACATTCATCCCAACTACTCACTGAATGCTTGATATCATTGTAATGCACCCCTGGGATTATTTTTTGATTCTTTAGCATTGCATTTCCACATAAAGTGAGTCAGCAAATAGAAATCCCTGAGTTTTTCAGTTGCATCCAATTCTTCCTACAAAGAGCAAATGTAAAGGTAAGGTTTATTGTTAATTTAAAATGCTGCTTATTGCAAAATATTCATTTTATGAATTTTGAATGAAATTATGTTCTATTAAAGGAAATGTAGATGATTATTGCTGCCTTTTCAGATTGCCCAGAAGCATCTAATCTAGTTTCAGATGTTCTTGCTTCTAAATTCCTCAAATCTTTGTGGTTTGGTGTGTGTGTGAGAGAATAATTTTGGTATTCTATTCTCAGAATAATAGCTAACATTTATTTATCCATTTGATCCATACAACCACCATACGAAGTAGAAATCATTGCTTCCATATTACAGATGAACATGCTGAAGCACATAGAAATTTGTCTTAATCTACACAGCTAGTAGGTGTCTCAAGAGCCCTTGCTCTTAACCACTATGCTATGTGATGTTGTGACATTTATTTCATGAAATTTTAGATTTTCCTACCTGCTTCCCCACAAGAAACTCAAATAGTAGAACACCCAAAGAAGTGTAACACACACACACACGCATGGGCCAGCACAAGGTGCAGGGAATGTTGTAGAGCCGAAGTCTGAGATGAGCCAGCTTTTCTGTTATTCTTGTTTTGTGGAACAAGCAATGCAAAGTATTTTGTGGAGAAAAAGTTTTTGGCATCTTGCATTTTAGAAGCAATTTCTAGAATTACAAAAAAAACCCTACATTAAGATTGTTTAAAAAAACTTTTTATTGTGAAATTATTCAGAAAAATAGACACATAAATGTAGCACTTATTGAGTTATTGTAAAGTGGACCCCCCCTCCCAGCACCGCCCTGGCCAAGACGCAGGAGCCCGAGGGCCCCAAAGCAGCTCTGCCCGCCCCTTCCAGTCCTGCAGCTAGCTCTGCTTCCCGGAAGGTGACCAAACCACTGCGATGATTTTTATGGTAATCATCTTACCTTTTTAAAGTGTTATTGCCTAAACAATACCCTGAACACCATAGTTTACTTTGGCCTGTTTTTTTTTACTTTACATGCCTGGAATCACATTTTATTCTTTTTGGTTTCTTTTGCTCAACTTTGTCAGTGAGACTCATCCAAACTGTGTAGCTGTTATTCATTTTTATTGTTCTCTAGCACCCCACTGTATGACACCACCACAGTTCAGGCATACTGTACCACAACTGTCTGCTCATCGGTGGGTGGACATTTAGGTTACTTCCGTTGTTGGCTACTACAAAGAATGCTGCTATTCTTGCAGATGACTCCTGATTCGAGTATTTCAGCTAGGTCACTGGGTGAGCACACATCAACTATTGTAGCTAATGCCTTGCAGTTTTCCAAAATAGCTATATCTGTACACTACCACCAGTAGTATATGAAAAAGTTTTCTTCTAAATCCTTGACAATATTCAAAGCTGTCAACCTTTTCAATTTTAACCATTCTTGAGAGTATCATGGTATCTCATTTTGGTTTATGTTCTCGTTACTAATGAAGTGGACTTTTTTTGTTTTATGAATTGCCTACTCAAGATTTGGGATTTTTATTCTAAGTGCAATAGAAAGCAACTGGAGGGTCTTATGCAGGGGAGGGAGCCGATCTCACTGCTTTGACTGTGGGTAAAGAGTAAGTCGGAAGGAGACAAGAGCAGCAGTGAAAAGATAAGTGGCTAGAGTGTTAGTCTAGTTAAGGTGAAGACAGTGTGGACCAGAGGGTGGTAAGAGACAGAAAAAGCAGTGGATGTGTGCCAGATGCAACTGGAAGCAGGCTTGATAGGACTTGTTGAAGATTGGATGTAGAGGGCAAGGCTGAGGAAGGCAGCAAGGAAAACTTCCAGGCTCTAAATGCAAAACTGGATGACTTGTCAAAGAAGAGTAAAGCCAGGAAGGGGTGGGTTACAGGAACTATTTGGACAGGTTCTGTTTGAGACAGGTATGAGGCATCCAAATGAAGACATCACCAGGCAGCTGAATACTAACAGAGCTAGTGTTCTGAGAAGAGGTAAGGTATTGGCCAGAAAAAAAATTTAAACAAAACTGGGAATTGTCATGACACCGATGTCATTTAGAGACATGGGAAAGAGAAACTAGTTAGGACGAGAAGAGCTCTGAAGACAATCTGAACTGAAAGCTGAGCACTAGCTGGACCTTAGAGGGCTGAGAGTGAAGGTGAAGGTGCTATGGGGGCAACGGAGGGGTGTTAAGCAAAGCTCTCTGCCACTTGGTAGCTGTCACTGTGGACAACTCAGTATCTAACCTCCTTTCTTGTACCTCAAATGGTCAATAATACTTGTAGAATTGTGAAGGTTAAATCAAATTCTGTAATTCTTCCTTTCACATCTAAACTTTATTTCCCTTCTTTCATTGCTCTGATTAAGAATTCTGACGCACAGGGAGGGCGACACACATCACCCATCTGCTTTCCAGATTAGCACCCCATGGATAGAGGTTAGATGGCAGCGAGATGAGAGCATTTCAGACTGACACTGTGCTGGTGGAAAGGCATGAGATGAGCATGTAGAGTGGAGATCCTAGAAGTAAACGCTTGAAAAGGAGACCTGCCTCCCACAAAAAGCCTTGTAGCATCGGTGCTGTCTTCCCTAGCCAGCGTGGAGGCAGCAAGTCCTACTGAAGGTACTGCAGGGCCTGGCCACTGGAATTAGTGACAAGGAAGAATCTGAGATTAGAAAAGATGCTCGATGGCTGGGGCATATAGTCAGTCACAGCAACAGCCAAGAGCAAGTGGAGGAGACGGGAGAGAGAGGAGGAGGCTGCTGTGACAAGAAGATGGACTTGTACGAACTCAGTAGGAGAATTAACAGGTCATCAGTTTGTTAGAGGTTAAGCAGTTGATGAACAGGTTTAGAGAAAACTGGGTGTACACAACTGGTGAGCAAGATTATTAGTGGAGAGATCCGAGAAAATGCTAATAGTGAAGAAGTTTCTGGTGTACAACGAGGTTGTGGGGCTCTCTGTGGAAAGGGGATCCCTTGGCACAGGGATTGAGCGCTTGGGAAATACAGTTAAATACAGAATCCTGGAGCTGGGAACAAGTCCCAAAGCTTACCTGTTCAGCCCATTATTTTATAAACTAGGGCTTG
This sequence comes from Anoura caudifer, assembly GCA_004027475.1. NCBI lineage: Eukaryota > Metazoa > Chordata > Mammalia > Chiroptera > Phyllostomidae > Anoura > Anoura caudifer. The sequence goes on along the minus strand of PVKU01001528.1, from coordinate 146,748 downwards.
GGGGAAAAAAGAGGGTTTGGAAGCATCTGGGACCTAAATCCATTAAAGGATGTGTCCCTTAGACGTGTGCCCTTGTGTGTGGGGAGCTTCATCAAGTCAGCACTGGGTGAGAGCATCTGCTGGGATCCAGCTGAGCTAGTCCTATGTTTAAGCATAAAGCTAATACTCTTGCCCAATTAGATCATCACAAACGGACTGCCATAATGAAAGGCATTTAAGGACCTTCTGATTTTGGAAATCAGTATTTCCAAAGTTTGTGCATAGTTAACACAGATGACATGAATAAGGCTGTTACTAGCACAAATAAAGCTGCCATTAAAGTATTTTATTATAAATAATGGTTGGGAAGAGCCAGAAGTACCAGGGTCAATAGTCTCTGAATCCTGTTCAATGTAACAAGTGTCCAAATTGCCATGCTCTTTCTATTTGAAATGCAGTGACAGCATCTACCATCCATGTTAAACAAACAAAAGGAGGTTAACTCAATAAATATCTTTTATTAAAGAAAAACCAGAATATTGTTAAGCACCAAAACTGTATGTTGTTACATAGCATGTACAGGAAGAGAAAGATGATTGCAATACTTGGTGTACAAGTACTTAACTCTGAAGTCACGAGTGTAAAAAACATGAAATACAAAGCAGTATGATAATTACAATGCAGGAAAGTTGCACTAAAGAGCAAAAGGCAACAGTCAAAACAATTATTGGAGATATCAGAGTATTGCTATAAATGCTTGCTTAGTTTTTTCTTTGACTTTTAATACTTCAGAATGTTAATTGAGCATATTTAAGTATTGTAAATTTGCGAGAGTTGGCATTTACAATACACTGTGCACACTGCCCATGTAATTTAACAGTGTTAAAGCCATCCTTGAAAGCCAAGCACAATGTGCTAGTGTTTTGCTTCTACCATTGTAATATTGCACAAAGCTAGAACTGGTTTGCCATTAACATTTTCATTTGTCCGGAAAGGATAAAAAACATATCAGTATCATTAGCCCTAATGGGCTTTATTCATGCAAAATGATGTGTGGCCTTCAATTTTTTATAAACTATATATTATGGTTTCAATATTGGCAATACATACAGTACAAATGAGAGATTCAATGAGACAGTGGGGAGTCTGCCCAAGTTGAAGTCACCGTATGGGTTGTATCGTCTATTCCTTTTGGTTCGTAAGTAAAGGGAAAATGCCATCTTGTGATTGTATGGATACTTAAAACCAATATAATTAGTATTGGGAAAAGCTAGAATAACTTGTTACACTCTTTGAAAGTTAACCATAAAACATGCAAGTTAAAAAAAAAAGCCCAAAACTTCCCTTGTTGAAACTGAACTCTATAACCAACATCTATACCTTTTGCACATGTCTACATTATCACTTTCTCCATGGTCCTTCCTTAACTCCCCCAAATAAACCACTCTTCGTTATACCTGACTTAAAAAACCCCCCGAATAACTTTCCCCTAACCCTCAAAACAAATGATTGCTTTGAGATTCAGTGTGAAATAACATTGATATTTCAATATCTCAATCTCAGAGGTATTTTCTGTACATGCACCTTACAGTGTCATAATAAATGTATGAAGAAGGGGAGAAATATTTATAAATTTGAAATTCAATTAAATTCCTCAAATACCAAGCTGTACACTTGCTGTGGGCAAAGAATATTTCAGGATGAACACATCTTTGAAATAACTCAATGAGCAAACATTTAACACACATATACAGGCACACACAGAATCCAGACTCCCTCTCACCTTTAAAAAATCTGTTTACATACATGATAGTTTAGGCAGCATTATAAACTCATTTTTTAGGAAAAACTTTTAAATTAGACTATATTTATAGGATAAAAAATACCATTGCTTCATTTTACAAAGCAATTAAGCAGAGATTTTTTTTAATGTGCATGTGCTTTAACTAAAGAGCACTTTGCAGCAAAGTTCAGGAATAACTACTGCGTTGTTCAGTAGCACTAAACAAACGCAACATGCTCCAACAGTAAGGTGCTTCCCCGTTCCTACCTCTCCCCCATCTGAAGTCAATCTTGCCAGTCAGTCCTCTAACACTAAGAGTAGTTCTTCTACGTGAAGCAATAAATGGGGAATAAAATCTGTTTAAGATGCACATTTATATTAATTAAATTCAGTGCAAGAATTAGGCAAAACTTAAGGTTTCTGCTTTCACTATCAAATGGCTGCATGTGAACAATGAGTCTGACACAGTTTTTAAATGTTTTACATCTGTTCAAAAAGATTTTTTACAAGTAACCTGGTGAAGTATATGAAATTTCAACTCCCTGATAAGGCCTTTAAGGACCCATTTGTACTTTACAGGTTGATAGCTGATGTTAAGTACATAAGAATGAAATTATAAAGATTAAAAAAACCCTTATATTTAGTGAAAGAAAAAACTGTTCTTAGGCTAAAAGCATTGACTTAAATATATACATACTCAGTGAGTGTAATTAAAAACTGGAGTCTTAGGGAATGTATAAAATTAAATTGTATTCATTGTATACTGGTCCCATCCAAACACAGAGGATGCTCCCCATTCATTTTTGTTCCACTGATACCAGAGTTTTGATTCTTCACGTCTGCTGTGGTCAAAGTATGCTTTACAAAAGTGGCCACATCCTGTGTTACCACATATTGCCACCAAATTCAGCTTTGGAGAAATAAGAACTTTCCCCCTCTCATTATATGTAAAAAGTGCTGAAAATTTTCTATGGTTTCATGTCAGAAAAGCCCCACATTCCCACTGCAGAAACACTACACCTGATCGCCTGCCACAGGTGTGTCTATGAGTCCATCTGAAAATGGATTTGAAAATTGTATTTTATAGAAATGCTTCAGTTCCACAGTGAAGAATTAAGGAATGATTGTTTTTGTGCTGCTCACAAACTCAGTAAGCCTATAAAATGTACATCAAACAAGCAAGACAACTGCTTATCTTTAAAAAAAATCCTCTTTAGCCAGGCATTTCCTCATACTGCTACACTACAGTGCCATTAGGATTTTAAACCATTAGTAATACCTTTTTTATACATGCCACATTGGTTATATACACATAATTTTAGTTGCATTAGAAGAAATATTTAAAATTGACATTCAAGTGAGCAGTAACATTAACCTCAAAACATCTCCCAATCATCATCTACTTGTTTCTCTACTTTTAAATATTAGGTACAGTCAAGACTAGATTGGTAAATTAACTTATAAATGAATTTAGGCACAAAGCAACCAGCTGCTTGTGGATTCTTAAAATGGAAATGCTACCTTATCAGAAATATAACTGTCAAATATTTAAAACCATATGAATAGTATAGGCAACTTTGGAACTGATATCATTTGTAACTACCATCATAACTAAATATATACAAATGTAATACTAAGGCCAAAGATGCTCATCTGATCAGGCGCAAGAAAAAAGAAAGACTTTAACTTTGCCTACGTAATTCTTGTTGGGTTCTGAAACTGCTTTAAAATTAAAATGAGGATTCAACTGCTCATCTTGATGGATAACCCAACCATAGTTATTTTAAATTTTAATACTCTTTGTGAGAACTCTGAAAGGTTGATGACCTGTGGTAACATGCAATTTTGTGGAAGTAGGAATCTGAAGTTTGAAGGGAAGTGAATGTGCCAAAGTCGTTTACCAGAAATAAGCACAGCTGGCTGCTTTAACCCACTCATCTTCAAGTGTGAGATAACCTTCACCAAGCACCACAGTGGGACAGGCTAAGAACTGTGGGCACACCCCTACAAGGACTAGGGGAGTGTCCACACACTCTACATTACTTGCTAGAGACTTATTACAACATGGCTCAGGAAGATCGATTGCTGGACATTTTTATAAGTGAACCTGCCTGTCTTTCAAAGGAATCTCAGCAGCAACACTAAATAAATGGGTAGCAATTCCCTCTAGACACATGAGAGTTGTAGTGCTTTTGCTGTTAATTTAACAGTAGATCATCCAGTGTTTTCTAAATGTCACTGAAGGAAAAACAAAACAAAACACGTTGCCAAAAGCATCCAAAGGCATAAAATTGATACATGATTTTTTTAAAGTTTACAAATGTACTAATCATTTTTTCAACTACATTAACAATCAAACCAACCATTCTTTGGGTTAAAAAACATGCTTAAATGCTTTACTGATGATGGTATACAGAAAAAAAAATCTACCTTCATTCCTCATCATGGGATGATTAGTTTTATATATTAGATCTGTATTTCTAATCTTCCCAGACGTGAGAATAGTGTTAGAATAAACCAATGTACTGTGAAAATGCTGTACAAAAGTTCCTAGTCTTAACAATAAAAGTATTACCAACATTTAAGCATAAAGACTTTGTTTTATATAACTTGTAGCCGGAAAATTTCCTCCATAATTATTTTGAAGGAAACAACCCTTTAAAATGACAAAGATGTATGTATTTGTTTTTTTCTCTGCAACAGACCAATTCATAGGGGGCTTTTACACTGGGACTGCTTTCTGAGTCTAGGCCAGAGAATTATTGCCTCATAAGAAATAAAAGTTCTTTTTGGTACTTCAGTCCTTAACTCCCTCCACATAAGGCCAAGAGCAGTCTTATGAAGGACTACATTCTGCAGTGTCCTGTAAAGTGAGTCCAACATATCTGCCTTCATTCAAGCCCACAGCAGTCCAGCTGAGAATTTGTAATGGCTCCGCTCATAGAACTGGGCCTTCGGGACTCCACTACCACAAAATCAGCAGCTAGAGCTACTGTTTAAAAATTTAGTGACAAAGGCTCTCTCCCACAATTCCACTCGAAGCATGTGAAGACAGCAAAATGCCAGCTAACAAGGCTTTTCTATCTACTTTCTCTGCATATTTGTTGAACACTGAGCACACATTTTTTTCACTGTGGAGCATAAAAATAAAAACTTAAATGGTGCATGATAAAGAGACTTAAGATCTGCATCCCTATTATAGAATCGTGATTTTTGATTCTCAATAGGAAAGTCATGTTGAATTATAGTAATCAAGCAATAGTTCAAACAAAGACTAAAAATAATTTGAAATATTTATTGCTTCTCATAAACAAAGTTGCACATAAAATTCAAACTATTATAAATTCACAATTATGAAGAGCTATTTAAAAGCATGGAAATTTTTTCTTTGAAAACTTACAAAGTGTAAGAGTGTGTGGTCTTCTAAAAATATGCCATGTTAAATGTATCATGTTGTGGTAAATGCATTAACAGATGTAGCTCCATAGTTATATATCTTTCCAGATGTTGTTTAATAACATCTTTATGAAAATTCCTTTGGAGATGAGTAATGTGGAAATTTTCATCAGATATATTTCTCTCTGATTTTCTTTCAATTCCTGTCCTATAACTATCAAGATGAACTTCTTTTTCAGAATGTCACACTACTTACATAAGCTGATATGGAAGAAGCTCTGTAATTTTCAAGCGGATGACTGACTACTCAGTGTGTCCCAATGCAGCTCACAGTAGACCTCTGTCAACCAGTGTTCTTCTAACTGATAGTGACCACTAGCTTCACTGGCCACTACAAGTATGTAAGTGGGTGGAAAGGAGCGGAAGGTGGTTTAAAAAACCACCACCCAAGAATCTCCTTGAAAGGCCTTTTCTTCACTGTAGTCAGGAGCATCCACGTCTAACACTCCACCATCTATTGGAATGATTGGAAAAGTGATAACTTGCCAATTGTGCTTCCTTTTTTTTCACACCACGGAGCCAATACATTTTGGATCTAATGGAATCCAATTGTGGACCCAAGTGCTTAAAATTTGCTTTCCAAAAGAATATGAATCGATCTTCAACTGCAGATACTTTTCTTTCTGTTGAGTCACCTGTTTACAAACAAAATAATAAGTGTATTATGAAAGGACAACCTATTAAAGAAAGTGAGTATATATGCTTTCTCATACCTCTTGCAATATCCAGAATGAACACTGATATTTTTCCTTATAAATGGCCACTTATACAGCCAGTGTACAAGACACTTAAAAAAAAAAAAAAGGATATGCTTGTATTCAAAAAGCAATAAAAACTGAAACTTTACATATGGAGACTGATCTCTGTTAAAAGATTGTATGTTATTTTCTCTTTTATTCCTTTTACCCTAACATTTATGTCAAAGAAAAATACAACGTAAAAATAGTTGTGTCATAAACTGCCAGCATAATAACTATTAAATTACATCTTTAAAATTCAATAGGGAGCAATTTCTGTTATACTGACACTTAGAGAATAGGATTAATACTGGTTTTTAAATGGACGTTTACCAGGACTTTTAAAAATTCAAAATAGTTATGTTTGAATCTATGTGCTTACCTATGGCACAGAGCATTTATATAAAAGGACCACTTATCAGATGAAAGCTGACAATGCACAGGAATAAAGTACTGGGCTGACCAAAAAGTCTGTTTAGTTTTTTTCTGTAAAATAAAAGATGCATTCTTCATTTTCACTAATAACTTTACTGACTTGGACATTTGGAGTATGTCACCTGTCTCCAGTGTGGTATAGCATTGACTGTTCTCAATTAATGTCTCAATTGGATCACAATCAACTTCAATGGGTCTACCCAACCATGGTGCATCATCCAGGGAGAAATCTCCAGCACAAAACTTCATAAACCACTACTAACAGGTTTGAGCAGTCACAGCACCTTCTCCGCACACTGCACAAACCTTTTTTTTTTTTTTTTTTGCTTTTTCAGTTCATTTTTACCTTTCTTGAAATAATAAAGCATAATATGCTGAAAATGTTGCATATTTTCTTCCATCTTTAATATTAAAATGGATACACAAAATTTACCAATTTTGAAAAGTTTTTTTAATAAATGCATGCTGATATGACAGCTGTCACAATACAATCTAACAAAATTGCTTCAAATTAAGGTAAAGATAACTAAGCGCTACTAGAGCCGTACTATGAGGAAAAAAACAATTGACCTTTTGGATCAACCCAATACTAACTTATTTTAGAGTTCTGCATTATCTAACACTGTAACTACCTATGTGTGGCTACTGAGCACTTAAAAATGTGGCCAGTGTGACTAAGAAGCTGAATTTTTAATTTTATTTAAATTAAAATCTGAAGTAGTGTAAAATATTTGTCCACTAAATATAAGTTTGTTTTGCTGGTACATTTCACTGTAACCACTGAATATTTAGCATCCAAATTGAGATGTGCTACATTGTAATTTATACTCATAAGTGTACAATACAGGGTAGATTTTGAAGACTCAGTACAAAAAAATGTAAATTATATCAAATTTTTTATATTGAAAACATGTTGAAAGATACTGTTTTTGAATATATCATGTAAAGTATTAGTAAAATCGATTTCACCCATTCCTTTTTACCTTTTTTAAATATAACTGTTAGAACTTCTAAAATCCTATCTGTGCCTCACTATGTATTTCTATTGGACAGCATCATTATAATGACTTCATAAGTTTAAGGACCCCACAGGAAACAAATGAGAAACTCAATAAAATGTCTATATAATCCGCAAATTTCCTTACGTTTAGAAATGCCCTTCAAGGACACTATTACCTACAGTTACCTATGAAAAGAGTAGAATGGGGGATCTTCTTGTTTTACTTCATGAAGTTTTGAGAAATTAGCTCTTCAATGAAGTATGAATTACATTAATGATTTAAAACTCTAAGAATGATGCTAATTAAAAATAGGAAATACAAATAATAGCCTTTTAAGCTACCTGCAGAGAAGTATGTAAAAGTTCAGAACCTTTAAAAAGGATTTCCCAGGAGCACACAACAGGCAGTGAAATACCGCTCCTTTACCACTGCCTGCTCAATGCATGGGGAGTACACACAGCACTGATTGTCTGGAAGTGTTTCTCTGTTGCTGTTAATATTATAATACATACACCAGCCATAAAAAAATATTCAGTCAAATAAAGAAAAGCTTTAGACAATTTTCAAATTAGTATTTATCATGAACACATTCTTAACATCTGATACAAGGCTAAATTAGCAACCAAAAGCTACAAATAACAGCCCAGCCACTTGAATATAGGAACTACTGTTGCAGTGTCTACGTGCTTGGGCAGGATGTGGTGGGTTGGAAGAAGACAAACAAGAATGGGCTGGCCTGAGCAACGGCTGGTAGGCCATGTACCTGGGCTGGGCCACTGCAGGAAACTGTAATAAAAGGACTAAACAAACTCATCTATGTGAAGGCCCCACTGTGGATTAACCGATCAGCACCAAGATGGTAGTGTCAGGCTCAGGCTGAGGAGCTCACAGAGAAGCTCACTGAGGAGCAAGACACAAGGCAATAGGTGGCACGCACTGTAATGCCGAAGACAATCTACAAATATCCAGAAGGGAAAAGATTCCCGGTCAAACACACCTGGGTGTCTGGACAGAAACACACAAAGTAGAACACTGATATATTTACACCCCTCTGCAAAGCACAGTGCACATATGTTCAAGCACAAATGCTTTGAAATTATCTGAGGATCTAAAAACAGTAAGTCCTACAGAGTGACAGTTAATTAGGACCTCTATAAATAAGGCTCTTGGAAAAAAGGACGACAAAAGCCCAAGACCCATGGGAGGACCATGGTACTGTGGAATGCCAGCTCCAGCACATTAAAGGTAATGCGCAACCACTTCCCAAGAGGAGTATGATTTTTTTCACCCATTCTTTTAAACTACTGATCTTTGCAGATGCTGCTGGGGAGAGATGAGATTGGGAGTGTAGAAAAGGAACATTCTCTTGATGGACCCATGTCCAAAACAAACAGGTAAAACTGCTTTTAGTAATATTTGATGTTCAAAATAGTATATTTGAACATGTAATCAATGTAAAAATTAATGATAGTTATGTTTCTGGCATTAAGCCTTCAAAATATAGATGTGTTCCTACATATACATCAGCTCTATTTGGTCAGAATCCTGGGGAGTGGAGGCCAGGAATCTACACTTTTAATAAGCTTTCCAGGTAATCCCAAGCATGTTTAAGAATAACTGTGCTAATGAATAAGTTTATTACTCCTTTCCTTACCCCCTTCAGGACTGAGTCTTCCACCTTTTGGTGAATGTTGTAAAGCTATATACTCTTTAATTTATGTAATTAGCTTATGAAAATGTACTGGAGTGTAACTCTATTACCTTAGGAGAATGCCAAACGTGTAACCAACACCCAACTGGGGTACTCAATAAGGGGTGTGTCTGTGTGTGTGTGTGTGTGTACATATAATTTTTATATTTATGTTAACTGTAATTGTAACTAAATAATGCACTAACTATAATAAGCCTTAAAGTGATACACCTCAGTTTTAAAGGCTTAGAAAGCTAAATAATCAGATAATACAATTATTTTTCTAGACTGATCTTCGAAAATTCCTTTGCAGGCAGCTACTAAGACATCAAAATTCAGTATGTATAAGTTTCTAATCAAAATACTCCAATTAGAAAAAGCCTTTTCTGTGTTTTAAAGCTAGAATAAGATATTCTGTTATTCAAATCAGACTATCTTCTTTACTTGGGATAAAGCTATATTGCAGAATTTTTAGTGAGCTGGATGTAAAAAACAGCATTTACATAGCAGTATCTTTGAAAAGTGCTTTTCCATTAACTTTCTAGAAACTACAGAAGTAAAACCTGAAGTTTACAAATTTACGACTTAACTACAACTAAACTGTGTAATAAATAATAAACCTCAGACTCAATAAAATATAACAGACCTCATTGTACAATATAAAAGCTGTGTTACCAAATGCTACTGAATAAAGAAAGACCATTTACTTGTTAGTTTTCCCATTCTGTGCAAGGCAAAGTCTCCTCTTCATCCTCTGACTCAGGGGATGCTTCTTTGATTCTTCGAAGAGCTTCATGGATGCTCCGTGTTAAAGGGTCTGTGTCAGGCAGCAGTGTGAAGGATTCTCTCAAAACTTCCTTCTGCACCTTCTTCAATTTTACCCCCTTCCTTATTTGTGCCAAGATATTATTACTATCATCTTCATCAGGAAAAGGAGGCAGAGTTCGCTGTTCAACCTTTTTCAGATGAAAACTGCCACGTTTCAAGGAAGCTAGCACCTCATCCATAGGTGAGCTCACTTTAGAAAAATAAAGAGAACAGTTACAGTTGGGATCGCACTTAAACTACAGTATAACCTCCAGACTTTAGGACTGTGACAGCCCATGACATTGGAAAGACCATCTACAAAATGGGCCATGAAGAGGTGTGAACAGAAAAGACTGCCAAAGCACAGGGGATCCATTATGCTTATAAAAAGAAATCTAAGACTCAAATTCCACGTCAGGTATTATTTGGCGTTTCTATCATTTCCCATGGGAGAGAGGGGAACAGACTGGGAGCTAGAAAGTGGTCTTTAGTAATAGCATGGGTGAGGCCTCCAAAAATTTCTGTAATGCAACAGCCCAATCTAAATTCAGACGGTGACTGGGTTAACACGTTCAATTTAAAAAAATTAATTCTGTTTATTATAGTGACTTGTTTTCGTTTAGCTGTTTTACACATGAAATTCTACTTGGATTATAGTAAAAAATATTTTACTGCATGGTCTCTCAGATTAAAATGCAACATGCAAAATGTTTTGTATGTTCTCCTTATGCAAGCTAAAGCTCCTTAAGGGCCAGGATTATTCTGTTCTTTTCAAAAATAGCTTTTAGGCATAAATGACATGCAAGAAATTGTACATATTACTCCCTGTTCTTCTTTGCTTCTTTATACAAAAAGTGTACCAAGGTCCTCAATGAACATGTGACCAAATGTTACACTGTCCTGCCAACGTCATCCTAATGTGATAGTTCTGACCAGATGGCTTAAGCTTTTTGATGTGAGTATTTTATTTGTATTTCCAAGGTTTAAAATCAGACTTTCTTCACAAAAGGAGCCACATACTAAGTATTATCAAATATATAAAAAAATCACTTCAGAAGATATATTTTTAAAAACATGCGTAACAGCTAAAAGTACACGTTTCTGTGTTTGTATGCATTTACTGATGTGGGTTGGTAAGAATTCTGTCTTGCTGTGACCCTGAAAACCTACCTGCTATCAAATAATGTCCAAAAATAAAAGAATATTTTAAGCTTTGTAAGATCCTATGAAATAAAAATCCTTTGATTATGCTTTACTTTATTCAACAGATGAACATGAAAATCTCTTTTTAAACTTACCTCTCCTTCTCTGCAAACCTTCAGCAGTCTTTTTGAGCTTCTTCCTGGCACTGACCAGCTGGCTACTGTCAAAGAGGTGTGCTGAAGGGGCACTCGCAGACTTAGGGATCCTCTTCTCGGTCCCCTCCATTCTAGGCAGACCTTTCTCCAGTGTCTCTGGGATATTGTCCTTAGCAACAGGCAGAGGCGGTGGTGGGGGGGGAGGTGGAGGAGGTGGTGGGGGAGGAGGTGGTGTTGGAGGAAGAGGTGGTGGGAGTGGATCTGTGGTACCAGAACCTGGTTCAAGGTCATTATTATTCAAAAGTGAAAGAGAAACAGTGGGAGACAGTTCCGAGGTAACACCACTGAGAGGTAATGAAGTGTCTTCAAGTTGTACTAATGAAGTATCTTCAAGCTGTATGAGGCTTTGGGCTTCTGTTTTCTGTGATGACCCAAGCTTGCCTCTTCCTTCCTCTACCTCTTCACTCTTTTCTTCTGCCTGCAGCACTCCTGGTACAGAGTCGCATTGGTCTTCGCAGGGCACAGGACTGGTGGCACTCCTCCTTCTTGCATGAGCCAGTCGCAGTCTGGTTGATTTAAGTATAACTTGACCCGGGTACCTCTAAAAAATCAGAAGTTATCATAACTGGTTAATTAAAACAATTTATGAATAAAATGGCTATTTTCTCCTTTAAATGAAAGATGTTATTTGGAGATTTTGTAATTTTCAGGGAAAATTCTTTAATATATGCAGAAAACCAGAGTACTTTTCAAAGTTATCACCAAACTATTATTTGCTTATTATCAAATTCTTTATCAAGGTCTTGTATCCTCTTATTGACTTAAGCAACTATTCAAAATTACAATGATTAAAAAAGATCTTTACTGCATAAAAGTATGCATTTAGATGAAAATATAATAATAGCAATGTAAATTATACAACATAAATGATGTCAAACATACATGCATAGAAAGCTAAGGAACTATTATTATTAGTTTCTTAAATATATTTCTAACTGCTTACAGGTAAAATTTTTTGGAGTAGTAACTGACATACAGGACTCTAATACTATATTTTTATTATGGTAAAATGCATTGAGTTAATGCATTTACTTAATTCAAGGGTTATCCTTATATTAAGGACTTGTCCATCCATGCCCCTCCCCCTTTTACTATAATACTAAGAGGACTTTATCAAAAGCTTCCTTCACCTATAAGATGATCCCTCACCCCAGACAGCGGAAGTAAGGCTCCTGAGCACCTTAACAACGAAAATCACTCAGCTTACACACAGTTAAAAGGAAATATTTAGCTGCTATGATATCAGTGTCCAGAGTCATGGGTTAGCCTGGTAAGAAAACTGCTGAGGCATTTCTCAGGTATGCTGATCCACCCTCTATTGCTGTCACTGGTCATTTGTATAGATTATTACCAGAGGTCGATGCTTGAAATGGAGTTGGTTATAAACTAATTAACTTTATAAAACTCAAGAGGAATCCAGAGGCCTTGACCATTCATTCCCCTTATACTACTACACTGAAGTGGTAGGCCAAGGGTCACAAGAATATTAATTCTGGAAACAACCAGAGGAAAGGTAGCTATGTAATCAAACCACTAATTTAAAAATATAAAAGGACTGATATAATTATTTTCTAAATAATAAAGGGAAAAACTAAGTTTTTCTCATACAAATAAATTTACAATAAGAGTGTGTATGTAGCAATGAAAAACAATACAATGATCATACTTATATTACCTGTTTAAAAGTTCGAAGTCTATCCAGCGTTCTCTGTCTTTCTTGGCTAACCCAGGCACTTTTTCTTTCTTCTTCATCATGTAATTTTTCTCTCTTCTGGTAAGAAAATTAATAGAAATTTCATTGTGTTGTTTCCCATTTCTTTTTATTGGTAACAGGAAAAAAGAAGAGAGTTCTCCCAGTATATTAGTAATCTGGGTCATTCCAAAGAATTGAAATTAAACAAAAAAAAATTTTTTAATTTATTTGTTTTTGGAGAGAGGGGAAGGGAAGGACAAAGAGAAACATAAATGTGTGAATGCCCCTCATGTGCCCCCCTACTGGGGACCTGGCCCAAATCCCAGGCATGTCTCCTGACTGGGGATCAAGCCAGTGACCCTTTGGTTTGCAGGCCACCACTCAAATCCACTGAGCCACATCAGCCAGGGCTAAACAAAATATTTTATTTTTTTGCATTTACTCCCAATTAAAGATGTTTATTCTGTAAAATAGAATAAAATCTTTAAACTAAAAAAATGTTTCATCTTTGGGGTTCTGGCTTAACCAATTTTAGTAATGAAATACTTGTAGCTGCTTGTATTGAGTTAGCAGAATACAAGTATTCTGCTAACTCAAATAATGGATCTTAAAAATAAAATCAGCAACCACCTGGTCAGTAATTTACATATTACACATTAGTTCAACCAATATAGCCAGCAGTTGGGGGAGGGGAAACTACTTCTAGCACTATACATGAATCATTTGAATCAACTATCTCAACTTATAGTTGACATTTATCTGCACAAAAATTAAAAATTTTTCCTGTGTTCCTGAATCACCTGTACGTTATCTAACCTTTCTTCCATTTGTCTGCTGTCTTTTTCAAATTCAATTCTCCATTATTCTCTTATCTGGTACCTCTTTCTTTTTTTCCACCAACTTGTCCTGGACAATATAAATTCTAATGGCAGTTTACTGCTACGTTTGACTTGGATGATTATATCAAAATCTTAAGGATTACTTGAATCTTCAGACTAAAGTGTACATGAATTTCCAGTAAACCCTCATACACAGTGAACAATTGGTAAAGTTACTAGATTTCTAGAGTAAAGAAAGATTTTTTATGGATATCCAGGCAGAAAAATCAAGTCTCATAAGAGGATGTGGACTGAGAGAGGTTACTTCAGGCCTCTCTACTGCAACATTCAATGCTACAAGACAGTGTGGTAAGAGTGTGGTAATGTCTCCAAAATTTAGATGAAGAGGAAATATAACCACATCATCCAGCCAAATTGTCCTTTATGTCTAAAGGAAACAGACAAGCATTTCCAAAACATACCAGACTTGAAAAATACAGCAACCACGAAACTTTCCTGAAATAGTATCTTAATGAAATCTAATCATCTCCAAGATAAATCAAACTAAACTCAGGAAGAGTTAAGTTGTGGAGGGGATTATTTACTGAATGGTGACAGAAGGCAACCCAAAGTGGGTGCCTGGTAACATTCTGCTTATCAATCTAGGTGCTGGTTATATAGGTATGTTCATCTCGTGAAAATTCTCCACATTATATAATTATGAGCAATATACTTTTCTGTATGTATACTATGTATATATTATGCTTCAAAAAAGCAATAAAAGGTTTTTTTCGTAACAAAATTTTTTAGGACGGTAAGAACAGACAATGATTAGTCAGGGCACATATTAGAGCATGAAGGAAGTAGGTAGTATTAAAAGATGTCATCATGAGCAAAATAACTGAAAAAGTTCTGATCAATTTTCATAAACTATAGCTTAAAAGCAAGTATTCTGGGAGTACTTTCTTTTTTATTTCTTTCTCCTTTTAAAAAAATCCTCAACCAAGAATATAAACATTTATTGATTTTAGAGAAAGGGAGAGAGAGAGAGGAGAGAAAAACACAGGTGGGAAAGAGAAATATCAGTCAGTTGCCTCTCATATGTGCTCTGACCTGAGATTGAACCTGGACCCTTACAGGTTGTATAGGATGATGCTGCAACCAACTGACCCATCCACCCAGGGCCCATGTGTACTTTCTTGAAGTGAAACTCATGAATTATGAGTAAGTGTGGTTACATAAAACAAGAATGCATTTTTTAATGGGAAGATCTGATTTGTTTCCCAACCACCACTTCCTTTCTTTACTCAAAATGTTTCAGCTTAAAAAAAAGTAATAAGCAAGTAATTTTACATTTATAACTATTGTTTTAGAGCTTACAATCAAATATTAAACCTCCATAGTCTTACTTACATATTTAATTTGCAAAGATTTCTAGAAGAAATTTTTAAAACATAAGGCTAACATCTAGGGATCTACATTTTAAATAATCTACCACCCTACTGTTAAAAAAGGTAGTATAAAGCTATGGAAAAACAATGATTTATCCTGATCTAAACCAAGTTTCATTTTCCACTATCTATACATGTTAAAGATGACTAGGATAATTAAAAATTCATTCTCCCACACAATGAGGAATTCCACCCAAAGCTGGTATTAGGCAAATGACATTACACATACAACATTTATCTTTGAGATTCCTCCAAGTATCCATTTCCTCATTTTTACTCCTCTTTGTCCCATAAAACTCTTTGAGAAAGGATTTAATATTCATTCTAAAAGCAATCAGTTATGCCATCCACCAAAGTATTACCAAAATCTTCATATAATTAGGAACAAATTCTAAGGGATCTCCAGAGCAAGCTGATAGTGTAGGTGGATAGTGATAGCAGAGGGCATTCTAACACATCTGTTCTGCTAAGTCTAACCTTCCTTATAAACCAGTTTCTAACCCAAGAAAATAGTAAAAAACAGAATTGAAATAATTAATTTGCCTATTTGTAGCTGCTAAGAAAAAGAATCATACAGTTAATGGGTAGTGTGGCTACTTTCATGTACTTAAAATCAAAAGTAAGGGGCTTCAGCTAACATGTGCCAAAATAAGCTTAAGTGATAATATAGACAAATTTGGTCCTGTGTGTTACACTGAAGAAAACTTTTAAGCAAGCATATATAGTGATGTGGTCATGTCATCACTACTACTGTTTAATGAAATATAAATCAGTGGTATTGACTAACCTAAGATGTGTCTGAAAAGACTACTATCAGAATAATATACTGCAAGCACGATGAGGTACAAAAAAATAACAAGAGTGGAAGGTTTTGAAAAAACTAATAATCCCAATGCAGAGGCACACTGCCAATAGAGGGGAACTTCTTCAACTTGACAAACAACATTAACAAAAACCCTACAGCTAATACCATAGTTAATGATTAGAAACTGGAAGCTTTCTTGTTTGAGAACATGAAAAAACAAAGATGTCCCCTCCGACCACTCCTTTTCAACCCTGTATTAGAAATCCTAGCTAATGCAAAGAAAAACAAAAACAGGTATACACACTGGGAAAGAAGATATAAAACTCTTTTATTTGCAGGAGACATCACTGTCTACACAGAAAATTTGAAAGAATTGACACAAGAAAAAAAAAAAGAAAGGAAAAAGAAAACTCCTAGAAATAGGTGATTATAGCAAAGTTGAAGGATACAAAGTTGACATGTGAAAGTCAACTGCTATCCAATGTACCAGTGAAGAACAACTGGAATTTGAAATTAAAAACTACTTATATGTTATACCACCCCCCCCCCCAAAAAAAAAGGAAAAGAGAAGAGAAGGGGAGGGGAAGGGAGAGGGGGAAGGGGAGAAAAAGGAGACTTCCAGCCAAGACGAAGGCGTAGGTAGATGCACTTTGCTTTCTTGCACAACCAAAAGAAGGATAACAACCAATTTAGAAACAAAAACAACTAGAACTCCCAGAAAAATCTAACTGTAGGGAAGTCCTATGATCAAGGAGTTAAAGAAGAAACATTCATCCAGACGGGCAGGGGTGGAGACAGGCAGCTGGGGCAGAGGGGACACATGGCAAGGCAGTGGCTAGAGGACCAGGGGGGCAAAGTAGCAGCTGGCGGATTGGGTTGTCCCACACTCACATAGGAACAAACTAGAAGGAAAAGCTGGGCAGCGAGACAGAATTCCAGCATGGGGAAATAAAGCCTTGAAATCTCTAGCTATAAAAAAACCTGTGGGGGTTACAACAGTGGGAGAAACTGCCAGTTTCTCCCTGGACAGTCCACTGGAGGAACCAATGGGGACCTAGAACATACATAAACTTACCCATCCGGGATCAGCACCAGAAAGGCCCAATTCACTTATGAGTAGCAGGGGAAGTGACTGACAGTGGAGTAAGACTTGAAAAAGCAGCAATGTTTCCTTGCTGAACCCTCCCTCACATACAGCACCACAATGGCAAACTGGGTTACCACGCCATGGTGAATACCTAAGGCTCTTAGGTATTCAATGTAATAAGTGTGCCAAGACAAAGAAATATTGCCCAAATGAAAGAAGAGATCAAAACTACAGAAAAATAACAAAGAAATGAGGAGAAAGCCAACCTATCAGATGCAGAGTTCAAAACACTGGTAATCAGGATGCTCAAGAAATGACTGAGTATGGATACAAACGAAGATATGAAGGCTATGAAAAGTGAAATAAAGGAAAACATACAGAAAACTAATAGCGAAGGGAAGGAAACCAGGACTCAGATCAACAATTTGGAAGAGAAGGAAGAAATAAACATTCAACAGGAACGGAATGAAGAAACAAGAATTCAAAAAAGTGAGGAGAGGCTTAGGAACCTCTGGGACATCTTTAAAATCTCCAACATCCCAATCATACGGGTGCCAGAAGGAGAAGAGGAAGAGAAAGAAACTGGAAACTTATTTCAAAAAATAATGGAGAACTTCTCTAATCTGGCAAAAGAAATAGACACACAACTCCAGGAAGCTCAGAGTACCAAAGAAGTTGGACCTAAGGAGGAACATACCAAGACACATCAAAATTAAACTTCCCAAGATTAAAGATGAGAGACTCTTAAAAGCAGTAAGAAAAAAGGAGAGAGTTACCTACAAAGGAATTCCCATAAGAATATCAGCTGATTTCTCAAAAGAAATCTTGCAGGCAAAAAGTGCTAGAAAGAAGTATTTCAAGTCATGAAGGTCAAGGACCTACATCCAAGATTTCTCTATCCAGCAAAGCTGTTATTTAGAATGGAAGGGAAGATAAAGTGCTTCCCAGATAAAGTCAAGTTAAAGGAGTTCATCATCATCAAGTCCTTATTATATGAAATGTTAAAGGGGCTTACCTAAGAAAAAGATGATTATCAAAAATATTAACAGTAAAATGACAACAAACTCACAACTATCAACAACCGAACCAAAAAACAAAAACACTAAGCAAACAACAAGAACCAGAACAGAAGCACAGAATTGATCACATGCAGGGTTATCAGTGGGGAAGGGGGAAGGGGGAGAATAAGGGAAAATGTAAAAGGAATAAGAAGCATAATTGGTAGGTACAAAATAGACAGGGGGAGGTAAAGAATAGTGGAGGAAATGCAGAAGTTAAAGAACTTCTATGTACGACCCATAGACATGAACTAAGGGAGGGGAATGCTGGGGGGAGTGGTGCAGGGTAGAGGAGGATAAAAGGGACAAAAAAATGGGGAAACTATAATAGCATAATCAATAAACTATACTTTAAAAAAGAAAAAGGAAAAGAAAAAGAGAGGACTTCTGGCCAAAATGGAGGCATAGGTGGGCACACTGTGCCTCCTAGAATAACCAAAATTAAGGACAACAACAATTTAGAACCAAAAAAACCCCAACCAGAACAGATAGAAAATTGAACTGTACGGAAGTCCCACAATGATTCACCCAGACCGGTGAGAGGGGCGGAGTTGGCGGCAAGTGGAGAGGGATTGCGGTAGGAAAAAGCAGTGGCTAGTGGTCCCAGACACGCAGGCAGCAGATGACACACCCCAGGTACACAGGCGGTTACCGGGAGTGGGGAGGCAATGAGCAGACCCAGCGAGGCGCACAAGGCAGCTGACCGTGGTCACACATTCGTGCACTGATAAACCAGGTGAAAACAGGCAGCAAGACAGACTACGCAACCCAGGGCCCTAGCGCCAGGAAGTGAGGCCTAAAAGCACCGACTGAAAACACTTGTGGGGATTGAGGTGCCCAGAGAGAATCCTAGCCTCACAGGAGTTTGTTGGAAAGGCCCACAAGGTCCTGGGATATACACAAGCCCACCCATGTGGAAATCAGTACCAGAAGGGCCCAATTTGCTAGGGGAAAGCGGTGGAAGGAACCGAAATCCAAGAGAGCAAGGAGCAAACGCCATTGTTCCCTCTCAGACCCCGCCCCCACATACAGCATCACAACCCAGCGACTAGGCTGCCCCGCCCTGGGGAACACCTAAGGCTCTGCCCTTTACTACGAAACAAGTGCGACCAGACCAAGAAAAACAACAACCAAAAATGGCTCAAAAGGGAGAACAGATCAAAGCCTCAGAGCCAATTCATCTCAGCGACCAAGAGATAGCCAAACTATCAGATGCACAGTTCAAAGCCCCGGTGATCAGGGTGCTCACAGAATTGGTTGATTTTGCTCATAAATTAGATGAACAAATGAAGGCTACAATAAGTGAAATGAAGGAAAATGCACAGGGAATCAATAGTGATGGGAGGAAAACTGGAACTCAAATCAATGGAGTGGACCAGAAGGAAGGAAGAAACAACCAAACAGAAAAGAATGAAGAAACAAGAATTCAAAAAAAATGAGGAGAGGCTTAGGAACCTCCAGGACATCTTTAAATGTTCCAACATCCGAATTATAGGGGTACCAGAAGGGGAAGAGGAAGAGCAACAAGTGGAAAACTTATTTGAACAAATAATAAAGGAGAACTTCCCCAATCTGGCAAAGGAAATAGACTTCTGGGAAGTCCAGGAAGCTCAGAGAGTCCCAAAGAAGTTGGACCCGAGGAGGAACACACCAAGGCACATCAGAATTACATTAGCCAAGATTAAAATGAAGGAGAGAATTCTAGAAGCAGCAAGGGATAAGGGAACAGTCACCTACAAAGGAGTTCCCATCAGACTGTCAGCTGATTTCTCCAAAGAGACCTTACAGGCAAGAAGGGGCTGGAAAGAAGTATTCCAAGTCATGAAAGGCAAGGACGTACATCCAAGATTGCTCTATCCAGCAAAGCTGTCATTTAGAATGGAAGGGCAGATAAAGTGCTTCTCAGATAAGGTCAAGTTCAAGGAGTTCATCATCACCAAGCCCTTATTATATGAAATGTTAAAGGGACTTATCTAAGAAAAAGATAAAAAATATGAACAGTAAAAAGACAGCAAACTCACAGATATTAACAACCACACCTAAAACAAAAGCAAACTAAGCCAACAGCTAGACCAGGAGCAGGAACACAGAAATGGAGATCACATGGAGGGTCAGCAACAGGGGAGTGGGAGGAGGAGAGAGGGGGAAAAGGTACAGAGAACAAGTAGCATAGATGGTGGGTAGAAAATAGACAGGGGGAGGACAAGAATAGTGTGGGAGAAGTAGAAGCTAAAGAACTTATGACACATGGACATGAACTAAAGGGGGGAATGTGGGTGGGAGGAGTATGCAGGGTGGAGGGGAGTGATGGGGGAGAATTGGGACAACTGTAATAGCATAATTAATAAAATATATTAAAAAAAGAAAGAAATTTAGGAAAAATTTTTTAACTTTTAAAATTTATTTTTAGAGAGGGAAGGGAAGGGACAAAGAGAGGGAAAGAAACATTGATGTGTGAGAGATACAATGATTGGTTGTCTCTCATACACACCCAACTGGAGACCTGGCTCACAACCCAGGCAGGTGTTCTGCCTGGGAATTGAACTGTTGTCCTTTTGTTCCGCAGTCTGACACTCAATCCACTGAGCCACACCAGCCAGGGCAAGATACAAATTAAACAAATTTGGGTACAGCATCTATATGAGACAAACTATAAAACTCTTATAAAAAAATCAAATAACTATATAAATGGAGATATATTCCTTGTTCATGGATAGATAAGACTCAATGTTGTTACAGTGTCTGTTATTCCCTTTTGATCTACAGATTCAATGCAATCTTAATCAAAACCTCAGCTGCTTATTTTACAGCTACTGGCAAGCTCATTCTAAAGTTTCTTTACAGAGGACTTTCAGTCAAGAGGGTGCTGTAGGCAGATATGGCTCACCTCTTCACACAACCACATCAATATTACAACTAAAATATAGAACTATCACTCAGAACCACCAGAAACTGAGTTGAATGGCAGTCTGACAACTACAGAATTAAAGAAACTACTTCCATCCAGGCTGGTAGGAGGGGCACAGGCGCAGAACAAGCTGGTCCCACAACCATGTGTGGTGGATAAAAATTCAGGAGTGATATCTCAGGAGAAAGAAGTCCCAACCCCAAACAAGGTTCCCAGCCCAGGAAAGTAAGTCCCCACAACTTCTGGCTGCAAAAACCAATGGGGATTGAGTTAGTGGAAGAAACTTCTGGAGCCCCAAGCAGTTGCTCTTAAAGAGCCCACACGTGGACTTACTCAGACTCACTCACTCTGAACTTCAGCATTGGGGTAGTAGCTTGTAAGGCACCAGTAACATATTGGGAGAAACTGAACTGTCTGTGATCAAGGTGAGCAGAGGCCTTTGTCCCTTTTCTAAACAGTCACCGCAAACAGTCACAGAGCTGGCAAGCTTATGCCATGTCTGAGACTCCATCAACCTGGCTAACACTGTTTGACCCACCTGGGAGATTCACAGAGACTCTATCCCACCCAATTTATGGGTCCACCCAAGCAGCTTTTCCATATGAATGGCTGGTCTTGGCTTGTGTTTCACAACTTCCTAAATCCTCTCAAATGAGGAAGGGCTGGCCTCAGTGAGCCCCAGGCCCAGCACCGGTAGCAGTCAGCCTAGATTTCACAGCTTGGCTATGCTTGGGTATCTCCAAGCCTAGCTCAAGTAACAGTTACCTCAGACTGCTTTACAGCTCACGCAGGGTGGCCCCAGGTAAAGCACAGGTGAAGGCTGACCTTGGCCTACTCTACCTGGGAAACCCCAGGGCCAGTGAATCCAGTGGAGAGCTACAGACCAGACCACGTCAGAGCACTACACCCTGCCTTTGCACAACTTATCCTCCATGGAGGACAGAGGCTGGTGGTCAGCGGTCACAGTCAGTCCTTGCATCTGACTGATCTGAGTAAATCCCTTCTATTGATCTCATATAGCAACTGAGGCTCAACTACAAGAGGAGGGTGTAATGGGCCTACACAAAGGGCATAGTTTAGTACTCAGCTTGATGACAGGGGAGGTCATGCAACTGGATTTTACAGAGTACCTACTACACTAGGCCACACTACCAAGTCACAGAGTCAAAGCAGCTCTACCAGATACATAGAAACACAAGGAGGCTAGCAAAACTAGGATACCAAAAAAAAAAAAAAAAAAAAAAAAAAAAAAAAAAAAAAAAAAAAAAAAAAAAAAAAAAAAAAAAAAAAAAAAAAAAAAAAAAAAAAAAAAAAAAAAAAAAAAAAAAAAAACCATGGCCCAAATGAAAGAACAGGTCAAAACTCCAGAAAAAGAGCTAAATAAAATGGAGATAAGCAATCTATCAGATGCCACGTTCAAAACACTAGTGAGGACCTCAACAGCATAAAAAAAGATCAAGTCAGAAACAAAGGATACACTAACTGAAATAAAGAAAAATTTACAGTGAAACAACAGTAGAGTAGATGAAGCTGAGAATCAAATCAATGATTTGGAACATAAGGGAACAAAAAATGAAGACAGTATAAGCAACCTCTGGGACAACTTCAAGAATACCAACATTTGCATCATGGGGGTCCAGAAAGAGAAAAGAAAGAGCAAAAAAGAGATAGACTAGAAATCTGAAAAAATAATGAAAGAAAACTTCCCTAAAATTAATGAAAGAAACAGACATGCAAGTCAAGGAATCACAGAGAGTCCCTAACAAGACGGATGAAAAGAAGCCCACTTCAAGACACATCATTATTAAAATGCCAAAGGTTAAAGATAAAGAAAAAATCTTAAAAGCAGCAAGAGAAAAGTAGTTAGTTACCTACTGGAGAATTCTAAGACTGTCAGCTGATTTCTCTAAAGAAACTTTGTAGGCTAGAAGAAATTGCCAAGAAATCTTCAAAATCATGAAAAGCAGAGACCTACTTTTTTGTAGATTGCAGCTAAGATTGCTCTATCCAGCAAAGCTATCATTTAGAATTGAAGCGCAGATAAAGTGTTTCCTAGGCAAGAAAAAAACTAAAGGAGTTCACCATCATCAAACCCTGATTATATGAAATGTTAAGGGGACTTACTTAAGAAAAAGATCAAATCCATGAACAATAAAATGGCAATAAGTACATACTTATCAACAAATGAATCTAAAAACTAAGCAAACAAGAACAACAGAGACAGATTCATTGATGCAGAGAACATTTTTATGGTTGCCACATGGGAAGAGGGTATGGAGAATTGGTGAAGAGGTAAGGGGATTAAGAAGTACAACCAGGTAGTTACAGAATACCATGGGGATGTAGTGTACAGTATAGGAAATGGAGTATCCAAAGAACTTACACACAAGACCCATGGACATGAACAATGGTGGGAGGATTGCCTGAGGGACTGGGGGGTGTTGGGTGGAGTGAGGCAAAGGGGGAAAAATTGTGATAACTGTAATAGCATAATCAATAAAATATAAGTTAAAAATGCTTCTTTACAGAGACAAAGACTTACATCAATGGAATAGAATACAGTGCTCAAAAAAAGACCCACACAAATATAATTAACTGATCTTTAACAAAGAGCAAAGGCTATTCAATGGAGAATGGACAGATTTTTCAACAAATGGTGCTAGAACTACTAGAAATCCACATACAAACAAAAAAAAGTTTATCCACAGACCTTATACCCTCCAAACTCCCTCAAATATTAACTCGAAATGGATCACAGACCTAAATGCAAAACTATAAAGCTCCTCAAATATAATTGGGAAAGAAATATGATGACTTTTTAGATAGAACATCAAAGATACAATACATAAAATAGAATCTGGTTAAATTGGGCTTTATTAAAATTAAGAAGTTTTGCCCTGTGAGAGACACTTAAGTGAATGAAAGGACAGGGCATAGATTGGAGAAGATATTTGCAAAAGACATATCTGATAAAGGACTGTTATAAAGCATAAAAAATTCTTTTTTTTTTAAAGATTTTATTTATTTACTTTTAGACAGAGGAGAAGAGAGGGAGAAAGAGAGGGACAGAAATATCAATGTGTGGTTCCCTCTCATGTGCCCCCTACTGGAGACCTAACCTGCAACCCAGGCATGTGCCGTGATTGGGAATCAAACTGGAGACCTTTTGGTTTCCAGGCTGGCACTCAATCCACTGAGCCACACCAACCAGGGCAAAAAAATTCTTTAAACAATTTTTTTAACATTCCGGTTAAAAAATGAACAAAGGGTCTGAACAGGTACTTCACCAAAGAAGATATACAGATGGCAAATAAGTATCATGAAAAAATGTTCAACGTCATATGCCATTAAGAAATTGCAAACTGAAACAACCATGAGATACTACTATACATCTACTGTAATGGCTAAAATCCGAAACACCGACAACACCAAATGTCGGTGAGGATGCAGGGCAACAGGAACTCTTATTCACTGCTGTGGGACTGCAAAATGGTATAGTTGCTTTGGAAAACAATTTGGCAATTTCTAACCAAATTAAATATTCTTGCCATATGATTCAGCAATCATGCCCGTTGGTATTTACCCAAGAGTTTAAAACTTATGAATACAAGTATCTGTATGGTATTGACAAGAGCTTTACTCATCATTACCAAACTTTGGGAGCAACCAACAGTAGATGAATGCATAAACTGTGGTACATCCAGGCAACAGAATATTACTAAGTGCTAAAAACAAATGAGTTATCAAGTCATGAACACATGAAAGAACCTTAATGTATGTTACTAACCTAATAAGCCAAAATGAAAAGCTACCTACTGTATGTTTCCAATGAAACATTTTGTAATAAAATACTATGGAGAGAGTAAAAATTGCCAGTGGTTTGGGGACAGAAAGAGGGATGCACAGAGGAATTTTAGGGCAATGAAAATATTCTGTATGATACTACTAATGGTGAATTCATGTCATTATACATTTGTCAAAACTAATAGAATATGTACACCAGGAATGAATTCTAATGTGAACTATGGACTTTGGGTGACAATGACGTGTCAATGTCGGCTCACTGACTGTAACGAATGTACCACGCTTGTGTGGGTTTTGGCTAGTAGAGAAGCTGTACATGTGTGCTTTACGCCAAAACTGCTCTAAATTATACGGCATGTGCGTATATATAGTGAACTAATGTCTATAGTTAAAACATTTTAAATTCTCTATAAATTCTATTCACTTTGATACATGTAAAAATCGAAGTTTTATTCCAAGTCTCCAAGAATCCAAACTTACTAGTTGTACTGTATGATGGGTTCTATATTCCTCTTCACTCCGAAGGCGCTGCTGGAATTTTTCATTGTGTTTTGCAATACAAATTTCCTATAAATACATAAAATGTGTTTTAATATAAGTGAAACATATTGAATATAATCCAGTGATTATATAAGGTATTTTTCGAACCGTAAAACACACCTGGGTTTTAGAGGAAGAAAATAGGAAAAAAAATTTGAAGCAAAAAATATAGTAAGATATTTAATAACATAAATAACATAATATTTCACCAATGTAAATGTAAACAGAACTCAACAGCAGCATTAACAACCATTATTCCTCCCAAATTTGGGGGGGGGAGTGCTTCTTATAGTTTGAAAAATACAGTATATATATTTATATTTAACTTATATTAAATATAATCCAGTGATTACTTGATAAAGTTAAATTTTAATCTTAACATACACCTACATAGCAAAATACCAAGTAAACCACCTCTGGTTTCTTAGGAATTCTGAAGCTGCATAAACCAAATCATGAAGATCTTAAAAAGACTCTTCTATCAAACTATTAAAGCTTCTCTGACCCTCCTCATTTCTCTTCTTTTCTTGGAGGCAGAGGGATGGGTCAAGGTAGAGTGTAAGGGAGTGTCCTTATATAATCTCAAAGGTCTTTTTCAGTTCTCGAGTCCGTGGCCAGAAGATTCTAAGTCTTATTGTGCTCTTTAAACTGTCTGGGCAAAAAGGATATACAACTCTTGTCTTAAAGCTTGTATTCCTAAGCTCTCTTTGACGAGTTAAAGAACATGATTTTGCCCAGAATGGTTTAATCCATATCATGAAATCTCAAAACTTCTGTGCACAGACTTGAGAACTAAAAGAGACCTTAAAGACTAGAATGTCAGAATCATAAAGAAAATATAGGTATGCTATTTCTAATCACATGAAAATAAAAACATAATAATAAAATGGGATACATGTGCTTCTTTAAAAAATAATGCACTATTATCTGGCAACTTTTTGGTGGTACTCTGCCAAGTCTTCATTTTCTCTGCATCCTTCTGGAAAAGTCCTCCACATAAAAGGGTTTATATTAGTTTCCAACACTATCAGAGCTATATGGAAAGATTACTCTTCTAACCAGAGAAAGGCATTTAAGAAATAACCTTTGAAGCCAGTAAATTATTTTTAAAGCAACTGTTTATATTATATTCTTCACCCATGCTATGTTAAATTTATTGACCATGAAATGAACCTGTCCAAGGTGGTCTCCAGAGGAAACAAAGGTAGTATTATATAGTGACATGATATGGTGATACAAGGACTTAGGCTTCTAAGTCATACAAGCCTAAGACAGAATCTTATCTTGCCCCATACTAACCACTTTTGGTTGAGTCAGTTTTAACTGCTGTGTCTTGGCTTCCTTGGTCATGAGAATACAGGTCTATAATCTCTTATTCAGAACAGAGGTTAGATGAGTTTTGAAATTAAAATTTTTTTCCAGATTTTAAAAAGGTGATAGGTTACATATATCGTATGTTACCAAATAGCTCCAGCAGGATCTGAAGCAGCACCCCATAATAATCTACTTCATTTAAAAAGATATGCAAGTATCAGTGACAAAGTAGGTTAGGACTATTAGCTATGGATCAAGAATTAGGTAACAAATGCAAGATTTAAAATTAAGGTTATATATTCAATAAATACATAACCTATTATACCTTTTTATTTCTGAGGTAGGCTTTCTTGGCTGAAACCCGTCCACGTCTTGCTTCCAGCTGGCGTGCTTTCTGCTGAAGTTTCTGCAGCTCTTCTCTCTGTAAGTGCACCGACGCTGCCATCTCTTCCTTCTCCAGCATGGCCTCCATGCTTTCATAAGTGTCATAGTACACCACCTCATCTCTCTTTTCTGTTACAGAATAGCAACAAAGGGTAATGGTTTAGTGCATGGACTACAGAGGACAGAACAGGGTTTTAATCCACATACTGGCTCTATCAACTCAGGAAAAGCCATTATCTCTTATAAAGTATTCAATCTTTTGTGGACTTATGTGTTTAAATGCACACAATACCTGATATAAGTCTTTTGATGCTTTCCAGTTGTGCTGTCAATAGTAACTCTTCACACTTCAAGATTTCAAATTGTACTTCATACAACTGAAGTTGCAGATCATAATAATCAGCTTCTAACTGATCCAGTCGGGCTATGGCTTCTGTACCACCCTGCAAACTTTGCATCTGCATTAAAAATAATATATCATTTCTTGTTGGTGGGGAGAAAAAAATCACATTTTAAGTTATAATTAGAAATGAAAACTAATCACAGGATATATCCATAAAGCAACTATTCTAAGAAAGAAGCTTATATGCAAGAATGAAGATTTAAAAAATGATGTAAAACAGTAATAATCCTTACAAGCTACATAATGATCACTATTAGTATCAAGTAGATGAGCTCAGGGTCCTACAATGAACCTAAGGTGGGATTCAGAAACTTCTGTGCATGTCTCATCAAGTGATGAGTGGTCTTGCATGAGACTTGTTAGGTTGGTTTTTAGTACTGAAGTGAGAAGGAAAAGATATTTTGCCAGGCATCAGAAGAAAACCACTGTAGGGAAAAGTATAAATCAGATAATGATTCCTAACAACTACTATTTCCATATATTCCTATTTGGCTCCTTGGAGAAAGATAGGTACAAGCAGCAGCTTTTCATGAGTCTGTAAAATGGGAAGTATAGGTACAATTTTCTGGTGTGAGAGAGTAAGTATTCTTCCAAGAACAGTTCTTATAAGAACATGGCACCACCACTTCCAGAGTTTAAAGGTTCATGCTTAGAAGTCCAGGAGACTCATGGCACAGGTATCAGTTTGCTGGGAACTAGAAGCACTGGTGACAGGTGGCATGCCAAGAAGTGACTACCAAAGGAAGTGAGGGAAGATCAGAGAGGAAAATGAGAAAAATCTTCATGAGCTCAAGTGAACTCCAGAATAGCAGCAACATACTTCACTAGTAGTTCTGGGTGACCCATGGCATCAAGGACAGTGAATCCTTTTTGCCACAAAATAATCCTTTCTGGCTGGTGAGGTTGGTGAAACATGTTAGCACATAAAAAGAGCATTTTTAAACAAGATTTCAGCCTTCCTTTACATGGACTCTAGATATCTATACAGTGCTACCCAATCATTCTAATGTTTTTGTCTTAGTATATAATTTCCAGTTCCTTTAATAAAAAGTTGGAACTGCAAAGCAACAGTTAGGCTGTTGTCTAAATGTGCAACAGTATACATTTTAAAATAACCAAATGAATTAAATACAGTGCTATTTAATAAAAGTTATAAAGATTTTATAAATAAATATTTAATAAGTTATATAAGTTGTAAGTCAGTGATCCTGCAACATTAGGAAGTATGTTATGAGCAACAAACAATAAATATAGAACAAATCCCAAATGGGTTTAATTATAGTGGCTCATGGAAGAGAATTTTTACAAAATGAAATCCTGATCCTTTTGTACTAAGTCATAAAAGGAATCTAGAAGTGATTTCTTTCCTCAGAATCCTAGTCTCACTTTATTTTTTGTTTTTACCCTCACCCAAGGACACGCTTACTGATTTTAGAGAGAGGGGAACGGAGGGAGAAAGAGAGGGAGATAAACACTGATATGAAAAACATAGACCAGTTGCCATTTGTATGTGCCCAACCGACTGGAGACTGAACCCGCAACCTAGGCATGTGCCCTGGCTGAAAATCGAACCCATGCCCTTTGGTTTGTAGGATGACACCCAACCAACTGAGCCATACCAGCCAGGGCTAGCCTAACTTTTAATTACAAACATCTCTTTATATACTACCTTGGGGCTCTCGTACATGTCTGGAGACCAAAGCCCTAGGATGCATCTTCCTCTGTTATCTGCACCCACTCCCTCTGTGAGCACAGCATGCAAAAAGGTAAAATATGCAATGTTAGAAGGCTTTATTCTCTAAGTGGGAATTATAATCAGTAATGCCCTGGTATGAATCAGTCTAAAAGCCTTCATCTATGATCAGGTCTCCAGTGATACTTATTCAGATTCAGCCCAGGTTGTTAGTTCCATCTTCTGCCATGTTCTGACACTGTGCTAAGGCTTCCCCTACCACTCTCCTATCTAGTCCTTTGACTAGGGAGGGAAGTTCAAAGTCCCCTGTTGGCATACCTTTCCATTGTCAAATGCCTCAACTGCAAGAACGACACTTTGATTCCTGCGCAGGGTCAATGTACCTTAAAAACACTGGAGATGTATAGTGATACCACAATACAGCGAATATCAAATAACAAACTAAGAAAAGGGAAGGGGTATTCTCTAACAAAAGTGACCTCACCCCCAATTTTCTGGTTGAGTGAGTTCTATTCAGAATAAGAGAGTTCAGAAGTATATTTGTCATGGCAGGGTGTGAAAGGAGACAAAACCTCATCAGAGACAGAAGTGCAGACAAGGAATCAGTTAAATGCCAGCCTCTGAGAGAACAAACAATACAGCACTGGTGGGCCTCAGGAAAAGTTAAGGGGTGTGGAAAGGACGTTCATGGGATAGGCTAAGGAGAAGGGCGTTAAAGACAAGTCAGGGAAATCTGGGAGGGCAAAACAGTGCTCTGAGGTTTATCTAAACTTCAGCATGGAGGTGATAGCTTCAGTAAAAGGCATGGAGAGGTAGGCAGCAATGGAGCAAAGGCTACACTGCTCCAAATCTCTTCCCTATAACATCTGAAATTTCCAGACTGCTTTTTCCCTAGTGCCTAACTCAGCTGACAGCCACAGAACTAAGGGAAAGGGAAGCCAGAATGGAAGAAGCACTAATTCCGGACAGCGGAGCTGGGCAGAGAGGGCAGGTGCCATAGATGAGACATCTTTGTTATACCTGGGGGCAGTGCTTCCCCAGACAGGAAGGAAGCCTAAGGAGTAGGTTAAGTGCAAGAAGTAAAATAAAATCAAATCACTGTCAATGACAACTCTGCTACCTTGAAATTTTACTCAGCTCAATTTTCACCCTCCTAAAAACCTCAAAGCGAACTGTGACTTTCTAATGTAAGCAGTATCAGGTAGTATCACGAATGTTGAAACTAGTCCCAATTCTCCCAATTCCTACAAGGGTGGTCTTTCCACTAGACAAAAGTGGGAGCACCATTCCAGTAAATATGAAAAAGGAAACAAAGAAAAATGTTCTTGCAGTAAATCTAGCAAGAAACTGAAGTACATGAAATACTAGTTGACTGACGACTTATATCCACATAAGTACATCATACAGTATGGACCCCACAGATGATTGTTCATTCCCCCCATGCACAATAAACATATAGTTCTCATGTGTACATACTTTACTGACTGTACTATACCATAACAATAAACAGAAAGCAATTTATATAAACTAATTACGCCTCTGTCTTGTCTTTCACCTCACTGTGCTAGAAAACCCCTTGACATGCAAGGGTTTGTGAAAAACAGAACTTTCAGAATATTGTGGGTTGAGCCAACACAGTAGCCAACAAATACTCACTGAGTACCTACCACTGTGTGAGTTAGAGAACATGGCAGTAAACAAGAGAGGATGCAAGGGTTCAGTTTAGTTAATAAAACCATGCACAGCATAAGAGAAGGCAAACTTGGCAAACACTCAATCAAGACTAGGTTTTTTACAGAAAGAAGGAACTCCTACCCTTTGTGACAGCATGGATGGAACTAGAGAGCATTATGCTAAGTGAAATAAGCCAGGTGGTGAGGGACAAATACCCTATGATCTCACCTGTAAGTGGAACCTAACCAACAAAACAAACAAACGAGCAAACTAGAACCAGAGACTTGGAAATAAAAACAAACTAACTGTGTCCAGAGGGGAAGGGGGAGAGGGATAATGGGGTAAAAAAGGGAAGGGGCAAGCAAAGGAACACGAATAGAGGACTCATGGGCATGGGCAAGGGCAAAGGGGGGACTGACTGTGAGAGTGGGGAGGGTAGGGGTGAGCAATGGGGAAAACGGCAGGACAACAGTAACTGAACAACAATAAATTTTAAGAAAAGGTCTTCATGCCTTTAAAATTATATACATATATATAGAAAAATATGTAGATAATTTAGAAACTGAAGGACAGTGTAAATAAAATAAAAATAGCCTGTTATCCCCCCCACACACAAAAAAAAACTAGCCTTTTTATATGGAAAAGATGGGAAGAACATGAGACTTAGAACCAGACAAACCTGGGGTTCCACCAATAACAGCTGCACAAATACCGACAATGCATACAAGTTGACAGAATTATCTAAAATTCCACATTTCAGAAACCTTTAAAAATGGAAAATATCCACAACTTCTTTGATGTCTAAACCTGATCTCACGATCCATTTGAGAATATGGTTTGAACTGGTAAGAGTCCCTATTTATTCCATTTAATGTAAATATCTATATGTTTCATCACTGGAATACTAACACTTGTCTGGTAGTTATATGCCCTAAATTGGCTTTCAAAAATCTGAAAAACTGAGAATTCTAAAACATATGTGGGTTTAGGGGTTTCAGATAATAGCTTATGGGCTTACAGCATAAAGGGCTATGTCTGAAAATTAAATGAGATAATATACATAAAGCACCAAGGACAAGGCCTGAAACATTTAAA
This sequence comes from Anoura caudifer, assembly GCA_004027475.1. NCBI lineage: Eukaryota > Metazoa > Chordata > Mammalia > Chiroptera > Phyllostomidae > Anoura > Anoura caudifer. Next base: position 114,775 of record PVKU01001528.1, on the reverse strand, counting down.
ACTTTTACATTTATTCTGTTTGTAACTACTACCAAAATGTGGCTTAGCTAGCTAAAATAGAATTTCATACTTAAGTAATATTATAGTTTTTAGAGTGGAACCTAGCTTTTTGTACTTAGAGGGTTTGAAATTTCTAATGTGCAGATATGAAACACACTCTATCTGCTTACTGATAAATAAATTAAAAACACAAAGTTGGCCTCTTTGCCTCAACAACCACCCCAGTTTCTCAACCTATGTTCTTTTTGGAAAGGCCCATATAAAATGCAAATAAACATTTTAAGCATGGGAATTACATTTTTCCCACCTTTGTATTCCCTTCCATGATACTTGATACATATATCAGAATACTTGACACACAGATCAGAATGATAATATCTAATATTTATTTTTGAGTTACTTTATGCAGGCACTTTGCTAAATGATTTATACACATTAACTCGTAAGTCTCCTAGAAGGCATATATTATTTATATTTTACAGAGAGGTTAAGTAATTCACTTAAGGAAAAATCTGTAACTCTGTCCAATATAGCAGCCACAAGCCACATACGTGTATTTAAATGAAATAAAATGAAAAACTCCGTTCCTATGACACATTAAGTCACAATTCTGTTCCTCTCTGACACAAGTCTCAATACACATGTGGCTAGTAGCTAACCTTATTGGAAAGTGCAGATATAGAACATTTCCATCACTGAAGGAAGTCCTGCTGAATAGCTGTCTCTACATCATAAGCTCATGCCAACTATAGCATACTGTAAATGCTCAATAAATACTTGATGGTTTAAATAAACTGACCCAGAAGGCTATAACCTTAACTAATAATAATTTAGCCACATGCTTTTAGGAGAAAGACAAAATAATGAAATAGAAGGAACTAGCCTCAGGATTGGGGTATATGTGTATGTGTGTGTATTCAGTTCAATATTCCAGAAGTTTATGTATGTTCACAGAGATGACTTCAGAATCACAGTTTTTAAAAAATGAATGGGAATGGTTAAAATCCTCTGCCAAGACAAGTCATCACACTGATACATTTTTAGAACTTTCAACCAGAAGCATTGGAATCCAGAGGGTTTTCAGGTTAATTCCCTATTAACCAGAGAACATCATTAACAGAAGATAATAGTGCACAAGTTAATTGAGACATAGCTGTTTTCTATGATTTGTTTCATGATGGCACCTTAATTTTAGTATCTCTTATTTCAATCAATAGCTATAAAGAGAATCCCTTATTTCACCATCCTAACCCTGTGTGATTATATGCAATTTAGTCTTATCCAGTGGTTTAAAATATATCTTTTATGATCTGTAAATAATAAATATGTGAAAGTAAAGATGTGTTTGGATAGTTAGATTGTGCTATTGTTTTTAAATCTGGACTGATGTGGAATACACTATTGAAAGAATGGAATAAGGTAATCACAACTAATTAAACTCACCCTTTCAAAAGTATCAGGTCAAAAAGACATTGGAATTTTCAAGAGTTTTTGATGGGAAAGTCTGAATATCAGCAGACAATCTGGTCAAAGGCTCAGGTTCAGACAGATGATCTGGTAACCTACTAAATTTGTGCAAAGCTGTGCACAGGCACATTTCGCTGAGTACAGGGTTCCCAGCTTTAAAATTCTTAAAGGAGAAAGTAGTCTATGACCTAAAAAAAGGTAACAATGACTACAATAAAGACTCAGTAACAGTTAAAAAGGACACAGATTAAAAGGCATTCATTGTACTTATTCCTAAGTACTAGTTAGTCTAGTTAAAGAAAATTTAACAGAAAATTTAGCTCATAAACAGAATTTTGCTTGCCCAGGTGACATTAATATTTCAGCATTAATTTAGAAATTTTGTTTCAAGTTTAGCATTATACTCATGGCAAATATTACTGGATATTTTCCATTTAATTTCTGTTTTTAATTTTTAAAGTGTTTTGTCACATCAGGAAGTTTTTTGTCTTTAAAATAACCTAAGGAAACACAACATAATGACATTTTTAAAAGTCACCCCATTAACTTAAATCATAGGGTAATAATGTATTACAAAGCCTTCGCTGGCAAATTTATTTGGGATGGGCATAATAACTGACATTTGTTCTCTTTCTCATGAGTAATGTGGTCACCTTATATTAACGCTAATAAAACTGGTAGAGTACATCGTCACAGATACATATAAAAGGCACAATGCGTATATTATATACACAAAACAAGCATAAACCTGGCAAGAATGACTAACTGACAGTTTTACCAAAACCTTTGAAGAATTCAAACACAATACAGAACATTAAAAAAACAGACTATTAAGGTAACAGGATGGCCTCAGGGAAAATGAACCCACAGATAATCATCCTCCCAGATTCTCAAGCCCATTCCAGCCTCACCCTTCCTTTACCACCGGAGCCAATTCCAGTCAGAACAATGTTCCTGCAATAAGCAAGTGGTTGGAACTCTTACCCTCAGCAGCTCTTTCAGGCACTCTATGTTGTTAGTACAACTCATTATCAGCCTGGTTGGAGTAATAAAACTACTTCACAGGCAATACAGTGCTAGAATTTTAAGTTTTAAAAGTTTTGGAATTTAAGAAAATTCAAGACAGCTCATAACATAAAGAGAAAACTAACTAGAAAAGAGATTGCAATAGAAATGCCTTAGAGGAACATGAGATGAGGCTGAAATTCTTGTAAAGAGATTCTGCACATGTAATGTGAACAAGTTCCAGGGCAAGACAAGCTCCAATTTTACCTTTCACAACAGTACCAAATAAGAAACTGTAAGGGAAAAATAAAACAACAATTTAAAATTCATTCACAAAAAGATTTCTTTCTAGATCACAGCAATGATACATTATACAGCAGCTCATAAACCATTTTTTAAACAAGAGATAAATATATGCACTTCTAAAAATGTCACTAAGGACTATCTTGGTATTCCTCCTAAGCCCCGAAAGTTTCATAAAGCTGTATTAATAAAAGCAGAGATAATATTTTATTCTTCTCTACAGATAAAAATGTACTACTTTCACAAATAAGCAATCAATGTTTTAAAAACCAATATAGTCAATCCACAGAATGGGAGCAAATACTTATAAATTATATATGTATTTGATAAAAGACTCATATGTAGAATATACAAAGAACACTTTCAAATTAGTAACAGAAAAAACCCAACTTAAAAATAGGCAAAAGATCTGAATGTCTACCCAAACAAGCTACCTAAAGTGGACAACAAGCACACAAAAAGATACTCAACATCAATGCCATCAGGGAATGCACATCAAAACCACAAGATAACACTTCACACCCACCATGATGGCTACAATAAAAAGACAAATTATAAGAAGTATTACTAATAATGTAAAGAAAGATGTGGAGAAATGATGCAGACACCAGCCCACAGTGTCCGCGTCATTATGGATGAAATGAGACATTCACACAGACCACCGAGTCCGGTGGAGGAAAGGACAGCATGGCTTTTCTCTCAAGGGGAGCGAAAGCTCCCTGGCCTCCGCCATGACAGGCCTTTATTCGGTTTCTTCCCATATCACATTATGATCCTCATTTACTATTGCAGGTTTGCTTTAGGTGGTTACCTTTTACAGACAACAAAGGAACCAATGCCACTAATCACATCACAGAAGGATATTTGCAAATGAAAAAGAGAAAAGTGGTTGAACCAGTTACACTCATCCTAGGAAGGTTTAGCATGGATTTCAGGAAGTTAACAGTAAACACTTGCTGTCTCAATTCAGGGTGAGGGAGTTTTTAGCAAAAGCAAGACTCAAAGCGGCCTAAGTACATTGCAGGCCTGATTCCCCATGGGGAGAACCTATCCATGGGCATGACGTGGGTCCTGTGCATCTCCGAGTGGGAGCTGGGAGCTGGGCCCATGGCATGCAGAATAGTCTCCTACAGAGAAATTTTAACCCTCCTACAATGCTAGAGGGAATGTAAATGGTTCAGCTGCTTTGGAAAACAGACTGGCAATTCCTCAAAAGGTTAAATAGTTTCACACCTAGCTATATACCAAGATAAATAAAAAACCTGCACATGAATGTTCACAGTAGCGTTATTCATAACAGCTCCAAAAGAAGAGCCCAAACATTTATCAACTGATGAATGCACAAAATGTGGTATAATCAGGTAATAAAGTATCATAAAAAAGACGAGGAAGAAGAGGAGAAAGGAGGAGGAAGGAGGCGGAGGAGGGAGGAGAAAGGAAGAGAAGGCAGAAGAGGAGAAGGAAAAAGAAAATGAGCACCAATGCATGCTACAACATGGATGAATGCTGAAAACATTATGCTAAGTTGCTAAGTCAAAAAACCATATTTTACATTTCTATTCATAGTAAAATGTCCAGAATAGCAAATTTACAGATATTGAAGGTAGATTAGTTGTTACCTAGGGCTGGGAGGCTTTAAAGGGTATGGGGATGAGAAACTACTACTGATGGACACAGATTTATCTGAGAAGTTATGAAGATGCTCTACAGTTAAATGTGTTGACAGTTGCACAATTCTTTAAATACACTAAAAACCAATGAATTGTACACTTTAATTTTTTAATACTCATACAAGGATATGTTTATTAATTTTAGAGAGAAAGGAGGGGCAGTGTGAGAGAAAAGGGAGAGAAACATCGACTGGTTGCCTCCATTAAGTGCCCTGATCAAGGATCGAACCTGCAACCTAGGTATGTGTCCTGACTGGGAAACAAACCCACAACAGTAATGGTTTGAGTATAGTATAATCAAGTCTAACAAAATGCTACTGACTTAGGATTTTTGCTAAAATTTTCTAGGCGGTGAAACTTTCTTAATAATTGTCCAAAAGCTTTGAATGTTACAGTATAAAAATTTTAAAAGACAGAAAAGAAATTCTGACATCAACCTCCTTTTTGTTTTAACAGTGCACTGCTGCCTGCATTCCTACTGTGATGCTGTGAAAATACCATGTGTTTCTAACTCTTCTGTTAGTGGCAACCCACATCATAGGCCCCGTCATGAGTGACACCATCTCATGGATCAGTGCAAAATAAACAGTTGCATGTAAAGTCAGAAATACATCAGTCTTGTGCAAAGATAAAAATCAAATTTAATTTTTTTCTGAGTTTTGTGTTACCTCTTCTTTTAGTGCATGTTTCCTCTGTTCCAAACAGATCTCTTTAGCCCTCATCATCTGCAGAGTCTCCTTAGAAACCGCATACTGGAGTTTTTCCATACGCTCAGCGGCTGCTGCCCAAGATGCTTTACCAAATTTCTTCTGATCTGCTCGCATTCGATCGTACACAGCTATTAATAAATAATTTTTTAAAAAGACATTAAGACATTCAACAACTTGATACGAAAGAATTTGAAAGGCTTAGCTTTCACTGACCACACACTCAAATACAAACATACAAATCCTACCACCATGATAAATTACCTATAACAGCCCTAAAATATAATTCAACAGTATCTTACATTTTAAAATCTTCAATAAAAAACTTAAGTAATCCTCAAAAATAACTTTATGAAAATGAAACTGAGCTGTCAGATTAATTTCAAAACTTTAAAAATACTCTTTTACATGTCTAGTGTTATTAAATTTCAAAGTTTCTATAAAAAACTTTATTCTCTGAAGTTTATACATTTTTCTGGGTATGTTAGTTGAATATTCAAGATTATTTAAAATTATTTAAACCATGTGGTAAATTTATCATTTTGCCTTCTTCAACAATATTGCAATGATCTGATGTAAAAAGAAATAAATCCTAGATGTTAACATGGAGGCTATTATGGGAAGGTTAGAGTTAAAGTGGTACAAGTACCAAGGAAGACACCTGACTTACCACCTAGCCCCTGTGCGCACGCACGCACACACACACACAAAGGGAGAAAGGGAAAACATGTTAGTTTGCCACAGCAGAGGCCTGGGCCAAGAGATACTTCTTGACAATCAAACAGCTAATATCTTCCTGTTAAAGACACTTATGATTGATAATGGTATGGTACTGCCTCATCCTGGGTTGTTACACAATTAGCCCAACCATCCTTATGCCCAACCACAATCTGATTAGTACCTAATGTCATCTTTAAGTCAGTATACATTCAATAGTACTTTCTGGTATATGATCTGAGGTAAGTGATAAATATTTTGTACTGCTACTATGTCCTACCATCTTTTACAAAGTATCTTAGTAAGCTTTGCCTCAGACTTTTATGAAATCTTAATTTTTTTTACAATAATACATGTACACACTTAAAAATTAAAACTGTAGAAACAGCAGTTTTTCATGATCGGCTCTCCCCCACTCTTAATCCAATGCCCAAATGCAACCAACTTTTAATTGCTTGTGGTGGTTACCTCCATATAGAAATAATGCTATTTCTTGATTCACAGTTTAAAAAAATTATTTGTTGAGATTCTATTATGATGGATGAGAAATTTGCTTACTTAGAATCTCTTCTCAATAAGTTATCTGTTTTTTTCAGTTTCCTTGTTTTTTTTTTTGTGGCTTTTATTGGGTTGACCAAGAAGTCCATTTAGTTTTTTTCCATAAAATAAAAGACACATTTTTCCTTTTCATCAATAACTTTAAATTTGGATATTTTGAGTATACTGGTTATCTCCGCATGGTATAATGCTGATTGTTCTCAACTGATACCTTGATTTCATCACTATCAACTTCAAAACTGGTCTACCTGACCATAGAGCATCATCCAGCGAGAAATGTCCAGCATGAAACTTCACAAACCACTTCTGACATATTCGATCAGTTACAAGCACCTACTCCACACATATTATACAAATCTTTTGCATTTCAGTTGTGTTTTTACCTTTCTTGAAATAATAAAGCCTAACATGCTGAAAATGTTATGTATTTTCTTCGATCTTTAATATTAAAATGGCCACACAAAAATTCACCAATTTTGTGTGAATTTTTTAAAAAGCATGCTGATATGACAGCTGTTACAATACAATCTAACAAATTGTTTCAAATGAAGCTAAAGACAAGTAAGTGCTACTAGAGCCAACTTACAAAAAAATCAGATGAATTTTTTTTGCCAACCCAATAAATGCTAACATAGAAGAGGTAATGTTTAATTCATAATCTTACTCTGTACCTCAGTTTTAGGGTTTCTAGTCATGTTGGTTAAATATGAAATGATTCTGCCTTTTAAATTTCTGCCCATCTTTTAAAATTGTGTTACAATATTTATGCAAATACAAGATTAATACAGTAGTGCACTGCAGGAAAAGAAAATGGCAGGAGGTTTGTATTTAGAGAGCTCTGAGTTAAATTCCCAATTTTAACCGTAATTGACATGTAACTTTTGGCAAGAAATCTAACTGTTCTTGGTCTCAGTTCCTTTGAGTGAAAGAAGTAAGGACATATAGGACCTAGTCAGAAGGCTTTTATGGGAATTAAATGAGGATGACAGGTATTCAAATGTCTCTCCCACTTCACAAGGCAACGTTAACTGAATATACAATCTGTTCTGTTTCTTTTCTTTCTTTCTCATGCACATGCACCACAATCATTCACATTTCTATGCAGTTATATTATTTTCAAAGTACTTTTTAAATATATTATCTTTATCTGCCCAGCAATCCTATAGATTAGGTAAGGTATGCATTACTAACACCTTCTACATAGATATACATATCTGAGGAGTTTGGGTAACTTAAGAGCAAGGTCACACACCTACAGTAAGTAAAGTGTGAAAACAAGTACCCAATTTGCTTAAGCCCCTAGTCTACTATCTCTACCATTTTTACCTGAAACTATAATCACAGCAAATAATTAAACATTCTGCATCCTTGCAAACAGTCAGGAGCCTCTTCTCTTGCTCCCCACTTCAGGACCATGTCTAGGGAGCACCTCCCTGACCTAATTTATTCTCAGGTTGTTACCTACCGCAACACCAAGACAATACTTTGTGTTCCGACACCTTTAGATGGAATGCATTCTTATGTCTAATTGCTCTTCACTTCACCTGTAATTATTTCCTAACAGCTCAGGAATATAAAAGGTAATGAGAAATATTATTTGTGAATAAATTGGAATACTCCTAAGAATAGTGTTGGAATACCTCCAGAACAGATTTTTCTCTCCCTCTGCTGGCAAAAAAAAAAAAAAAGATTCTTGCTAAGATGACCATTTACATTATCAGGATAACAACTCTGTAATAATATTCTATGATGATCGTTAAATGTCATAAAATCTCTGTCATAAAATGTCGTAAAAAATCTCTGAAGGTGACACAGTCCTGTTGTTTACAAGGTACCATGTTAAATCTATTTTTAAAAAACCTTAAGGTTCTAACATGTGTATATACTTGTCAGAAACAGGCCCATTTAAGATGTTTTTAAAAGCTAAGTAGTAATATATCAAAATTGGGTTATATCTGGCTTTGTGTAAGAAAGGAAATAAAATAGTGCTATCTACTTTTCTTCTAAAAAGATAAGGTTACCTTCCAATTGCAAACATAAAGGAAGGCTATTGCTCTCAACAGCATAAAGCCACAGAGAACTCTTCATTCTGTCTCTCTTACATAGGAAGAAGAAAACGTGCTCAGAAAAGAGAAGACAAGAGAAGACAAGACAAGACCGGACCAAGTGAAATATCTTCCCTTGTTTGGGCTCAAATCTTCCTGCTAGAATAAAATCACCAGAACTGAGATATAAAAAGTCTACAATGACTTTGAGGAAGCAATTGGAATCCTACAATGCCACTCATCATACAAAAATGTTTTGCCTAAAATTGGAGAAACAAATTATAAAATAAGAGCGATAATCAAAAATTACATACAACTAGAACCAATGACCTATGAACTATATATGAGAATATATACAGAATCATGGCAATTATGTAACAAGCCAAAAAAATTAACAGACACAAAGTGGTTGCATAGGCTGATGGGATTATAGACATGGAGTTTCTTTTCCTTTAATATTCTAAATTTTCTGTAATAGATATATATATTCTTTAATCACAATACAAAGACTTTTTTTTAAACATTAGAAAAGAGTGCATCTAGAAGGCAGTCTAAACCAAGCAGTTTTTATAAAAATAGTTTATAGTAGGGAGTCATCTTTAAACATTCAAAGAAATTACTATTAATATATTATTTTTTTCTTTTTTAAAAATTACCATACTGCTCTAGAGCAAATACCTAGAAATGAGATTGCTGGGTCATATGGTAAATCTACCTTTAATTTCATAAGACAATGCAAAATAATTTTCTAAAGATACTACAATTTTGCATTCCTGCCAGCAATGAAAGAAGGGTTCCCATTACTCTGTATCCAGTCTGCACTTGGTATTGTTAGTATTCTTTTAAATTTTCTTTTTAAAATTTTCTTTTTAATTTTATTTTTATTTATGTATTATTATTTTTTTAAAGCTTTAAACAGAGTCTGATTTAATTAGTCTGGGTAGAGCCTAGACATGGGAATTTTAAGAGCTTTCTAGGTCTGTGATTCTAATTAAAAAAATTAATTGACTTTATTAGTAGGAAGAAATATATTAATATTTGCAATAGTTATTTTCGTCTCAAAAATGAAGTTAGTAGAACTACAGAAACTTCAGTACTTGGGTCTTAACTACAGTATATACAATTAGTTGAAATAGGGGTTATCCAGGAAGAATGCAGACATCATTTTGTAATTATCAAAATATTTACAGAATGCTAGGAAAGCCTAAAAGCTGAAGGAGGTAGAGCAGTATTAACTAATTATCCTTTTTTTTTTTTTTAGTTTTCTGAACTCTGTTTTTTTTATTTAATGTTTATTGTATTTTCCCCTTTACTATTTAGTTTCCTCATACTCTCCTCCCCCAGCAATCACCACACTGTTGTCCCTGAGTCCCTTTTTCCTTTTTGCTCAATCCCTTCATTCCCTCACCTCCCCCCACCTAGCCATCATCTGCTCTCCATCTATGAGTCTAACTCCATTTTCCTTGTTAGTTCAGTTTGTTCATTAGATTCCACCTATTAGTGAAATCATATGGAATTTGTGTTTCTCTGACTGGCTTATTTCATTTAGCATAATAGCCTCCAGTTCCATCCATGCTGTCACAAAAGGTAGGAATTCTTTCTATCTGCTGCATAGTACTCCATTGTGTAGATGTATCACAGTTTTTTAATTCATTCATACTGACTTTAGAGACAGAGTGGAAAGGAGAGACACATTGATTTGTTGCCCCACTTATTTATGCATTCATTGACTGCTTCTTTTATGTGCCTTGACTGGGGATTGAACTCACAACCTTGACTATCAGGATGATGCTCTAACCAACTGAGCTACCCAGTCATGGCTTTGTTAGTATTTTTAATTTTAGCAAATCTAATAGTCGCTGGTATCTCACTGTGGCTTTAATCTGAATTACCCTAAGACAAATGATGTTGAACATCTTTTCGAGTGTTATTTACCATCTTTATTCTCTGGTAAACTATATGTTCAAGTCCTTTCCCCATTTATTAAATGGATGGTTTATTTTCTTACCCCCTCTATTCACTGGACTGTTTGTTGAATTTAAAGATATTTTATATATTATGGACACAAATTCTTTGTTGATATATTATTTGCAAATATTTTCTCTTAAATATTTTCTTGTCTCATCATTCTCTTAATAGTACCTGGCAGAGTAAAAGTTTTTAACTTTGACAAAATTCATTTGATCAGTTTTTTCTTTTATGATTCAGTCATCACTTTTATCACTTACAGTCTGTATTTGTGGTATCATTGCTAATAATTCTCTGCCTACATCTAGGTTAAAAAACTTCTTTTTTATGTTTTTTTCTGGGAGTTTTACAATTAGATCCATTTTGAGTTCATCTTTGTGTAAGGTATGAGGCTTTGGTCAAGGTTCACTTTTCCGTATATGGATGGCCAGTTGTTCCAATATCATTTTTTCCCCACTGATTTGCTTTGTCAAAGCATAACTGATCATGTATCATGAGTTTATTTCTGTATTCCTTATTTTCTTTCATCAATTTACAAGTCTATCCCTTCCACAATACCACACCACAATAGCTCTACAGTAATTTGCAAAGTCAGGTAATGTGATTTTTCCGGTGTTCTCTTTCCAAAGCTGTTTTAGCTATTTTAGTTTTTTTGTCCTTCTATATAAATTAGAACAGCCCATTTAAATCTATAACAACATAAAAACAAACAAAAAAAAACACAAAAACAAACCTTTGCTGATAAGCACTGTATTAAATCTACAGATCACTCTGGGATGAATTGACATCACCACTATGTTAAGTATTCCAATCCATAAACACAAAATGTGTACCCATTTACTTAGGTCTGCAATTTCTTTCATCAGTATTTTGTAACTGTCAGCACACAAATCTTGTACTTTTTGTTAGATTTATACCTAAATATTTTGTTTGGGGGAAATTATTTAAACGTTATTTTAAAATATTTTATTTCCAATTGTTCACTGCTTGTATAGATAAGTATAATTCACTTCTGTGTGTTGACCTTATTTCCTGTGACCTTGAAAAAGTAATTTGCTAGTTCTAAGAGTTTTAAAAAATAGATTCCATACAATGTTATCCGTAAATGGGGACTATTTTTATTTCTTCCATTCCAAACTATATGCTGTTATTTCTTTTACTCGCCTCATTATAACAGCTAAGATTTACTACATTAAGTTGAATAGCAGTGGTGAGTGTGAACATCTGTGACTGTGACTTTTTACATATTTCAGGGGGGAAGCATTCAGTCTTTCACCATAAATTGTAATGCTGGCTTTAGAGTTTTTGTAGATGTCCTTTATTAAGTTAAGGAAATTCCTTTCTATTTAGTTTTCTGAGTGTTTTTAGCACATATGATGTTGTATTTTCCCAAATGCTTTTAAAACATGACAAGCACCTGAAAGGATTTTTACTAGGCTTTAACTGTATAGAGGAAAACAGAAACTTACTCTAGAAAATACAACAAATTAAGTAACATAATTTAAAGATTTGAAAAGAAATCATCCTTAGAAGTTGATAGTTTTTACAAACAAAATTTGTATAACAAAAAGTTAAAAGAAAATTTAATATGTATTTGAAAGAGGTATCAGAAAGTTAATATATAACTATAATATAAATGTTTTAAAAAATCAATGAATATAAGGAGCCTTTACAGATCCATACAAAAGAATACCATAAAAATACACAAAAAATGTTAACTGAATAAAAGGAATGTACAAATACCAATCATTAATAAAAACAGAAAAGATTTATATTCAATAATAACCCAAGAAATGCAAACTTTAAAAACATAATCATTTTTTCTCCTACCAAATGTTGGTCTTATCTTTTTAATGTCAATGCCAAATGATGCTGAGAAATTAAGCAAAGTATTGTCATTCAGCATTGGCATTATAAAGAAATAAAATGCTTTAAATGAAATTTTTAAGACAACGTGGACTTACTGAAAGAATATACTGATGTTAACCTATATTAATGCCAGGTAAAGAGATAGACAGATTATTAAAATAATGAACAGCATTGATTTTGAACTGCATATAAAGGAGCCATCAAATGATTTCTATGGACACCTATGTATAGAAGTTGGAAGAAATGAATCTTCAAGGACCTTGCCCTATGTGTCTCTTCATTTGGCTTATCCTCATTTGTATCCTTTATAAACTCTAATTATGCACTTTCCTGAGTTCTATGAGTCATTGTAGAGAATTACTGAATCTAAAAGGGCTACAGAAACCCCCAAAATTTTTAACCAGTTGGTTAGAGGTTCAGGTGACGTAAAGACAACCTCCAAATTAGTGAGTGGTGTCTGAGGTCAGGATGGTCTTGGAGGCTGTGCCTCTAAACTGTGGGGGTCACTGTAAATTAAGTGACAGAATTGAATTATACTATGCTAGTACCCCATTACGAGTATTTTTTACAGTTGGTACATGTAAACACATATACCTAGAAAAGACTGAAAGGATATGTTTGTTAATAGTGATCTTCCTTAACTGCTAGGATTATGAGTGGTATTTAGATACTTTTCAATATAGTTATTGTGAACATAAAATATTTAAATCACTCATTCTCAAAAGTAAACAAGGATAATTTTACTGGGAAACTCACCTTTTTGAGCTTTAGCTGTTATTTCAAAATATTTGACAGTAAGATCTTGAATAGAGAGCACAGCCATGTGAGCTTTCCGCTGCCAATCAGCATCTTCTTTTTGCAGACTTTCAATTCTTCGTGGACCTAGATAATCATTCTCCATGGAAATCTTGAGAGAGAACAAAATTAAGCAGTTCATTTCTTTCCTTCTTTTAATTTATTAAACATTTACTATATGTTTGTGTATCAGGCACTGTGCTTGGATCTAAGAACAAAGAATATTTATTTTTCCCTGCTTCAGAGCACAAGCTAGTAAGTCTTAAAACAAGTAAATTAACAATGTTGATACTGACATAAAATTTGTTCCCCCTTCATCCTTCTCTATCTTCTTTTTTGTCCTTTCTTCCACCATATGTAAACAAAAGAGGTACAACAAAATGTTATAGCTAATTATTTTTGGGTGCTAAGATAATGAGAAATTTGTTTCCTCCTTTGTCCTAACTATATTTTCAGGTTAAAAATTATTTGTACTGATAAAAATACTTATTGAATAACTGAAAAATATAATAAAAACTTAGATTTTAAGACTGATAATATATAAAAATCAACCCATCTACCTACTGAGACTCTGGCAGGCAACCCAGGCATGTACCCTGAACTGGGAATCAAAGCAGCAACCTTTTGGTTCACAGGCCAGCACTCAATTCTCTGAGCCACACCAGCCAGGACCTTCACTTTCTTTCAGTCAGTGCCCTCTCCTCCCTCCTCCCCTTATAGCTCTTGGCCTGTTCTGAAATTCTATGCCTCTGGCTCTATTTTGCTCATTAGTTTACTTTGCTCATTCGATTCCTCTTGTAAGTGAGATTATATGGTATTTATCTTTCACTGACTGGCTTATTTTACTTAGCATTAGTCTCCAGTTCCATCCACACTGTTGCAAAAGGTAGGCATTTCTTTCTTTCAACTGCGTAGTATAACATTGTGTAAATGTACCATGGTTTTTTTTATCCACTCATCTATTGATGGGCACTTAGGCTGTTTCTAAATCTTGGCTATTGTAAATAGCAATACTATAAACATAGGGGTGCATATGTTTTCTTATATTGGTGTTTCGGCAATAGTTCAGGTATATTGCAAGCAGTGGAATCAAAGGGTAAAAAGGCAGTTCCATTTTTGGTTTAAGGAAATTCCATACTGTTTTCCACAGCAGCTGCACCAGTCTATGTTCCCACCAACAGCACAGTAGTGTACCCTTTTCTCCACCATCCTCGCCAGCACTTGATTTATTGATAACCATTTTGGCAGGTATGAGGTGATATCTCATTGTGGTTTTAATCTGCATCTCTCTGATGGCTAGTGATGTTGAGCATTTTTCATGTGTCTATGGACCACCACCTATATGTCCTTGGTTTACTCTCTATTCAGATCCTTTCCCATTTTTAATTGAATCATTTATCTTCCTGATGCTGAGTTGTGTAAGTTCTTTATATATTTTAGAGGTTAAACTGTTGTCTGATGTATCCTTGGCAAAAATGTTCTGCTATATAGTTGGTTTGTTTAGCTGTGCAGCTTTTTAACTTAACGTAGTCCCATCTATTTTTTCATTTATTTCTCTTGCCCTAGGAGATATTTCAGCAAAAATAATTGTACATGATATATCTGAAATTTTACTATGTATTCCTCTTAGATTTGTATGGTATCATGACTTATTTTTAAGCGTTTTATCCATTTTGAGTTTATCCTAGCATGATGTACAATGGGCCTAGTTCTATTTTTTGGCATGTAGCACTCCAGTTCTCCTAACACCATTTACTGAAGACACTGTCTGTATAATATGTTCTTGCCTCCTTTGTCAAATATTAATAGAACATAAGGACATGGGCTTATTTCTGGGCTCTCTATTCTGTTCCACTGATCTGTGTCTGTTTTTATGTCAGTACCAGACTATTTTCTGTTTTCATTAGTGACTTTATAGTATAATTTGGTATCAAGTATTGCGATCCCTCCAACTTTTTCTTTCTTCTCAAGATTGCTGAGGCTATACAGGGTCATTTTAGTTCCATATAAATTATTGAAATATTTGTTCGAAATCTGTGCAATATGCCACTGGCCTCTTAACAGGAATTACAATCAGTAGATTGCTTTAGGTAGTATGGACATTTTAATGATGTTAATTCTTCCAATCCATGCTCTCTACTTATTTCTATCTTCCTCTATTTTTTCTCCGGTGTCCTATAATTTTCCAAGTACAGTTCTTTTACCTCCTTGGTTAAGTTTATTCCAAAGTACTTTATTTAGTTGCAACAGTATATGGGATTATTTTCTTAGTCTCTCTGCTAGTTTATTATTGATGTATAAATACCACCTATGTCTAATACTGACTTTGTATCCCTCTACTTTGCTGAGTTTGTTTATAGGTCAAGTAGTGTTTTTGGTGGAGCATATAGGGTTTTCTATGTACCATTTCATGTCATCCACAAACAACAACAGCTTTACTTCTTTTCCAATGTAGATGGCTTTTATTTCTTCTTTTTGTTTGATGGCTGTGGCAAGGACTCCTAGTACTATGTTGAGTAAGAGTTATGAAAGCAGAAACCCCTATCTTGTTCCTGATCTTAATGAAAATTCTTTTACTTTTTGCCCACTGAATATGATGTTGGCAGCAGGTTTACATATGTGGTCTTTATTATGTTTAGGTATGCACCCTCTATTCCCATTTTGGTCAGTGCTGGATTTTACGAAATGCTTTTTCTGAAACCTTTATGATCATGCAATTTTTGTCTTTCCTTTTGTTATGTGATGTATCATGTCTGTTGATTTGTGGATATTGTAGCATCCTTGTATCCTTGGAATAAATCCCACTTGGTCATGGTGTATAATCTTTTCAACGTATTGCTGGATCCAGTTTGCTAATATTTTGTTGAGGATTTTTGCAACCATGTTCATCAGAGATACCGGGCTGCTTTTTCTTTCTTCCTTGCATCTTTATCTGGTTCCGGAATTCGGGTAATACTGACTCCAAAGAAAGTTTGGAAGTCTTCCTTCTTCTTGAATTTTTTGTAGTTTAAGGAAGATCAGTGTTAGCTCTTTGAATGGTAAAAGCATTCAAAGGACTTATGTGTGTCACCATTCTTAAAATTACTGCTTTGATTTCACTAGTTGTTATAGGTTTAATAAGGTTTTTGGCTTCTTTTCAATTCAGTTTTGGAAGACTGAATGTTCCTAGAAATTTATCAATTTTGCCCAGGATGTCCAATTTCTTGGCATACAGTTTATTGTAATTTTGCACTTCTGCGGTATCAGTTGTTACTTCCCTTTCATTCCTAATTTTACTTTGGTCCTCTCACTTTTCTTTCTTCCATTATTTAATTTTTATTGTATCTTTTCTCAAGGTTTATTAAAATTATATTTTATTGTTATTACTGTTGTCCTGATTTTTCCCCTTTGCCCCACTCCACCCAGTACCCCATATTCCCTCAGGCAATCCCCCACCATTGTTTATGTTCATGGATCATACATATAAATTCTTTCATTACTCCATTTCCTATATTGTATTCACATCCCCATGGCTATTCTGTAACTATTTGTACTTCTTACTCTCCTCACCTCTTCACCCCTTCCCCCAACTCCTCATATGACAACCATCAAAATGCTCTCTGTATCCATGACTCTCTGTTCCCTGGCTGTCCACTGGGTGTGTTGGCCTTGGGGTATCCCAGGCTGTGCAGGTCAAGGTCAGCGCACACCTTTGTTTAGCCCGGAGCACCCTGCAAGAGCTGTAAAGCAATCTAAGATGGCTGCTACTTGTGCTGGGTTTGGAGATACCCAGGCAAAGCCAAGCTGTGAATCTAGGCTGGCTGCTGCTACTGCTGGGCCTGGGCTCACTGAGGCCAGCTGCTGCTTGTCTGAGAGGATTTAGGAAGTTATGAAACATAAGCCAAAACCAGCCATTCATATGGAAAAGCAGCTTGGGTGGGCCGGAGTCTCTGGGGATCTCCAAGGCAGGTCAAACAATGTTCACCAGGTTGATGGAGTCTCAGATGCGGCACTAGCTTGCCAGTTCTGTGAGGAGAAGCTTCAGGAAGCTTCAGTATAACAGCCTCTGCTCCCCTTGATGCCAGACACTTCAGTTCCTCCCTGCATACCACTGTTGTCTTTTAAGCTGCTACTAGATGCTCAAGCTCAGAGGTAGTGAGTCTGAGTAGGTAAGTTTGCATGTGGATTCTTCAAGAACAACTGCTTGGGGCTCTAGCAGTTTCCTCCACTGACTCAATCCCCACTGGTTTTTGCAGCCAGAAGTTGTGGGGACTTATCTTCCTGGATAAGATAAGGAACCCCAGATTGGGGGGCTGGATGTGGGGGTAGGACTCCTCCGTCCTGAGATATCCCTCCCGAATTTTTTACCACCACACGTGGATCAAGGACCAGTCAGTTCCATGTCTGTGCCTCTCCTACCAGACTGATGGATATGGTTTATTTAATTCCATCATTGTCAGACTTCCATTCAACTCTCACTTCTAACAATTCTAAGTGATGGTTGTTCTATATTTTAGTTGTAATTCTGATGTGGTTGTGTGAAGCAGCAAGCCATGTCTGCCTATGACACCATCTTGACCAGGAGTGCATCTTTTATTCTTAATGAGGCTGGTTAAAGGTTTATCAGCTTTGTTTACCTTTCCAAAGAACCACCTCCTGAATTCATTGATCTTTTTAATTGTTATTTTAGTCTCTATATCATTTATTTCCTTTGATTATTTATTTTCTTCTGCTTACTCTGGGCTTTGTTTTTTGTTGTTTTTCTAATTCTTTTACATACAAGGTTAGGTTGTTTGAAATTTTTCTATCTGCTTTAGGTAGGCCTGTAATGCTGTGAACTTCCCTCTGAGAATTGCTTTTGCAGTGTTCCATTGACTTTTGGGTTTTTTGTGTTTTCATTTTGTTTCCAGATACTTTTTGATTTCTTTTTTGATCTCATCATTAACCCATTCATTTTTTAATAACATGTTACTTAGCCTCCACTGAATGTTTGAGTTTTTTTTCTTGAAGTTGAGGTTTTCTTTGAAATTTTTTTCTTGTGATCCAAGAAAATGCTTGAGGAGACTTTTTCTCGAATTTGTTAAGGGTTATTTTGTGTCTTACTTTGTGACCTATGCCTGAGAATTTTCCGTGTGCCTTTGAGAATGTATGTTTTGCTTCTTTTGGGTGAAGTGTTCTGCAAATATCAATTAAGTCCACATGATGTAGTGTGTCATTTAATGCTAACATGCTGCAATATCCTTACTGATTTTTTGGGGGTCTGGAATATGTCCATTGTTGACAGTAGGGCGTTAAAAACCCCTATAATGACTATATTGCTGTGAATCTCTTTCTTTCTTTCTTTTTTGAAGATTTTATTTATTTATCTTTAGAGGGGAAGGGAAGGAGAGAGGGGGAGAGAAATATCGATGTGTGGTTGCCTCTCGTGCGTCCCCTGCCAGGAACTGGCCTGCAACCCAGGCATGTGCCCTGACTGGGAATTGAACCGCGATCCTTTGGTTTGCAGGCCCGCGCTCAATCTACTGAGTTACACCAGCCAGGGCTGAATCTCTTTCTTGAAGTCCTCCAAGATTTTCTTTATATATCTAAGTGCTCCTATGTTGGGTGTATATATGAATACTAGGATCATATCCTCTTGTTGGACTGACTCTGTAAGTATTATGTAATGCCCTTTCCTGTCTCTTATTATGATCTTTATTTTGTAGTCTATTTCATCAGGTAGAAGTATTGCTACCCTGGCTTTCCTTTCACATCCATTTGAATGGAATATTTTTTTCCATCTCTTCACTTTCAGCCCTTGTAATCTTTTGCTATGAGGTGGGTCTCTTGTAGATAGTATATATATATAGGTCATATTTTCTTATCCATTCAGGTACCCTGCATCTTTTGATTGGTGCATTTAATCCACTTACATTTAAGGTTACTACTGATAAGTACTTATTCATCATCATTTTTTTCCTTTGCACCTATGTTCCTCTATTTCTTCTTCTTCTTAACACAGACCCTTCAGCATCTCTTGCAATGCTTGTTTGGTGGAAACGTACACCCTTAGCCTTTTTTTTGAGGAGTGGGGGTCTGGAAGCTCTTTATTTCACCTTCCATTTTAAATGACAGCCTTGCTGGATAGAGTTTTGGCTGCAGGTCCTTGCTATTCATTACTTGGAATATTTCATGGCACTGCCTTCGGGCCTGTAGTGTTTCTGTTGAGAAATCAATGGACAGCCTTATTGGAGCTCCCTTGTAGGTAACTAACCGTTTCCTTCTTGCTGCCTTTAAGATTCTTTTTGTCTTTATTTATTTATTCTTTTAAAATTTTATTTTAATTGTTGTTCTTATACAGTTTTCTGTCTTTTACTCCCAACCCGGCCCACTGCCCCAGCCCTCCCCACCTCCTCCCATTTCCACCCCTTAGTTTTTGTCCATGTGTACTCTATACTTGTTCCTGTAAACCCTTCCCCTTAAAATTTGCTATTTTAAATGTGATATGTCTTATTGTAAGCCTCTTCAGGTTCATCTTGATTGGGACTCTCTGTGCTTCCTGAACCTGCATGGCTCTCCCCCTCACCAAATTAGGAAAGTTTTCTTGCATTTTTTCAAACACTTTCTCTACGCCTAGTTTCCTTTCCTCTCCTTGTGTCCCTATGATACGAATATTGTTACGTTTCATGTTATCCCAAAGCTATCTTAGACTATCCTTATTCTTTTTAAATTTTTTTTCATTTTGCCGCTCTGACTGGGTGTTTTTCCACCTTGTCTTCCAAATCACTGATTCATTCCTCTCTTTGTCCAGTCTGCTTTTAATTACTTGTAGTGTATTCTTCCTTTCACATGTTGCTTTCTTCATTTCCAGCTTAATGCAGCTTCTAGTCTCTTTTCATGCTGATGTAGCTCTCATTATGTTCCTTGAGCATCCTTATATCCATTACTTTGAATTCTATTTCTGGTAAGTTGCTTGCCTCAATTTCACTTAGCTATTTTTCTGGAGATTAGTCCTTTTCTTTCGTGTGGAGGTTTGTCTCCCCATTTTTGCTGCCTTGTTTTGGTTGTTTCTATATATTAGTAGATATGCTTTGACTCCCTGTATTGTAGAGTGGGCTTATGTAGTAGGCATTCTGTAGGACCCAGGGGTGCAGAATCCTACACCACTGTCTTTTCCAATCTGGATGCTCTACAAATGCACTTCATGTCAGTTATGTTGGCTCTACTGGTGTATTTGGGTCCTGAATGCTGTTGGCTTGTTTGTTGTTGGGGGTCTGCCCTCCAGCTGGCTGACTGAGAGGCTCAACCCCCACAACATCTTATATGCTGCTATACAAGTGCGGGCAGAACAAAGCAAACCACCACAAAAAAATGAAATCAAAACAAGCACCGCCTACCACCAAAAGAGCAATTTCAATAACAAAAGATTAGAGAATAATAAAAATGGAAAGAGAAATGAAACATTAAGGAAAGGGCAAAGTAAAAGAAAAAGAAGGCCAAAGGACAGCAAAGTGCTTATGGGAGGAGAAAAGGGGAGAGAATATGAATAACGAATTGAAAGAGGGAAAAAGAAAGAATAACAAAAAGAAGAATAGGAAAGCAGGGAGCAATGAGGTAATTAATGGTGAAAGTAAAATAAGAGTGTGAAATTAAGAAAAATAGAGTAATAAAGATAAAAAATAGAAAAATTAAAAAGCTATGAAAAAGAAAAAGAAGAACAAAGTGGACTTAGTTCTTCCAACAGAGTTTAGTGCTTGCTTGCTGGGTTTTCCCTTTCGATACAGTTGTGATTTAGTCTGAGGCTGGTATAACTCAATGTCAGTGCTATCCAAATCTAGCCCCCTTCGCAGCCTGTTTGAAGCTACACGTGATCCACAGTTTGTGGCTGATTCCTCCACACTTGGCTACACCCAGAATGGACCCAGCTGCTTTACAAAGCTGAGTTTTATCAGGACTCTGCCCAGGGGTATGTCAGCAAATGTTCCAAGATACCACAGGATCTGCCTCTGCCCGTCAGGCTGCTGTTAGTCTTAGAGTAGTCACAGATCCAACTGTTTCTGAGAGAACTTCTGGTCGACTCAAGAGGTGGAGCTCCTACTATATTCTCCCTTTGGATATAACTCTTAAGTGTCTGAGGATGGTATAAACCAATGTCAGCTGTTGACCATGTCCAGTTCTCAGCAGCCTATTTGAAACTACAACTGATCCAGTTTGTAACTGATTCCTCTGGGCTTGGCTGTGCCCAGGTTGGGCCAGGCTACGTTTTATCAGCACTGGATCCAGAGGTGTGTCAGCATGAGTCCCAAGTTACTACAGGATCTGCCTCTGACTGTGTCTGCCTACTGTTCGTTTAGACTAGTTGCAGACCCAATTGTTTCTCAGATGCCTTCTGGTGGAATTAGGCAGTGGGGAGTGGGAGTTGGGGGGTGTTGGGACACTTGGATGTCCCATGGCAGGTATCTTTCAGACTTCAGGGAAGATGGTAGATGTGTTCCCCTGCCCAAGCCACTGGTCTGAGTCTGCCTGGGATTTTTTCCCCCCTGTACTTGGCAAGGCAGAACCCCTAGTCAGCTAATAGGTAGTCTCCAGAACCCAGATTTTGGGTCTGCCAGAAACCAGAAGGGTGTTTCTATGGCTCTCCTGTGAGGTGGAAGCACCAGTCTGCTTCCCAGGAAAGTGTATGGTATAGCTGCTCCCTACAGCCCATCTCTGACACACCTGAATCTGCATATATTCCTGTCTCCTTGGCACAGGTTAAGATGCAGGATGGGAGACTAAAAAGAAGCAAAGCAAAGAAAAAACCCTGGAAAAAGAAAACACAGAGCAAAAAAGAAAGAAAGAAAGAAAAAAGATGCAGGGTAGGGCAAGCAGGATTCCAGAAGTTGTAGGGAGTGGTATCCCATAGGGTAATTTAGTTGCTTTATCCCTGGGAGGAGCTTGCTCTTTTCAAGGGGCTTGAGAAATCCAGATATAATCCTAGCACACACCCCGTCCACGGTCACACCCCTATGTTTCTCCCCAGTGTCTCCTGCCCTAGAGTCTCCTTGGGTAATTCCTGTCTATGCCACCTCCCTTTGCTTGGGCCCAAGGTAAGTCGATACAAGCACAAAACACGTGCTTTGGTACCTTTAAGAATTAAGAAAGAAAATAAAAAAAAAAAAAAAGAAAAAGAAAAAGTGCCTTGTCTTCAGCAGGTCTTCTCTCTGCTTGGCAGACAAATCTTGCCACCTTTCACTGCTGGATGCTCTGTGGTTGGCTGATCCTAGCACTGTTGCTCTGTACTTGGGAGCCCAGTTTGTGGTCCCAGCTTCTCACCTTTCCAGGGGAAGCTCCCACAATCACACAGTAGCCTCCACCCACCTCCCTTGTGAATGGGCCAGCCTCTTTAATGACCTCACCCTTCCTACTGGTCATGGTGTTTCCCTCCTCTCCCTCTCCCACTCCACCCCCCCACCCCATCCTTCATTAAAAGTCTCTTTTTGAGGTAGTCTTTGATTTACTTCAGGTATCTAGTCCACTCTAGTTTTATTTCCAATTTGGTTCTGGGAAAGGATGTGATATAGCCTACTCTCTGCCATCTTGCACCAAAGGTTTCTTTTTGCATATGTTAAGTTTGACTTTACAAAGGTCATGACCAGAGATTAGAATAAATGAGGTCATCTAAGCAACTTAGAAGACTTAATGGTAGACCCTGTGCTTTTTGTTTTATTTTAATGGCAGATCATGCAGTAGGTTGAGCACTGAAAAGAACTACCCTGGAGAGGGAGAATCTACGGATGCAGGAATGAGTTGGGGCTAACAAGAGCAAGAAGGTCCTTGAAAGATGAGGGGGACAGGATCAAAGGACTGGTATAGGGATTTGCTCCTGGTAAATGGAGAGAAAATTCCTCCACAGCACAAAGAAAGGCAGGTTTTGGATTTGGTAAAGGAAGGCTGAGGGAAACTCCTGTTTGATGATCTCTGTTTTCCCATGTGGAAAAAAGAGCCCAGATAAGAATAGTTGGTGCAAGGGAGGGGAGGAGAGTAGGATGACAAACTATTTAGAAAGACTCATTCAGTAAATCTTTAAAATTTTGAGACTAACCAGGTTAGTGTGCTAATGGTGAAAAGACACACACTCACATACTGCTAGTGGAACTACAAATTGATTAAAACATTTTCTGGGAAGTATTTTATGATACCATGCTTTCTGATTAAAACATTTTCTGGGAAGTATTTTATGATACCATGCTTTCTGAAGGTATTTAAGACAATGCTTTCTTCATAGAATAACCAAAGATGTTCATTGCAATGTTGCTTGAAATAAAAAAATAGATCCAGAATATCTAATAATAGAGAAATTTATGTATGATACACCTTTAAAATACAATTCTATGCAGAAACAAATGTTTATGAAGTTAGTAAGAGGAAAATGATTATGTTATAGTATTACGTGAATACAGGTTAAAATCATAAATATAATTTCAATTGTTATGAAAGTCCAAAAAAAGACAAAATATGTAAAATGTATTATTACTGATGTCATCTTTTGGTAATGAATTATGGGTAATATTTTTCTTCCTGTTTAAAATCTGCACTTCTCAAATCTTATTTTACACACACACACACACACACACACACACACACACACCCCTTTTATAAGCATGAAGAAGAAAAAATGTCTTTATCTCTTCTTAGGTTCACAAACCATACCAACTAACAGGCTGAAGATACATCATCCCAGAGGTTTCCTATTTCTAGTCAAGCCAACAATGAGCTCATGTTTTCACATGAGTCTCAGAAAGTGGCAAAATTATGAGACTTACCTCTTTTTCTCAGTGGATAGGGAAAAGTGAGGATATGATTAAAACCTGTATGTTTTCATTATTAAGTGGGAAACAGAATTGTGTAAACCATTTTTAGGACTGTAAATATAGTGTCAAGCAAAGACAATTAAGCCAGTAGCAGCAGCTTAGATTCTTGATAGCCAATTCCCTACTCATCTGGACTGGATTTTTTTTTTTTTTAATTCTCAGATGATTACCATACCTCCAGTTTCACACTGTAGGAGTCAAATTAAAATGATGCTACTGGTTGATTGTTTTCCTTTTAGATTTTCCCATGGCTAATATTTGAAAATCATTTCAATTATATAATTTGAATAAAGAGAGTACTGTACTAGGTGCTTCAGAGGAAATATATGAGTAAGATGCACAATCTCCTCCCTAAAACTTACAATCTAACTGGGGGTGGGGGTGGTAGAGCAGAGACATCTGTGATTAAGAAATCTGTCTTGAAACTAGGAGACGTAGCTTTGCTGTGAGACCTTTGACAGATCACAATATTCAATTATTCACTCAAAACAATAATGTACAGTATTTGCTCAGTGCCAGTATTGTATGAGGCACCAGAGACAGCAAGATATTCGGCCTGGTGGAGAACACAGACACCCAAATAAAGAATTACAATAGAGTACGAAAAATGTCACGAAAGAGCATGTCTAAGATACCATGGGGAGCACCAGCTGTAGAGTTTGGGGAGCACCAGCTGTAGAGTTTGGGGTGCAAAGTACAGGGAGACTTTTTAAAGGGAATGATGAGTAAGTGGAATTTTGGCAAGGTATTATAGATGATGAAAAGT
The DNA here is from genome assembly GCA_004027475.1 of Anoura caudifer. NCBI lineage: Eukaryota > Metazoa > Chordata > Mammalia > Chiroptera > Phyllostomidae > Anoura > Anoura caudifer. Next base: position 90,094 of record PVKU01001528.1, on the reverse strand, counting down.
GTCTCTGTAAAAAGGAATAAAGGTACTTTAAGACCTTTAAGAAAAAAGGTTTGGTGAGAAAGAACCTAGCTGTTTAGATTAGAAGAGACTTACTGAGGTTCATAACAGCAAAAGCATAGGCTGGAGGGACAGGATTTTGACAGGTACATATGGAGCATGTGAGGAAAGAGAACCACCTTCAAAAGGCATACTAGAGGCAAAGCTAAGTTCAGTACATGATAAGGGACACAGAACAGTCCAACCTGGCTGGAGCTTAGGTAAAATTGATAAACGTAATGGGAAATAGGACTAGAAGAGGAGGTTGTGATCACTATGAGGAGGCCTTTATACGTCAGGCTGAGGAGTCTGCACTTAATCTGACAGGCAAAGGGCCACTGCGGGATTCTTGGCAGTAAGAAGGATATTTAGACTACAGCTTAGAGTTAAGGGTTCTAGAAGACTTGTTTGCTGCAACAAACCATCATGGTTTGTGCTTTTTGTTGTATTACTTCTGATTTAAAAACACTCAAGTTAAAAAGCCTAAGATTAGAATTTACAAGTATAGAATAGAAATTTAGTAAATTGAACATGGCAGTCAAAACGTTAATTCTTACTCCATATATTATGAATAGAAGTCCTTTTCAATGACATGATTAAACCTTGTACTCTTTAAAGAACTTGTATGTTTATTTTACCCTAAACCCTAAGCTAGATTACTAGGTTTTTCCCCCTAACTTTGAAAATTTGATACATATGTAAATTCTTGTCTATCAGCTCCAAGTTCAACCTCCTGCCTTGTGATACTACAGTTCAAGATCTACAGACCACATTTGGGCTTTGCTAACAGGAAGGGTTGGAGGAGATTTCAGGGTTGGAAGAGGTAAAAAGAGATTTTCTACTTCTTCCCACCTGCATCACTTGACTTTACTGTTTGATGTTCCTGTAAGCATCATCCCAGACTTGCTTCTTGAATCCAGCATCTGTAGTTCTTTCTTGAAGCAGTTAACAGAATCCAGTTTGCCATTTTTCCATGTTTGCAAAACCAGTTTCATCGTGTATCAACCCACCCACCCATCCCAGAAAGACAAACCAGCACAAGCTGACCAGTACCACATCCCCAGAGATCAGGGTCTCTCCACAAGTGCAGCTCAAACACACCAGCACTAGATGAGCAAATCCTCTTCCTCAGACTGGTTTCGCCAGGCCCAGGCTCAACCTCATTCACTAAAGAATGAATAATTACCACCTCTTTTCCTTTGTGACCTCTAATCCTAGAGGTGCTGGCTGTTTTGGCAATTGTTAACTCTGATACAGAGTTATGGTCCTGCCTTCTTAACTATGTGGTTAACCACTTTATACCTAGTTAATAATTCTTTACATTAAAGTACCTCTGTTGAAGTAACTGGTTTGATTTTCCAGCCAGACCCCTACAGACACAACTATGGAATAGAAATTTAATAAACAGTGTTCAACATTCAAAACTCTTAACTCAGATCATTAAAATAGAAATTCTTTTCACTTGCACGATTAAACACTGTACATAGAAGTGAGAAAACTTGAGTTATGGCTTTTTGAAGAGAAAAAGTAAAAAAAGAAATCTAGTAATTATTTGAAGGTAACTTGTACTTTGTTGGATTATCTTTAGCTTCACTGTATATGTATATTCAAATACACAGATTACACGCTTTGCTTTTTTAATGCTGTTTTTAAGTGACTTCTGAAACCTAGTAAGTAATGTTGCAGCCAACCATTAAAAAATGTGATTATAGTTTATTGCACCTAAGACATTAAGCTAGGATAGGATACTAAGTTCTTTTCCTAACTAGGCAAATTTGAAGATGTACAGCATTGGTCAGCTGGCTCATGTGCTAAAAACAGTGACACCTCTGTTTTCAATTTTAGAGCTAGAAAGAAAACAGTGTCTGTTTTTAACATGGAAAAAAGTATGTGTCAGTTTAGGTACTTAGGACAGTGAGACTAGTTTATAAATACAAGTTCTTGGCATGGAATTACTTATTATAGAGTATACCAACTTGCTTGGATACTGGATTTTACATGAGAAACTTAAGTGTTATCACTGTCCACTGTTGGGAGAAAGAAAAAGGGAAAAAAAAAAAAACTCAGGTGAAACAAATGCCAAAATAAATTTGAGTATACTGATGTAGCAGTACCCTTAAATGCAAATTTTCCAGGCCTGGGGTCACCTGAAGGTGACTATTAACAGAATGACATGATAACTTTGGCAGCATATATTCATAAATTTTTACAGTCAAAGCAAATAGTTGATGTAATAGTCTCAGGAAAGAGTGTGAAATAATGCATTATTTTTTAAAAAAGTGAAAGGAATCTAAAGGCAAGGAAACCCAAAGGAAAAAATAGTTCAAGTAAGAGATAAGGACTTTAATGGACAGTGGTGGCACTATATAGTTTATAGTGTGCATATAATAGAATACGGTGGTCCAATGGTATAAAAGTTGTACCCCGCACAAGAGCACCCAACCAAGGGGCAGAGTAGAGACTGAAATCCAGCTTGTGCTCTGCTGAGCCATGTGTACTACTGCATCTGCCTGGCTGGGGTGGGGGGAGCTGTGAGGAAGGGGGCTCTAATCAATCAGCTGGGATGATGGGGGGTAAATAGGTATTTTTCTATTTCACAAGACACCTATAGATTTGCTTGGTCCTGGCAGAGCAAAAGAGGTGGCAGAAGAAGAGCACATTTGAAATTCAACTAGGATATAAGTTGCAAGGTGTGGTGACTGGGTACAAAAGGGAGGGAAGAGCTGAGGATGCCTTCTAGTTTCTAGCTTATTTACTTCCAGCAAGTTATTAAAAATAACTTAGGAAAGTATGTTTAAAGTGCTTATAGCTGATCCAGGAAGATGATCAGTAGGCCAACTCACTAACTAATCCAGACTAATTAAGACACTGGGTTTAAAAATCTAGAAAACCACCTAGTTTAAATCTCATTCTATGGAAGAGAAAACTGACACCCAGAGAAGACTGCAACTTTTGAGTTAAGCGTGCTCCATCCTTTAGCTGTTTCAAGTTTTATCAGACTTGTGTTTCTCGATCTTTAGTGTGTATCATAATCACCTGAAAGGCTTGTTGAAACAAAGACTGCTGACCCCCCTTCCTAGAGTTTTAGTACAGGAGATCTGAGGTCTAAGGCACAAAAATCTGTATTTCTAACAAGATCCAAGGTGATACTGATACTTCTAGTCTGGGGGCAGGGGGTGGCTGGGACAATTTTTAGAACAAATGTATTAAGACTTAAGAGTCTGGGAGCTCCCCAAAGGTGTGTATATCTCATAAAGATTTCGAGGCCTAAAGAAATGCTGGGGAGGGAGGAGCTAGCTACTTAATTTTTATAGATGTGACAGAGGTTTAGTGAAAAATCTTTATAACTTCCATTTATATAAATGTAATAGACTACAGATAACATCATAAAATATTAAAAATAAATACATTATACATTTGGAATGCCAAATTAACTTCTTTCCTATCATAATTTAGTATTTAGGAGAATGAACTGGAAATTAAGTTCTTTTTAAAGAGACTAAAGACTAAAGGTCAAACTCCATGGCATTCTAGTCCCTGACCACCTTTCCTCTCATTTCCTACAACATACCTTAGACCTGAGGCATTCCAAACAATTCATACTCTGTGGTGTGACTAAAACAGAGGCATTGCAGGTCAGACAGACAGGTGTTTCGATTTTAGCCATGCCACTTACTGGCATCCACTCATGGTGCTAAATTGGTATGATGATTCAGTAATTTGTTTCAACAACTTATTGTGACTAGAAGCACAAGTACTACTCCTGTTTTCTATACGCCATTCTTGTTTTCATATTATGTTTATCTGGAATGTTCTGAATTCCAATCTCCAACAGAGACATAGGTAACCACTTCCTACTGAATTGCTCCCAATAATCCCCTCTTCCCATGTTACCTTTAGGCAGTGCTGATCACCCCATTTGCATGTTTGTACATAAACTTGTATATATATACTGCTCACTTATTTTTCCTATAAAAAAATCATCTCTACTGAGTTATAATTTACATGCAACAACAAAATGTACCCATTTTAAGTACAGATTTTTTTAACATTTTATTTATTTATCTTTAGAGGGGAAGGGAGGGAGAGAGGGAGAGAAATATCAATGTATGGTTGCCTCTTATGCGTCCCTTGCTGGGAACTGGCCTACAACCCAGGCATGTGCCCTGACTGGGAATCGAACCACAATCCCTTGGCTCACAGGCCTGCGCTCAATCCATTGAGCTACACCAGCCAGGGCAAGTACAGATTTTGATAAAATCATACACCCATGTAACAGCCACTATAATCAAGATTTAGAGTATATCAATCACCCCAAAAGATTCTGTTATACCTGCTCCCTCTCAGTCTCCCCTGCCCCACCCCAGACAACAACTGTTTACCTTTCTGTCAATGTAGATCAAAATGATCATTTCTAGAATTCATGGAAATAGATAACAGTTCATATTCTGTATCTGGTGTCTTCTGCTCATCAGAATTTTTGATAATCTATTTTATTAAGGTTTAATTTACCTGCAATCAAATGATTCCATTGAAAGTGCTCAATTTGATGAGTTTTGATAGCTGTATACACCTAAGAAACACCCACTACAATCAAGGTACAGGAGATTTCTATCATCTCCAAAAGATTCCTCGTGTCCTGTGCAGCCACCCATTTACACTATGTACAGTACAATCTTTAGTGTGTCTTCTATGACTGTGGGATTTATCCATGTTGTGTCTATCAATAGGTAATTCTTTGCATTAGAGTATTCTTTTATATGGAATTACCACATTTTGATTATCAATTCATCTGTTGGTCATTTGGAGTGTTCCAATTTGGGTTTACTGTGAATAAAGTTGGTATGAAAATTAGTGTGCAAAAATTTTTTGTGAAAGATGTTTTCATTTCTTTTATATAAATAACTATTAGTCAAACAGCTGAGTTGTCAAGGTATGTAATGGGTTAGCCAAAAGTCTGTATGGTTTTCTCCATAAAATAAAATACGCATTTTTCATTTTCACCAATAACTTTATTTATTTGGATATTTTGAGTAAGTCGGCTATCTTCCTTGTAGTATAATGTGGACTGATCTCAATTAATGTCTTGATTTGACCTCTATTAACTTCAACTGGTCTACCCAACAGTGCAGCATCATCCAGCAATAGATGTCCAGCACAAAACTTCACAAACCATTTTTGACATGTTCATTCAGTCACAGCACCTTCTCCATATACTGCACAAATCTTTTTTTTTTTTGCATTTCAGTTGAATTTTTACCTTTCTTTAAGTAATAAAGCATAATATGCCAAAAATGTTGCATGTTTTCTTCCATCTTCAAATGGCCACACAAAAATTCACCAATTTTGATGTTTTTTTAAAGTGCACACTGATATGACAGATCTCACAACACAATCTAACAAAATTGTTTCGAATGAAGTTAAAGACAACTAAGCACTACTAGAGGCGTCTTACAGAAGAAAACAAATGAACTTTTTGGCTAACCCATATACAAGGCCTGTCCAGAAAATATCCAGCCATGTACTATGAAAACTAGAAAAATTTATTGAAGAAAATACAAGAAACATTGTACATATGACAATGACGCCTCAGTTCCCTTCCAGGTATGCTAAGCCTTGGGACCTCATACAGTTCTCCCAGTCACCATTAGCTGCCCCATCGTATTTTCTTGAATCTCACTGGTAATCTGAAATCTCTTCCCTTTCAAAGCTGATTTTAGCTTTGGAAAAACCCAGAAGTCTTAGGGCACCAAATGTGGGCTATAGGCAGGTGACTTGATGGTTCACCAAAAAATGGCACAAAGTGTGATGCACGAGCAGGCACACTATCATGGCAAAGCTGCTAATCACCAGTTGCCCATAGCTGCAGCCTTCTGAATCATCCAAATATTTCTGTGGAGGAATGTTCAAGCTTAATACAAAATTTGATGCAAATGTGTTGCTCTACTTGCTCAGTCATTTTTGACTGTGACAGCCACACAGTATACATACTCACTCAAAGGTGTCTGTCTACTGCCACCACTGACCAGCACAGTGAAATTGTCATTGTTCACACATGCATATTCCAGTCCACTCCTTGGCTGTCAGGCTACATCAATGTTGTGTAATCTGTTCTTGTAATATTAACAATGGCTGGACTTTTTCTGGACAGATCTAGTATGTTTAACTTTTGAAAAAACTGCCAAACTGTTTTCCAGGTTGGTTGTACCACTTTAAAATCCTGCTAGCAATGGATGAGAATTCTATTTACTCTACATCCTCACCAGCCTTTAGGAATGCCAGATTTTTTAATTATATTCATTCTAATGGGTATGAAATAGTTATCTCATTATGGTGCTAATCTGAATATCCCTGATGACCATACCATGTAGAACATCTCTGCAAGTGTTTATTAGCCATTTCTTTTAAGTGTCTTTTAAAATATTTAGCCCATTTTCAAAAGTTTTGATTTTATCTTACAAAGCTATACCCTTCCTTTCTCAGGTTATTCTCTCTCAATCTGTGGTTTGTCTTCTCATTTTCTCAGCAATCTTTCAAAGAGCAAAATTTAATTTTGGCAAAGTTTATCTTTTTTTGGTTTATAGCTCAAATTTTCTGCATCCTATCTAAAAAAACCCTTCCCTCTCCTTCCCAAAGATGCTATAAATTTTCTATGTTTTCTACATTTTATAGTATAAGCTTTTATGTTTAAGTCTAAGACTTTTCTAATTAATTTTTTATGCATAGTATAAAGACTGAAATACATTTTTTGTGTGTGGGTATCTAGTTGTTCTAGCACCATTTGTTGAAAAGGCTTCTTTTCCCAATTGAATTGCCTTGTCACCTTTGTGGAAACTGAGTATATAACCAAGGGTCTATTCCTGATTTGTGTTCTGTTTCTTTGATTAACATGTCTATTCTATGCCAATACCACACTGTCTGGATTCTCTATGTAGTAAGTTCTGAAATCAGTTACTAAATGCTCCAACTTTTTTCTTTTTCAAAATGTTAAGGCTGTTCTAGGTTCTTTGCCTTTCCACATAAATTTTGTAATCAGCTTATCAGTTTTTATTTAAAAAATACCATACTGGAATTTTCATTAGAATCCACAGATCAACTGAGAGCTGATATCTAAATATTACTGAGTCTTCCAATCCATTAACATGGTCTATCTCTCCATTTATTTAAATGTTTTCATTTCTCTCAGCAAGGTTTTGTAACTTTCAATGTAGAGGGCTTTTATATATTTTGTAAAATTTATCCTTAAAACGCTGCATATTCTGAGATGCTAATGTAAATGGTATTTTTAAATTTTTGATTTTCAGTTTCATTTCTGAAGAAAATGCAACTAAATTTTTAATACTGACCCTATAATTAAAATTATCCATATTATTTCCAGTAGTTTTTACATTCCTTAAGATTTACTGCATACATGATCATGTGATATACAAATAGAGAGAGCTTTACTTTGTTTTTTCTAATTTATATGCCTTGTTTTTTCTGTTCTTGAACTGGTAAAAATAGATGATTTTGCCTTATTCCCAATCTTATGGGGAAAGCAGTCATGTATGTTAGATAGACTTTTCACATATGCCCTTCATCAAGTTGAAGAAGCTGCCCTCGCTTACTAGAGTTTTTATGATGAACATATACTGAAATTTGTCAAATGATTTTCTGCAGCTATTGAAATAATATATTGTTTTTTCCTTTATTCTGATTATATGGTGAGTTACACTGATTCACTTTTGAATCTTAAGTGAACCTTATACTATTTCTGAGATAAACCCTAATCAGAGCATATCTTTCTTTTTATAGAGTACTGGATCCTATTTTAATATTATGTTAATGAATATTGCATCTGCATTCATAAAGGGTATTTATCTGTAATCTTTTTTCTGTAAATGTCATTTGGTTTTGTTATCATAATACTGGCCCTGAAAAACAAGTTGGGAAGTATTTCCTACTTTGCTTTTTGTAAAAATTTGTGTAGAATTGGTGTTTTTCTTCCTTAAATGTTTGATGATTCCTCCAATGATGTCATCTGGAGTTGGGCTTTTCTTTGAGGGAAGGTTTTAAAAGTTATGAGTTCAACTTTGTTAATACAGGGCTACCAACTTTTTTTATTTCTCCATGAATCCATATTGATAGTTTACTTTTTTCAAAGAAAGGTTCCATTTCATCTAAGTTGTAGAATTTATTTGGTAGAAATTTGTTCATATTCTCTTGTTAGCCATTTAAAATCTACAGAATTGGTAGCAATAGCTATACTTTCAATACTAATATAGCCATGTGGTTCTCTTTTAAAAAAATCAATTTAGCTAGGTTTATGAAATGTATTGGATTTCCCCCCCAAATAATCAGGTTTTGGTTTCACTGACTGGTATCTATTACTTGATTCCTTTTTCATTGATTCCCACTCTTAATTTTTTTTTACTTTTATTTAACTTTAGGTTTAACTTGCTCTCCTCTATACTAGCTTCTTAAAAGCGGAAGCTTAGATCATTGATTTTAGACCTTTCTTCTCTAATAAGCACTTAAAAGTTATAAATTTCTCTATAAGCTCAGCTTTAGTGTCATCCCTTATCTTATCAAGGGCAAAAAAACCCCCCAACAAATCATGAAAAGAAAAACCTCAGAAAGAAATAAGTCCTTCCAGAAATACCAATTAGCCCTGCCAGACTGTGTTAGGCTTTCTTTACACAGGGCAATTGTAGAGCACTTGTTTCTCAAACATGGAAACACTGAAATTTTGGAATAATAAAAATCACTGTAAGTTAGTACTTAGAAAAAGTATTTATAGTCAATTCAACACACTCTCTTTCTTCTGCAACTGAAGAAAACAATATTCCACTAGAGTGAGCCTAAATACTAATAATACTACAATTGATATAAATACACATTCAATTGCTTTTCCTACTTTAACTTATTTTTTCTTCTTTTTTAATTAGCTCAGGGCACAAAACACACACCACACCAATGGCACTATTGTCAGAATGAAATTTTCCTCTATTTTAGGTACCAATTCTATACCTTGATAACACAAAACTTGTTAAACTGATCTTACTAAATTAAGATTCAAAGATTAATTTGCCAGTTTGTGCCAGGTATTTTTATTAATACAGCTAGCCTAACTTAGTAACACAAATACATTTTAAAACACAAAACAAATGCTCCAATTATAAGTTAGTTGGCTGTAAGTTATCTTCATAAGAACTAAGTATTTCTACGACAAATATCCACAGAATAACATACAAAATAAATAATAGTTTTTAGTATTACTTATAACAAATACTTTACGAAATCAATTATAATTACTTTTTTATTGAATATGAATTTTCTAACTTAAATGTAACTAGTAATCAGTAATGCAATAAAAACAAAACAAAAAACAAATTCTTTGGGATAAGAGACTTAAATTTGAGCACTGTACCAGCTCTGCCATTTACTAACTAATTTACATAAATCATTCTAATCCAACATTAGTTTTCTTATCTATGAGATAGGGACAATAAGAGCACCTAAGTTATACAGTTGTTATAAGGATTAAATGAGATATTTTATACAATAGCACCATTTAATACACTTGTCTGACATACTGAATGAGCTCGCAAATTAAATCTAGTACTTCTATTTAAAACTTCACAAGAAGGGTAAAGAACAAAAGAGTAGTCATAGATTAGCGGCCATTTAGGAGTAATATCACAGAAATAAAAGTATGGTAAAATATACATTTACCTTTAAAAAAGTTACAAATTTAAAAATTTTGTTGTCTATTCCTCTTCATCTATACCCTACTTTCCAAGAAAAATGGAGCAGTAAGTAATGCTTATGGACAAGTAGATTCAATCAATTTGCTAATGTTAATACTCAATACAAATCTTGACATAATTAATATGAAAGTAAAAATGCACATAGATTCTGATAATCAGTGCTGAGCTGTACAGATTACGCCTGCCTAGTGTATAAGTGAGTGGGGCCTTCATGTCATTCACTTCATTCCTGGCCTTCCATTCAAATTCTCAGTGGACAAATATCCATAGTTCATTGAAAAATTTGAAGGATATCCTAGTGTCTAAAAATTACAGCTTATTTTCAAGTTACCATTTTAACCAAAATGCCAAGTTTATGATAAACTGACTGACAACCCAATAGTATTAGAAAGTATTAATAAAGGAGAGTGTACATTAATTGTGTGACTAAGCCTGTGCTGCTCTATATCCTGATTCATTAGTAAAGGGAAAGAAATACAGACATGCTTTACCTTATCAAATATACTACTCAACCTTGCTCTGCTCCCAGTTGTAAAGTTCCCAGAATAATTGCTAACTTCTCTTTAAAAAATTGTTTTAAACTTATAATCTTTATTATATTTTTTCCATTACCATTTAGTCCCCTTATACCCTCCTGCTCACAGCAATCACCACCCTGTTGTCTCTAAAATCAAATTTAAAAATTTTTAAAATTTGATTTTAGAGACAGAGAAGAAAGGAGGAAAGGAAGGGAGGGGGACAGAGGGAGAATAACATCGATTTGTTGTTACACTTATTTATGTATTCATGGGTTGGTTCTCTTGTGTGTACTAAATGAGGATTGAACCCTCAACCATGGCATATTGTGAGGACGCTCTAATCAAATGAGCTACCAAGTCAGGGCCTAAATAAAGATACACTCCTGAGAGCGAAGAAAGGTGCTTCGGAGAGAGCTTCAGAGAAAGCCTTCTGCTTAATTTCTCAAACACACATTTCTTATGTAATTTGTTCCAACTTAACCCATTATGCAAAAACACAATTTTCATGTCCTAGTTCAGCAAAAACTCCATGGGATTTAAACAGAGTAATAGTTATTTGAGGTCAGCTATAAAAACAAATCCTTAAACACTTGCTTCAAAATAATGTAATACATACTTTACACATGGAAATTAAACGTCATGAATTTTAAAGCTCTACCATTAAATCCATTTAACTTTCAAAACAAGGTCCCAAAACAAATGTTCCAAAACTTCTGGTAAAGAAGTCTAGGACTACATGGAACTCAAAACAATAAATGGGAGATGAGAGAGAAGTACAGGAAAGAGGGGAGGGGGGCTCTTACTGTACTTTCTAGTCTGTTCTCCCTGGCTATTCAGCAGAATTGTCTTTTGGGATGCTTTAAGACACTGTGTTCAGATTATATATAACCCAAACCTACCGAACTAGAATCTTTGGGGATAAAGAACCAGACATGTACATTTTTGAAAAGCTCCTTTAGTAATTAAAATGCATGGCCAGCCAGGTTGAGAACTATGCAACAGGCAGGCTACTATTTAGGTTTTAAAAAAATACCTTGATCTGCTGTCTTCGTAGCATGGCAAGTTCTCTCATGTCTCGGAATGGCTGCAGTAAATACTGATAGAGTTCAGTTGTGGCTTCTGCAAGGCTGCTGTAGGCTTCATCCTCCATCTGATACAAGTCTAGAAGCTCCACCATGCTCTCTGTATTCTTGTGCTTATCTAAAAGCTGTGGAAAAAGAAAGTTTCACTACAAAGAAATCTGATTATAAAAACCTATAAATACTTGCTTTTACTCCTTTTCATGAGGACCTGGGAACCCTAAAATGCAGAAGCAAGAGGGAACAAAAAGTACTGATTTCTTTTTATCACTCATCTCTACGCCTCAGGTATCTTATTATTCAAGATCACTCCCTCAATTCTCCTTTTCAAACTTTCACCATATTACTCCTGTTCTCTATTTGCTAGGACTCCATACTATTTTTATTTGCCTAGTTCACTCTTTAAAATCTTTTCCCATCATGTAGTACCTTTCTCCATATTTATAAAAAAAAATTTATTGCTAATCTATAAAGCAGTAACTCTTACCAGTATTATTTTACTCATTTCTCCATATCTTCTTGCCACTCCTTTCCTCCTCCCAATTTGGAACTGAATTAACTTTCTTCAAACTCACGCCTATTACTTCCTTAAAAATCTAGGTTAAAAAAAAAACCCCTCAACTCTACTGAAAAGTTTACGATTGACTATAACAGATGTATGTAACTCTTACTTTGCATAACTTGGCACATACACATACATGTATGTATCTATGCATGTATGTCTATTTATACATTCATTCCTCAACAAATATGGACTGGGCATGTAACACGTTAGGCAATGGGCTAGGTGCTAGGCGTACAAAAACATGGTCCCTCTCCTCATGGAGTTTACAGTGTAGCACTATTTAAAAACATTACAAACAGTAATACATGTTATAAAGATTATTTTATGTTTTGAAAGTATAAAAGTAACAATGAAACAATGGGTGCCATGAGAAAGAATAGGAGGGGGGAGGTGGTGTTACATAAACTGAGACCTATAATAGTTTAGAGTACGCAGAAGGCTGTTCGAGAAAGCTTAAGCTGAAATTTAAAGGACCTCTAAAAGAACCATGTAGCAAAAAAATATTTTATATACTTATTCTTAGTGTCCATTTACTTTGTGACAGTATCATCTGCCCAGAGGCACAAAATGCTGCTTTATTTTCTCATACTTAAAATTTCCACTACTATCTTCCTCCCCCAACTTCTTGCTTTGGTTATCACATTTTGTAATATACATTATTATGCTGAATCTATACTTTGGATTCATTTCTGCCCAAATTCTTGGACCAAAGTTCAGCAGCACCTGGGCATTTAGCGTTCTGCCTACTCCCCATCAGTAATCATCAATAACTGGAAGAAGGGAAAGCCCTAAGTTTAAATTTATGGCTTTTAGCATGGGGAGAGTTCCCAGTGGCTGCTGAAGGAATAAAGGAGTGTGGCTACAACACAGAAAAGGAACCCACAGCCTTGGTGGCATTAAGAGAAACAGAGAACAGAGCTGGGGAGCAATCACCAGCTACAAAGTACTTAACAGGAAAATACTGAATAGGAAAAAAGTCAAAGAAGAAAAATCCTAAGTATGTACATAAATAAACTAAAACCTCAGGCTGATTACTGAAACTATGATACACAGGACAGGCTCAAAGCACTGCAGCTAAACATAAAATCTGAATATTTTTGCTGCTGCCCTTGGCAAGGTAGGCAGATTTTGCAGTTTTGAACTAATTAAATAAACTGCTAAAGCTAAAACAAAACTGTATAAATCAACACCCACTGTAGGAATATAACACAGTCCTGAGGCTCTGCAAGGTATCATTTATAACATCCAGAATACAATCCCAATTAGCAGATCTATAAACAAATAGGAAACAAAACTCAATACTCAAAGGGCAATGGATGGAGACCAATTGCAAGACGAAACAAATCTGGATTTAGCAAAGGTTTTAAAGCAGTTACTAAAATAATGCTAATGGATACAAAGGGAATATGATCATAAACATACATAGAAAAATCTCAAAAAAGAAACAAATACCTGAATTTTTTAAAAAACTTGCTGGATGGATATAGAGTATAGTAGTAAAGACAAAAAGAGTCAGTGATCTTGAAGACAGACTAAGAGAAAGTATCCAATCTGAAAAAGAACAAAAAAGGGAAAAAAGCCTCAAGGATCCATGGGACAATACTAAAAGGTCTAAGATACATTTAGTTGGAGTTCAAGAGGAAAAAAGGGACAAAAAAAAAAAAAAAAAAAAAACTTCAGGAAGTAATGGCCAAAAAACCCCAAATTTGGTGAAAGGTATCTATTTACATATTCAAGAAGATCTGAGAATCCCAAGCAGTAATCCAAGACTGGGCTCAAACTACTGAAAATCAAAGATGAAAGAGAAAATCTTAAAAACAACCAGAGAAAAGTAACAACACATAAAGAGGAACAAGCATACATATGCATGATGACTCTGAATTAGAAATGATGGAGAACAATGAGCAGTGGTGTGACATCTTACAGTTGAGAAGAAAAAAAGTCAATCAAGAATTCTATTCCCAAAACAACATACCCTACAAAAATAAAGACAAAGTAGACATATTTCCAGATAAATAAAAACTAAGAGAACTCCTCATCAATAGTCTGACACTTTAAGAAATTTTTTTTAAGTTTTTCAGGTTGAGGGGACATATTACAGATGTAAACTTGGACTTTCAAAAAGATAATCAATAATATTAGAAGTGGTAAATAAATGAGGAACTATAAAAGCCTATTTTTCTCTTCTTCATTTCTATAAAATGCATGAGCGTTTAAAGCAAAACATTTTAATACTATACTGTGGGGTTAATAATGTGAGTATAATACATATGACATCTATACCTTATAGGATGGGGTTAGAGTTGGACCTATATGGACACACAGGTTCTTATGTTTAATATAATGTGGTATAATATTAACATTAATAAGTATGGTATAATCTCTATGGCAACTACTAAAAGAATAATAATGCAAAGAAGTATAACTATGAACTCAATAGATTAAACTGTAAAATATAGTAAATGGACCCAAAAGGCAAAAAAAGAAGAAATAAAAATTAGAGAATACACACAGAAAACAGTCCTAAATATAACCTTGTCAAAAATTACATTAAATGTAAATTGACTAAAATACTAATTTAAAGCTAGAAAGCGTCAGAATGAATAAAAAAGCGAGACCCAAAAGAGATGAAAAGTAGAAAACAAACAGTAAAGCATAAGAAGGATGGAGGGACTATATTAATTTCCTATCAAGTAGATTTCAAGGTACAGAGTATTACCAGAAATAATGCAGACTATTCCATAATGACTAAGAGTCATATCATGGGGAAAAACAATAATCATAAATGTGTGTATACCTAATAGCAGAGCTTCAAAACAAATGATACAGAATGGACAAAAATAAAGGAGAAAGCAAATCAACAGAGCTGGAGATATTACCACTCCTCTCAGCAACTGACAGAATTGGGAAAAAATAAGTAAAAACAAAGATGTGAATAACACCATAAACCATCTTAACCTAATATATTATTTTTAAGTGCATATGTTATATAATATCCAGACAAACCATATGCTAAGGCCATAAGACAAACTTCAAAACTTTCAAAGAACTGAAATAGAGTGCCTGTTTTTTGAAAACAATGGAATTTTAAAAAATCCACATGTCAAAAGAATGAATCAGAAGAGGTATTAAGAAAATATTTTGAACTAATAATGAAAATACAACCTATCAAAATTCATAGAACAGTTTCTCGTCCATCAGGTAAGTAGCTTGGAAATCATTAGTCCCATCCACATTAACAACAAATTGGCCCTGACTGGTGTGGACTCAGTAGTTTGGGTATCGGCCTGCAAACTGGAAAGTTGCCAGTTCAATTCCCAATCAGGACACACGCCTGGGTTGTAGGCCTGGTCCCAGATTGGGGGTGTGAGAGAGGCAACCAATCAATGTTTCTCTTGCACATGGATGTTTCTCTCCTTCCTTTCCCCTATAAAAATAAAATCTTTTTTTTAAAGGATAAAGTTAATCAAACTGAAAATCAAAAAACCCTCTTAGATCCATCAAAGAATTGAGGTCACAGAGCAAACTGCTTCTCCTGTAATTGGCAATATGGGTGAACACAGAGAATCACAACTTACTGGGGTAGAATCAAAATAACAGAAACCTCTGTGGGAACCAATACTGGGGTAGGGAAACCTAAACTGTAATTGTTAAATTGTTAGTGTCTCACTGTTAACTGGTTTGAAAGTTAAAGACTCCAGGAGTTGTGGTGGGGGGTTGGGCAGACTATACTTGTCTTGAGTTTTACCCCCATTAGCTCTACCATATTCTCACAGTGAAACTGGAGGAAAACCTCCTTGTACTTCGGACAGGGTAAGAGATAAAGCAGCCATTCTGAAATGTGCATGGGGCAATCTGTTCTTCTTAACAAGACTTGCCCTCAAGAGAAACTGTTTCACCAGGGATTAACTGACCTAAGGGAGGAGAAATGCCCAACTTTGGACCTCCCTAGCCTTTCTGTCTCTCCTATGGGGTAAGGCCAGCAGAGGGGACTTGAGAAGACAACCCAAGGGCACGGGTGCACAAAAAGACTGAAATGTAATCACAGAGCTATAATTAGCACCTCCCTATCCCCCCAACACCTAACTACTACACCAATAGGACTACAGTGTAACAGGGCAATATAAACTAAAAAACTACATGTTTTAGAACTTATTTAAAAAGTAACTAGGGAAACCCAAAACAACAGGGGAGATAAAAACAAACACACCAAAGGAAATGTTAGCCTATAACACATACAGCTATTGCCTAGAACAACACAGTCTACCTCTAAACAGATAAAAAAAAAAAAACACCTCACACTAAAAGCTCCTTCTACCTTGTACACCATGTTCAGTTTTCAATTTAAAGAATTACAGGGCATATTTAAAAGCATAATTTGAAGAGACAGAGCAAGCATCAGAACCAGATTTAGACATAACTGGGATGTAGAAATTATCAGACTAGGAACTATGATTAATATGCTAAGGGATCTAATGGAAAAAATAGACAACATGAAAAAACAGATAAGTAATGTAAGCACAGAGTTGGGAATACTAAGAAATAATTAAAAAGATATGCTGGAAATCAAAATGCTGTAAGAGAAATTTAAAAATGCCTCTGATGGGCTCATCATTAGATTGCAAACAAGCAAAGGAATAAAATCTCTATGCCTGAAGAAAATGGCAACAGAAACTTCCAAAACTGAAACACCAGGAGAAGAATAAAAGAATATCCAAGAAGCATGGGACAATTACCTATAGGAAGATGAGAATTACACCAAAGTTCCCTTTAGAAACCAGGCCAGCAAGAGTAAAGTAGAATGAGTTTGAAAGGAAAAACCTCACCAATCTACAATTCTGTATCCAGCAAAATTATTTTCAAACTGAAGGAGAAATAAAGACTTCCTAGACAAATATAAACCAAGAAAATTTGTGGTCAGTAGACCTGTCTTGAAAGAAATGTTAAAAGACATTGGTCAGAAAGAAGGAAGATGTAATAGGTAAGAAACTTTAATCTAGATAAAAAAGAAAGAACTTTAAAGAAGTAAATAAAGGTAAAATAACATATTTTCTTATTTTTAACAAATCTAATAGTTTTTTAAAAATAGTGCCATATGCACTGAATGATTATAGCTTATTGATAAATTAAATGAATCACAGCAATGTGAAAAAAGGACAGGAGGGAAGAATCAGGAATACACTTACAAAGTAACTTGGCACTATTGGGTTAGCTAAAAAGTTCCTTTGTTTTTTTTTTTTCCCAAAAGATGACAATTGCAGTGCTTAGTTGTCTTTAACTTAATTTGAAACAATTTTGTTAGACTATACTGTGACAGCTGTCATATCAGCGTGCATTTAAAAAAAAAAACAAAATTGGTGAATTTTTGTGTAGCCATTTTAATGTTGAAGATGGAAGAAAACAAGCAACATTTTCAGCATATGCTTTATTTCAGGAAAGGTAAAAACAGCCCTGGCTAGTGTAGCTCAGTGGATTGAGTGCAGGCCTGTGAACCAAAGGATCGCGGTTCGATTCCCAGTTCAGGGCACATGCCTGGGTTGCAGGTCAGTTCCCAGGAGGGGACGCACGAGAGGCAACCATACATTGATATTTCTCTCCCTCTCTCCTTCATTTCCCCCTAAAGATAAATAAATAAAATCTTAAAAAACATTTAAAAAAAAGAAAGGTAAAAACACAAATAAAATGCAAAAAAAGATTTATGCAGTGTATGAAGAGGGTACTGTGACTGATCAAATGCATCAAAGTAGTTTGCAAAGTTTTGTGCTGTAGATTTCTCACTGGATGATGCGCCACAGTCGGGTAGACCAGTGGAAGTTGACAGTGATCAAATGGAGACATTGAGAACAATCAACATTATAACATGTGGAAGATAGCCAATATACTAAAAAATCAAGTATTTTATACCAGTTTGCTTATGTTAATTCCTTTGACTTTTGGGTTCCACATAAATTAAGCCAAACAAACAAACAAAAAAATCATTGTGACCATATTTCCACATGCAATTCTCTAATTAAACATAAGAAAACATTCTGCTTCTAAAACAAATTGTGACTGGCGATGGAAAGTATATACTTTACAATAATGTGGGAAGGAAGAGATCATGGGGCAAGTGAAATGAACCAGCAGCAACCACACCAAAGGCTGGTCTTCACCCAAAGAAGGTGATGTTGTGCACATGGTGGGATTGGAAGGGATTTCTCTATTATGAGCTCCTTCCAGAAAACCAAATGATTAATTCTAACAAGCACTACTCCCAATTAGAACAACTGAAAGCAGCACTCAACAAAAATGTCCAGAATTAGTCAACAGAAAACATAATCTTCTATCAGGATAAGCCAAGACCATGTGTCTCTTTGATGACCAGGCAATAACTGTTATAGTTTGGCTGGGAAGTTCTGATTCATCCACCATATTCAGCAGACATTGCACCTTCGGATTTCCATTCTTTTGGTGTTCACAAAACTATCTTAATGGAAGAAATTCCAATTCCCTGGAAGACTGCAAGAGGTACTTGGAATAGTTCTTTGATCAAAAAGATAAAAAGTTTTGGGAAGATGGATTAATGAAGTTGACCAAAAGACGGCAGAAGGTAGTGGAACAAAATGGTGAATATGTTGTTCAATAAGGTAATTGGTGAAAAAGAAAAATGTGTCCTTTTCCTCTAAAACCAAATAAACTTTTTGGTCAACCAAACACATGTGAAGTGCTACAGTATTATTTGAAAGAAAACTTGGATTAATTGCAAATATATATTGCAAATTCAAGGGTAACCATTAAAAATATAATTGATATGTTAAATAAAAAAATAATATAAAATGGCTGATTAAAACCAATGGCAGAAAAAGAGTGGAAGAAAAACAAAGACAAAAAATGAGGCAATGACTAGAATATAAGTATGGGAGATATTAACCCAATTCTATCAACAATCACTTTAAACATCAGTGGTCTAAATATACCAATTAAAAAACAAAGACTGTCAGAGTGAATATAAAAAGATTCAAATATATGCTATTTAGAAGAAACTCACTTAAACATGAAGACACATAGATTAAAAGTAAGGGGATGAAGAAAAATATACCATGCTAACACTAATCAGAAGAGAGTTGGAGTAGTTGTAACAATTTCATACAAAGCCATTTCATAGCAGAAAAAATTACCAGGATAGAGAGGTGCATTACACAGTAATAAAAAGGTTAATTCTTAAAGAAGACATAATAATCCTTAATGTGTATTTGCCTAATAATGGAACATCAAAATACCTTAGGTGAAAACTGACAAAGATGGAGGCATAGGTAGACATAATTTGCCTTCTCGCACAACCAAAAGAAGGACAACAAATTTAAAACCAAAAAACAACCAGAACTGATAGAAAACCAAACTGTATGGAAGTCCAACAACAAAGGAATTAAAGAAGAAACATTCACCCAGACGAGGAGGAGGGACAGAAAGGGGCAGTGGCAAGGTGGCAGCTGGTGGACCAGTGGGTCCACATTTGTGTGTGGGTAAATTGAAGAACAACTGGGTAGTGAGACAGACCTCTCAACCCAACCTTCTAGCAAGGAGAAATAAAGCCTCAAAACCTCAGACTGAAAAAACCTGTGGGGGTTGAGGCAGCAGAAGAAACTCCCAGCCTCACAGGAGAGTTCATTGGAGAGACCCACAGGGTCCTAGAATGTACACAAACCCACCCACTTGGGAATCAGCAACAGAAGGGCTGAATTTGCTTGTGGGTAGTGAGGAAAGTGACTGAAAGCTGGTCGAGAGCTGAGCCAGTAGCGCTGTTCCCTCTCAGATACGTCCCCAACATAAAGCACCACAACAAAGCTACCAGGGACCCTAGCAAATACCTAATACCTACTTACTATGTAACAGGCACACCAAGACAAAAAAATATGGCTTAAATGAAAGAACAGATCAAAGCTCCAGAAAAAATACAACTAAGTGATTAAGTGAGAGACAACCTATCAGATGCAGAGTTCAAAACACTGGTAATCAGGATGCTCACAGAAATGGTTGAGTATGGTTGAAAAATAGAGGAGAAAGTGGAGCCTATGAAAAGTGAAATAAAGGAAAATATACAGGGAACCAACAAGGAAGGGAAGGAAACCGGGACTCACATCAATGGTTTGGAGCAGAAGGAAGAAACACTCAACCAGAACAAAATGAAGAATTAAATTTCAAATGAAGAATTTCAAGCAAGAATTCAAAAAAATGAGAGTTGAGGAACCTCTGGGACAACTTTAAACCTTCCAACATCCGAATCATAGGGGTGCCAGAAGTAGAAGAGGAAGAGCAAGAAATTGAAAACTTATTGAAAACATAATGAAGGAGAACTTCCCTAATCTAGCAAAAGAAACAGACGTCCAGGAAATTCAGGAAGCTCAGAGAGTTCCAAAGAAACTGGACCCACAGAAGCACACACCAAGGTACATCCTAATTACATTACCCGAGACTAAAGATAAGGGGATAATCTTAAAAGCAGCAAGAGAAGAGGAGACAGTCACCTAACAAAGGAGTTCCCATAAGACTATCAGCTGAGTTCTCAAAAGAAACCTTGCAGGCAAGAAAGGGCTGGAAAGAAGTATTCCAAGCCATGATAGGCAAGGGCCTACATCCAAGATGCCCCTATCTAGCAAAGTTATCATTAAGATTGGAAGGACAGATAAAGCGCTTCCCAGATAAGGTCAAGTTCAACCTGGAGTTCATCATCACCAAGCCCTTATTATCTGATATATTAAAGGAACTTACTCAAGAAAAAGAAGATAAAAGATACAAATAGTAAAATGACAAGCTCACAACTATCAACAAACAAACCTAAAAAAACAAAGACAAAAATGAACTAAGCAAACAATAGAACAGGAACTGATTCACAGAAATAGAGATCACATGGAGGGTTATCAGTGGGGAGGGGGAGAATGAAGGAAAAGCTACAGGGAATAAGAAGCATAATTTGTGAGTACAAAATAGACAAACGGGGAGGTTAAGAACAGTATGGGAAATGGAGAAGCCAAAGAATTTATATGTATGACCCACAGACATGAACTAAGGTGGGGGAATGATGATGGGAACAGGAGTGAATAAAGGGGAGAAAAAAATGGGAGAACTGTAATAGCATAGACAATAAGTTGGGCGGAGGGGATTAAAAGGGAGGGCAGAGAGGAACAAAGGGGAAGAAAAAATAGGACAACTGTAATAGCATAATCAATAAAATATATTAAAAATAAAGAAAAAGAAAACTGACATAAGAAGAAAAGGATAAATCCACTATTACAGTTGGAGACTTCAAGACCCCCACTATGAGTAATGGAGAGATGTAAGAGGTACAAAATAAGTAAGGACATAGTTGAACTGACCAGCAATAGCAATCAACTGGATATAACTGACATCTATTAATTACTTCATCCAACAATAGCAGAAAACACTTTCTGCTTAAGTTCACATGAACATCCGCCAAAGTAGACCACATGATGGGCCATCAAGTTCTTTAAAAAAAAATTTATTAAAAAAAAAAAAAATTATACAAAATATACTTTCAAAACTATAATGGTATTACACCAGAAATCATTAACAAAGATTTCTGGATAGACCCCCAAATACCTGGAGAATAAACAACATACTTTTAAATGATATATGGGGTCAAAAAAAAGGTAAAGAGATACTAAAAATATTGTCAACTAAATGAAACGAAAACAACTTTTCAAAAAATTTGTGATGCAGTAAAAACAGCGCATAAAGGAATATTGATAGCACTGAATGCGTATGTTAAGGAAAAAGAAGTTTAAAAATAATCTTTCAACTTAAGAAACTAGAAAAAGCAAACTAAATTCAAAGAAAGTGAAAGAATGAAATAAAAATTAGAGCATAAATCAATGGATTTGTAGAAAAGAAATCAATAGGAAAAAATCAATAAAACCAAAAAGACTTGTTCTTTGAAAGGATTAATAGAATTGATAAATCTCTAGCATGGTTATAAGCAAGAAAAAGAGAGAGAAGACACAAATTACTAATATATGACATGAGAAAGGACATTATTACTGATCCCATGGACATTAAAAGGATAATAAAAGAACATTCCAAACAACTCTATGCCCTCAAATTTGACAACTTAAGTGAAATGGACCAATTCCCCAAAAGATAAAATCTAACAAAGCTCAAAGAAGAATAGATGATCTGAATAGGCCTAAATCTATTTAAAAAACTGAATCAATAATTAATAACCTTTCAAAATAGAAAGCATTAGGCCCATGTGGTTCACTGGTGAATTCTACCAAATGTTTAAGGAAGAAATCATGCCAATTTTCTGTAATCTTTCAAGAAAACAGAAAGAGAGGGAATACTTTCTAACTCATTCTATTAGGCTAGCATTGACCTAATACCAAAACTAAAGACATTACAAGAAAGGAAAACTACACATCAACATCTCTCATGAACAAAGATGCAAAAATGCTCAATAAAATACTAGGAAATTACATCCAACAGTGTATAAGAACAATTATATATCACAACTAAATGTGATTTATCCTGGGCATGCAAGACTGGTTCAACATTCAAAAATCAATTAATGAAATCCATCATATCAATAAGCTGGAGAAAAATCACACGATCATATCAATAGATGCAAGGAAAACAGTCATTCATGACAAAAACTTAGCAAACTAGGAATTCTGGGGAATTTCCTCAACTTGCTAAAAATCATCAACAAAAACCCTAGAGCCAACATCACATTTAACTGTGAGAAAATAGATGTTTCCCTACTAAAATGAGGACCAGGGGCAAGGAGGTCCTCTCTCACCACTCCTATTTAACACCAAACTGTATGTCCTAGTTAATGCAATAAGATAAGAAAAGGAAGGGAGGAAATACAGACTGGGAAGGGAGAAATAAAACTGCTTTGTTCCCAGATGACATTGTTGTCTCTGCAGACCGGAAAATCACTCCAAATATCCTTTATATTAGCAAGCAAAAAAAAAAAAAAAAAAAAAAACCAAAAACAAAAAACAAACCCAAAAACAAAAACAAAAAAACCTTAGGTATAAATCTAATATATGTACAAGGTCTAGATGAAGAAAATTACACAACTCTGATGAAACAAATCAAAGATATAACTATATGGAGAGATATCCTATATATATGGATTGGAAGAGTCAATATAATCAAGATGTTGGTTCTTCCTAAATTGATCTACAGACTCAATATTATGTCAATCAAAATTTTGGTAAGTTCTTTTGTGAATATCAACAAGCTAATGCTCAAATTTATATGGAAAGACAAAATAGAATAGCCAACAGGACATTGAAGAACACAATCAGAAGACTGACACTATCCAACTTTATTAGCTACTATAAAGCTATAGTAATCAAAACAGTGTGGTACTGGTAAAAAAAATATATACACACATATTTTATATATGATGTATATATAAAATAGAGAGAGTATCTAAAAATAAACCCACACAACAAAAGATTAGTCAAGTAATCTTTTGTCAAAGGAACAAACAATTCAATGGGGAAAGGATAGTCTTTTCAACAAATGGTGCTGAAACAAGAGGACATCTATCTACATGCAAAAAAAACTACTCTAGACAGATCTTATACCTTTCACAAAAATTAACTCAAAATGGATCACAGATCTAAATGTAAAATGCAAAACTCCTAGAAAATAATACATGACAAAATCTAGGTGACCCTGGGTTTGAAAATGACTTTAAAGACACAATACCAAATGCCTGATTCATGAAAGAAAAACCTGGTAAACTGGATTTCATTAAAATTAATAACCTCTCTGACCTCTCTGTTAAAGACCCTATCAAGAGAAATGAAGAGGAAGAAAACACTTGCAAAACACATTTCTGATAAGGAAGCATTATACAAAATACTCCTAAAATTCAATAAGAAAACAACATAATTTAAAAATGTGTAGAAGATCCGAACATCACCAAAGACGACATACAGATGGTAAGTAAACATATGAGAAGATGCTCATCATCATACTGTCATTTAGGAATTGCAAATCAAAATGATGATATGTCACTACACATCTGACAACACAAAATGCTAACAAGGATGCAGAGAACTCCCATTCAGTGCAGGTGGGTGGGAATATATTCTGATGTTCTGCTGTTAGGCGTATTAAGGATTACTGGCTCTTCTTAGAGAATTGAACCTTCTATTTTTATGCAATGTCCTCTATCCCTAGGAATTTTCCTTGTTCCAAAGTCTGCTTAGACTGAAAATATAGCTACTCCTGCTTTCTTTTCATTAGTATTGGCATAGTATCATCTTTCTTACAAAACTAAACATAGTCTTCCCATATGATCCAGCATTCATGCTCCTCATAATTACTCAAATGAGCTGAAAACCTATATCCAAACAAAAGCCTGCCCATGAATGCTATAGAACTTTATTCATAAATGCCAGAACCTGGAAGCAACCAAAATGTTCTTCAATAGATAAATAAATAATACTGTGGTACACCCATACAACGTAATACCCAACAATAAAAAGAAATAAGCTATCAGGACAAAAACAGGAGAAAACTTAGATGCACATTGCTAACTGAAAGAAAGCCAATTTGAAAAGGCTACATGCTGTATGGTTCTAACTATATGACATTTTAGAAAAAGCAAAATATGGACACAGTAAAAAAAATTACTGGGTGCTAGGGATTGGAAGAGGTGGTGCACTTCAATGAATAGATACAAGAAGGGTATTTAGAGCAGCAAAACTATTCTGTATGATAGTAAAATGGTGGATACACAGCATTATTAATTTGTTTAAACCCAGAGAATTGTACAGCACAAAGAATGAGCTCTAATGTAAACTATGAACTAGTCATAATGTATCAATATTGGTCCATCAACTGTACCAAATGTACCACACCAATACAAAATGTTAATAATAGACAGGGACAAAGGAGTAAATGGGAGCTCTGTATTTTTGGATCAATTTTTCTGTAAACCTGAAGCTGACAAATCAAAGTCTAGCAATTTTTGAACCATGATATAAACCTATACAAAAACATAATTTAATATTTCACTGTGTGTGCTTCATTTTTAAAGTATAACAAAGAAGTTTATGCCTGGCCACTTGGCTAAGTTGGTTGGAGTGTCATCCCACACACCAAAAGGTTGCAGGTCTGATTCCCCAGTCAAGGCACAAACCTAGGCTGTTGGTTCAATCCCCAGTTGGAGCACATAGGGGAAGCAGCTGATCAATGCTTCTGTGTCACATTGATGTTTTGCACTCGCTCGCTCACTCTCCCCCTCCCCCAACCCCCATCTCTCTCTAAAATCAATGAATATACCCTCGGTGAGAAAAGTCCTCCTATAAGTGGACCTGAACAGCTCGAACCTGAGTTGTTCAAGGGTTAACTGTATATACCACATCTTTAACTTGAACCATTTTGTCTATCATGGATACTGATTGTTTCTGTATCTTAGCTATTATAAATACTGCTGCAGTGAACAAAGGGGTACATATATCTTTTCAAATTAGTGTTTTCATATTTTTCAGATATATACCCAGAAGAGTAATTGCTGAATAATATGGTAGTTCCATTCTTAATACTTTGAGGACCCTCTATACTGTTTTCCCACAGTGACTGCAACAATTTACAATCCCACCAACAAAGTACTTGGGTTCCCTTTTCTCCATCTCCTCTATAACACGTTATTTATCTTTTTGGTAACAGTCATTCTAACAGGTATGAAGTGATATCTCATTGTGGTTTTGACTTGCATTTCCCTAATAATTAGTAATGCTGAACATCTTTTTGTATGTTTGTTGGCCATCTGTATGTCTTAAGGAAGGTTTTATACTCAAACCTGCGGCCTGTGAGCCACATGTGGCTAAGGATGGCTGTGAATATGGCCCAACACAAAATCATAAATTTACTTAAAACACTATGAGATTTTTTTTGTGATTACATGCTGCAATGTATTTAATGTGTGGCCTAAGACAACTCTTCTTCTTCCAGTGTGGCGCAGAGATACCAAAAGGTTGGCATCTATTCCTTCTTCACTTCCCTGAACAAAAGGTTTTTGTGGCTTATAAATTAAAAAAAAAAAAAGGAAATTTAACAAGAAACATGTGTAAAGGACCCATGGTAATGGACAACAGGGTGGGGACTGACTGAGAGGTGATGATGCGTGGGGCAGGGGAGGGACTGGGACAACTGTAATTGAACAATTTCAAAAAAAGGAAAATTTAAGTCATCCCCTTTGCCACAATATCCAAAGCTACACAATTTTTCCCAAAGATAAGGTGTGAGAAGAAAATATATGCTTCTCTTTCTGTGCTCACCTACCTATTATTCATAAATAGATAAATCTTGTGTTGAATCAGCTATGTAAAGCTACAGTTGAAAAGTAGGATTATGAAAGGAATAGCACCTGTGTGAATGCTAAATTTACAACGACAGCACTATTCTCAAGTTCCAGAAATTAATTCTAACTGGTGGCGAAGGTATTCACTTCCACCACAGCAGCATTACCTTAAGAATGCAGCATTACCAGAAACATCATAACCAGATTAAAGAAGGACAGAACAAGAAAACGTAAAAAGAAAAAGAAAAAAGAAGAAAAAAACGAAAGAGCTACATTGTTCATCCTTATAATGAATTATCAACTATCCCTCTATAGTTTTAAAGGCAACAATTCTCTCCTTACAAGAAAATGTACATTCACAGAAACTCTTTAGCTTTTATTCCACTTGAATGAAAATGGAACAATTTCAGCCCTGGCAGGTGTGACTCAGTGGATTTAGTGCAGGCCTGCAAACCAAAGAGTCCCAGTTTGATTCTCACTCAGGGCACATGCCAGGGTTGCAGGCCAGGTCCCTAGTTGGGGGCATGTGATAGGCAACCACACACTGATGTTTCTCTCCCTCTCTTTCTCCTTCCCTTGCCCTCTCTCTAAAAATAAATACAATAAAATCTTAAAAAAGAAAGAAAGAAAGAAAATGGAACACTTTCTTTGAAATGATTTTCAACACAGTTTTAGGAATAGCAGAACTGTTAAAAAATGAGAAAAACCCAAAACAGTAGCAACATGTCAATAATAAAGTCCCCCAGAGTCATTTATAAGTGATCAAATGCCATGATTCAACAGTAAGACAATCCTCAAGACACTAGGTTTCTTTGAGCTCTTCTTACAGACACTCTGAAGTAAATGTTAACTCTCCAAACAGTTTAGATACAATTTTCTGACAACACACGCATCAAGTCACTATATGTTTAAGTCACAACTTTATACAACTATGTGCACGCAACAAAAAAGAAAATCAGTTATTCTAAACATATTTATACATTATTTCCCATATGCCTTTTATCCTCAAACAGAACAGTACTTTACAATGCTATTATGCAGCAACTAAACCTAATACTCTTGCAGAGAAGCCCAAGGCATCTCAACTAACACTGCTAATTTATTAATTTGTCTTCTTTGCGATAAAGTTTCATGATTTTCCAACATTAGATTACCTTAAAACCAATTATAGCTTCCACTGGGAATCTATTTTAATCTAAATATCTGCAAATAATCTTAAAGTCAAGGAAATGCATTTTAAAACTTTAAAAGATGCAGTGTACTAAGATTAAGACTTTTTAGTCTAAACCATTTCCTATAACCCATGATAAGAAAATTCAACTGGTAAAAGAACATAACCACTAACCTGTTATAATAAAATTTGCTTTTCTATTTTGCTAACCCAAACTGACGAAATCCAGACGGTAAACTTAAGCTACTGCCATGTATAGGTCATATAAACTGCAAAATGTGCAAGCTACTATAAATAATGCACACACAAAGAGTAGAAAAAATTGGAGAGAGTTGGATTATTTAGGATTAAGGATATTTGGGATGTTAGGGAAAGCCTGAATTTAAAATGTGGAAAATGCAGGTTTGCTCAATTTGAGAAAACCCATTGATGGACAGAAACTGAGTCAGAATGTAGGTGGATGTGAATGAGATCAAAACATGCCTTCAAAAGACGACTCTACGAGGGCTCAAGTACAACCAATACAATATCAAGAAGCACAATACACTAACCAGAAATAAGAAAACATGAGAAAAGAAAAATATCACAGATAAAGCCAAACAGTTAATAAATACAGCAAATCAGACATTAAAAAAGTTACTGCATTTTGGTCAAAAAACAAAGGCACCAAACTCAAACTATAGTACATAGTCAAAAGACACACAACACAAAAACATCTAAAATACGACATCAAAAACTTAAAGCGTGGAGAGAGGTGTACAAATATAGTACTTTTAGAGTACATTCAAACTTAAATACCTATCAGCCTAAAATAAACTGCTATAGGTATAGAATGATATACAAAAACCTTATGGTATCCACAAACCAAAAACCTACAGGACACACAAAGAATAAAGAGAACAGAACTCAAACAAAAAAACATGCACAATACAGAGATGCAGAGGAAAGAAGGGGCAAGCTGGGGACAGGGGCCTGGACAGTTCCTGCTTCAAAAACTGACACATCTCTCATGCAATTTTAGGAAGTTACTTTGTTCTCTGGATACCTTTTTTGGGGGGAGGGGCTCCTTGATTTAATCCTGATCCTAGGCTCTTAACCTATGAGGTCTCAATTACTGATTCTTAAAACAATTGCAAGACTTCTCTAGGGCAAGGACCCCCATCTTTTATCAAGTTCTTTAAAGGAGTCACTGATAACAGTTAAAAACATTTTTCATGACCCTATGATAATCAATGCAGCAGAGAAAACTGCACTACCACCCTGTGCCACTTACTACTTTCCCTAGGACTAGTCAACTTGGTTTCTAACCCAGTAACCAATTATGGATATAAGAAGAGAGGAAGACATCTACTGTGCTTAATTCAGGAGTCCCCATCATGTACCTTGCCCATTATACTTCAAGGGTCATCTCTCTGACTTCAGGATTATAGGACTGCTACTACCCTTGAAGATCTTGGAATAATTTTCAAAGTCCTAGATATAAAATTTAGAAGCTAGATACTTTTGTGGATAGCTTCATAAATTTCTTCCCATCTCTAATGTTGTCAAACCCAAAACTGAATGCCTTCTTATTTAGGAAACAACATAGTCCACAAATAATATCTTCACCATTACATTATTATTAAGACATGCAAATGATTATGAAAAGGGGTGACTCAGGACCAGCACTGGAATAGCTCAAAAGAAATAGGTCCATCCTAGCAATGAAACTGGATCTGTGTTCCTGGGAACTCCCCACCCCTTAGATCTACCAGGTCTGTTTCCTTAACTGACTAGTAAGGACCAATATCACACAAATTTTCCATTTACAAAGCACACTGCTCTGTTACTGTTTTGTAAAGCTGTTAAATCAGCTTTCCGTGCCAATAGCTTTCTCACAAACATGGTAAATGTTCCTAAAATCCGCCTGACTTTCTGTAAGTAGTGTGGCAAGCATCAGCCCTACAAAGTAACAGTAGAAGAAGGGCAAGGATTCTCTGTATGCACAGGGAAAGCGGCATTATGACAGGAAGTAGAGTTGCTATGGTGGGCAGACTAAGCCAATTTTCCACAAAAAAACTAAAACTACAAAGATTGAGGCTTAAATGCATTGCACCCAACTCACATCTAAGAGAATATTGGCTATTAAGAGATGCCAGCATTTTGAACTGGGAGGAGATAAGAGAATGGGCCAACTGAGGCAGTACTAAAAACTTCACATTTTGTTTTATTATGTGACAATAAAAGCTTGAGGATATATTAAAAAAAAACAAATCACCTTATGTTATTTCTATGTTAATCATTATTTGTTAAAAACTACTAATGCTAAAATCTAGTTTTAGAAAGTATAAGGGCTACTGACAATAATGGTTCATCCTGGTATTTTAAAAATTGATTTTCAGATTCTTTACTTCATAGATAAGTGGTGACTCTGACTTCATTTTAACCCCAGGGAAATACATGCTTTTAGTTAAAATGTTAACTACATGTAAACATGTCATGTACAGAAACCAACTTTAAAACAGACCAAAGAATATCTTCTCAGCACCTACCGTGTAAAGAAGCACTAAGGAATTTGAGGCATTAGAAACCAACAATAACAAAACCCATCTCTGTCTCTTAGGGACTTACAATGTATTTTAAAGGGCAGGAAGGGTCCTTTTAAAGAGAAAACCACAGGGCAGCACTCATAGATGATATGAGCCATATGCAACATAAGACCTCTCTGATTTCTGAATTTCTGACAGTGGTCAGAAATGACTTCTACAGGAGGGGCATCTGATCTAGCTCTGGAAAGATAGGTGGAACTTTGAAAAGCAAAAATTCAAGACATGGGAAAAGGGAGAGGGTCCCGTAATGGAGCATGGTATATGGCGAGTTCAGTGAACAACGGTTAAAAAAAGCTTGGCTAGAATAATGAAAGGTTCACATGGAGAACAGATAAGGCTGGCTGGCTAACCTACATGACCCCGAATGCTAGGAATTGGACTCTGTCTGCAGGAATGGAAGAGTTCACAGCGGCGGGGGGGGGGGGGGGGGGGGGGGGGGGGGTGTTGAGAGCAAAATACAGTAAGTCTGCATTGCAAAGAAGACAGTGGAAGAAAGCCAAAACCAGTCTAGGGATGAGAGAGTGAGAGATTAAACTAAAATGGCTGCAGGAGCAACATGGGAAAACAGTTAACTAATACATAAGTGTGATTCCATAGTTCATCAGTTCTAAAATTTGTATTTAACATTTCTGAATCGGTATGCATTTACAAATCAAAGTGTACATAAAAAGTGTTGTTTTGTCCACATTGAAAAACTGCTGTGAAACTAATCAGTTGACATAATCAGCAAACACCAGATTTGGAAGAAATTAATAGTTTTGAAAACTGATGGGAGCAAAGCATTTCCAGGGAAATGGCAAAGACTCAGATTAAAAGTGGCTGCACCAGACAGAGCCACAGACCAAGTCAGGGATGGCAGGTGGAGGATGTGCTCTGAAAAAATGAAATCAACAAGAAAACAACAGGACATCCAGTAGCAAAGGAAAGTTGGAAATGCAGGACTAGAGCTTTGGGATGAAAGATGACCACAGGGCAGAAAGAGAGTACACAACTTAACATCTTAAGATGCCAGGGACACACACACAAACATGTACAGAATTAAACATCAGTTTTAAAAACAACCTATCCATATATCACATAGGAAATGAATAAAAATCAACAATTTATAACAATTCCAAAAACTATGACTTGTGACACAACAGTAATGTGCTACAACCCTCCATCTACCAACTATTTCATTATACTTTCCAAGATGGCTACTACTTTACCCTAAAAGTATTTCAGTATATCCAGCTCCACTATACTTTTCAAGTCATTAAGCTAGAAAAGGGGTTTAGGATTACCTCCAGGAAAAAACCATTTGCAATTACAGTGCTGTTCTTTGGTAAAGACTGGGTTAAGCTTGGCACATATTTTATACAAATGGCTTCACATTTCAGAAAGACTGGCTCAGTTGGCCAGGGTACTTATATTTATGTATATAATTCAGAGGCGAGATAAAGCAAAATCTACATTAACCATCTAGATCCAGTACACCAAAATGCTTGACCTTCCCTGCAATAAGAACACTTACAAAATCCAATATTGTATCTATGGAATAAAATCAATCAGAGCATTTATTTAAAAAAAAATACCGAAGGTATGTGCCCAACTGTCTTAAACCAGATTAATTTTCCACTCCTTCTCAATCAACATGAATGGAAAATTTCAAATAAATTCACTTGGAAAGAAAATCAGCATATACAAATACCTAATTTCTCTTCACAAGAAATAAAATTCTGAATCCTTTGAAAAACTAAATAAAGTATTTATTTATACTAAATAAATAAAGATGGAGGGAAAGTTGATGGTTAAAAATGTTGTACGCTAAAGGCACATTTGTGTTTTTGTTTTTCCCCATAAAGACAATATTTTAAGTGGTGGCTCAACTCCTTAAAAACACAACCCACAGAAACAGCTACCCAAAATAGAGGTAAATTTGTATAAGTGCAATGAAAAATATGAGGATACATTTTGCAAGAGCAAACAAAAATAAAATAAATGCCAGCAGTTTAAAAAAAAGGCAATTTCATTTAAAACAAATAAATAAAAGTCTTATTTCAAATTTTAGGTCTCACAAGGCTCAATGTATACAGTAAAACCTGCTCACAAGGCAACACCTTCCCAAGGGCCAGAGACTTTGTAACACTTTATTTACAAGCATCTAGACAGGCTTCACTGTGAGCTGGCACATAATTTCCTTTAATGAAATGAGTCCTATTCATTCCCGTGAATATTTTAAGTTTAAATATTGCTACTCTGAAGTTAATTCTAGCCCCTTTTCTCTCTTAATTCTTCTTTTCTTTAACCCCACTTGTCATAACCTTTTCATTTTCACTTAGCTACTCCAACAGCAAAATTCCCATGACCTAATCTAAAAGAAAAAAAAAGGAGGCAGGATTTCCAAATGAAAATAAAATAAGAGAAGTTAACATCCGTAACTGCCTTCCTCTTCCACCTAGCCAGAAAAATTTAGCCAGTAAGTAAGGCAGTTATTTAGTAACGTTATGAGAGGAAGGGGAGAATAATATTATCTATTTTATGTTAGGGACTAATTACTTAAAATGGGAATAAATAGTGAGAGGGAGGAGGCAGATTTTAGGTCTCAGCTTAGAATATACCAAATGCCTTAGTCCTACCGTAGGGTGGAAAAGTATTCAGAAATGTTTGGGGACAAAATAAGTTTTCTTTAATGTAAGATACATTGGGTTGGCAAAAATGTCCATTAAGTTTTTTCCATAAAATAAAAGGCACATTTGTCATTTTCACTTTTGTCAATAAGTTAGTGA
Source organism: Anoura caudifer (assembly GCA_004027475.1). Taxonomy (NCBI): domain Eukaryota; kingdom Metazoa; phylum Chordata; class Mammalia; order Chiroptera; family Phyllostomidae; genus Anoura; species Anoura caudifer. Next base: position 57,297 of record PVKU01001528.1, on the reverse strand, counting down.
CTTATTGACTTGGATATTTTGAGTATGTCAGCTGTCTCCTGCTATTGGCTTCTAGTGGGTAGAGGCCAGGGGTGCTGCTAAACATCTTCCAATGCCTAAGACAGCCCCACAGCAAAGAATTATTTGGCTAAAATGTCAATAGCACCGAGAAAACTTCACAAACCACTTCTGACACATTTGATCATTCACAGCACCTTCTCCATACACTGTGCAAATCTTTTTTGTGCCTTTTAGCTGCATTTTTACCTTTCTTGAAATAATAAACCATAATATGCCAAAAATGCTGCGTATCTCCTTCCATCTTCAACATTAAAATGCCAGCAAAAAATTAATCAATTTTGATGATTTTATATGACAAGCTGTCCCAAAACAATCTAACAAAATTGTTTCAAATGAAGTAAAAGACAACTAAGCACTACTAGAGACATTGTACAGAAAAAAAATAAATGAACTTTTTGGCCAACCCAATATATAATACAAAGACTTTTAAGGAAAATTATCAAACAGTCCAAACAGACTCACCCTTAGCGACCTTAATATAAAACAGAATTTAATGCAGACACGGATTTAAGTTAGTCTCCATTGGGATTACAAGATTTTCTAATCACAGACAACATTGCTGATTCTAGTGTATGTACATAATCAAAGTTTATCAAAAACAGCCAGCCACTGTAAATGTTTCATCCAGTGATGAGACATTAACCATGCACTTCAAGTTGACAATGGTTAAGTTTATCAGCCTCATTCCCTTTCTATAGGGATGAAAATGGTCCAAATGGCTAAGAAAGTAGCCAGGAATCTGTTAGGCTAAGATTTGAATCAGATTCTGTATACCAGGTATGTTATCTTGGGCAAATTTATCTAATCTCTTTGAACCTATTTCATCTATTGCAAAATTCCTACCTCTTAGGTTGTTGTGAAGATTAATATAAGTAAGAGTTAACATTTACCAAGTATTTAATATTCTAAGTATTTTACATAAAGCCTATTTTTAAATCACTGTGAGGCTGCAGTATTATTCTCTTCACTTTACAGATGGGGAAGCTAAGGCACTGAGAGAATTAGGCTGGCCCAAATTCACAAAGCTGTTAAGTAGAGAAGCCCTGGCTCAAACTCACTTGAACCCTACCTCTTACCTTCTATCCACATGCTAACGAAGATAATATATTTAAAGACCTCCCCACAGTGCCTGACCCACAGGAAGCATTCAAAAAGGTTAGTTATTGTGATTACTGAAAACTAAAGCCTTCATACTTCTCCATGCATAGATCACTCCAGTTATGACCCTCTTAGTATCCATAAAAAAACAAAGGGAAGGTGAAGAGGAAGAAAGGGTTAATAATTAAACATTCATTTTATTATTGTAACTTCAACAAGTCATCAAAAACTGATAGGAAAAGCAGTTTTCATACCGAAACCATAGGAAAAAGCACATAAAAAAACTTCAAATACAGCTAAGGAACAACGAGTGAGGACACAGAAACCCCCAAACGGGAAGAGACACTAGGCCTGCCCTCTTCCAATGCCCTCTGCATTCAAAGCCTAAAAACTAGCAACATTAGAAGTGCTATGACTTTGACAGTCACATCGATGCAGGGCGGTCTAAACTTGGACACAAGCACATAAAACAAGGGGTTCAAGTCCCAACCCTTGCCACACTGTGCCTATAAACTACCTTAAAGTCCTTAAAGAGGACACTGTTATTTTACTTTATAAAAAGAAACTAAGGCCAGAGGATGGTAAATGAAAACCTAAGACCAAGCAACAAAATCAGAATTAGGACAACAGAGATTTTCCTGAGCCATATCCAAAAAATTTTCTTTCCACTAAACATTAATTAAAGGCAATATAGAGAGACGCTTCTTAAAAAGTACTCTGCCTCAACTAAGCCTATCATCAGGATGACCTGGTAACCAATTTTACTGTCACAAAGAAAATGACCATTCTTATTCATCACTGTCTTTTCCCAATGTCTACATTACATGAGGGCACTATCTGCTGAATAAACTAAGCTCCAAGCCATCACCCTCAAACCTTAAAGTTAAAAAATAAAATCCCATTAAAGGAACTTCATACATTTATTCTTAAGACTATTCTCCTTCATAAAATGTCTAGCACATCAAGCTTCATTTCATAGCCTAGTCTACACAACCCTCACTATGATCTGAAAAAGAGTCTATTATGCAATTATGACATATAAAACTTAAAATTCAAGGAGAAGAAGACAATTCCAACATTTAGGAAAACAAAATTTTCTAGCTTTTTGCTAAATGAAGTCTTCCCTGGTTTTAATAACTTAGATACTATGTTAAGGCTACTTGATGTTGATAGTCACCTATAAGTTTGAAAAACCAAATGAACTTTACCACCTCTACCCACCCCCCCACAAAAAAGCACCAAGAATTATTATTTAGCCTTTACTGCCTATGCCTCTTACCCTTGCAACTTAATTTTTCTATCAGCAAATGAGGGAATGGGTCAGATTCAGAGAGAGCAGATTCTGGTCTATTAGAGAGTAAAACAAGCCATGGGAAACCTCCCATTACAAAAAAAAAGTGAATAAATAAGTAGAAATACATTTAACCACCTATGGAGGCCACCTGGTACTTTGATAATAATATTCTACAGTCAATGAAAGGTCAAGTAAAGCAACAATGGAAAACAGTGAAAGATATGATTAAAATTACATTAACATTTTGGGATTGAAGATAGCAAATTCAAACACAGCTGTTATGTTTGACAAACCAAACCTTTCACTCACCTTCTCCCTTCAACACACACAGACACCCCCCACTCTTGTATTCATGTTACTAAAGTATACAAGCCGTCCTTGTTTTAGCAAGAAAGAAACACACCCAATTTCATGTCTATGAAGTATCTGGTGGACTGGGCATCATGTGATGGTAAATGGCAAGCAAAGAAACCGCCACATAAATTAGTTATTAGGAAAACTACCACCCTGCCACCAGCCTGCATATTTCCTTCTTTACAGAGGCACTAACCTAGAGACATATATTCATCTTTTTTCCTATACTTATCTCTTTTTCTGGTGATATGAAAAATGGCCAAGTTTACCTGAGCACAAAATCGAAAAAAATGATTAGTATCTAAGTCATTATTTTAACAGCTTTCAGCTTTCAAGTCTTTCATCAAACTTATAACTCTCAAGAACCCACAAAATTCTCTAAGCTTCAGTATTCCTTAAATGTGTTTTATAGCAAGACAGCAGTTTGTTCTATTTTTATAGGGATATACAGGCAGAACAGCTCTCTCTACCACAACTACATTATGTCCTTCCTGGGCCTGATTCTACTATTCATACCTACCTAATATCATGGGCCATGGCTCCTTGGCCCAATAAAAGACCAGCATCCTAGGGCTCATAAAAGACTGTCATTTCTCTAATGTATATAGTTGGGGTTTCAGCAAGGCTTCAGAGTTTTATAATGAATCTTAGTATTCCAGAAACTTAGGGAAGTCATAATTGGGAGGAGAGGTACTAAGCAAAGTCTTCTTAGACTCCCTTGAGCCTTCTATTAAATAATCTTGGAATTCAGGAGTTGTTTATAGCTGAATCATTTTAAGATACAAAGAAAAAAGTGATTGGGCACTCTTGTCTTACCATAAATCCATCCCTGCACCCCTAGGCAAATGCTTTCTTCTAAAATACAACTTGCAGGACTTCTGGCCAAGATGGAGGCATAGGCAGATACAGTTTGCCTCCTCACAAAACCAAAAGGACAACAAATTTAAAAACAAAAAACAACAGAACTGACAGAAAAATCGAACTGTATGGAAGTGGGACAACCAAGAAGTTAAAGAAGAAATATTCACCCAGACTGGCAGGGGGGGCCAAGAGGGGCAGTCGGGGTGAAGAGGACTCACTGCAAGGTGGTGGCGGGCAGACCAGGAGAGGAGATGGCTGGCAGAGCGGGAGGTCCCACATTTGCATGTGGATAAACCAGGAGGAACAACTGGGGAGTAAAACAGACCTCTCAACACAGGGTTCCAGTGCAGTGAAATAAAGCTTCAAAACCTCTGACTAAAAAAAAATCTGCGGAGGTTAAAGCAGCAAGAGAAACTCCCAGCCTCCCTGGAGAGTTCATTGTAGAGACTCACAGGGTCCTAGATCGTACACAAATGCTCCCACATGGGAATCAGTAGCAGAAGGGTCCACTTTGCTTGTGGGTAGTGGGGGAAGTGACTGAAAGTTGGTGGAGAGCTAAGCAAGCACCACTGTTCCCTCTCAGACCCCTCCCCCACAAACAGCATCACAAAGCAGAGAGGTGGGTTGCCCTGCCATGTCAAATACCTAAGGCTCTGACCTTATTATGTAACAGGCACACCAAGACAAAAAAATATTGCCCAAAACAGATCAAAGCTCCAAAAATAAAACTAAGCAATGAAGAGACAGCCAACCTATCAGATACATAGTTCAAAACACTGGTAATCAGGATACTCACAGAAGTGGTTATCATCTCAAAGTAGAGGAGAAAGTGAAGCCTATGAAAAGTGAAATAAAGGAAAATGTACAGGAAATGAACAGTGACAGGAAGGAAACTGGGACTCACATCAATGGTTTGGAGCAGAAGGAAGAAAGAGACATTCAATGGGAACAGAATGATGAAACAAGAATTCAAAATATCAGGAGAGGCTTAGGAACCTCTGGGATAACTTTAAACCTTCCAACATCCGAATCACAGGGGTGCCAGAAGGAGAAGAGGACGGCAAAAAGTTGAAAACATAATGAAGGAGAACTTCCCTAATCTAGCAAAAGAAATACTGTTATTTTAGGACCATAAGACACACCTACGTTTTAGCGGAGGAAAAGAAGAAAAAAAAATTTTGAAACAAAAAATGTGGTGAAATATTTAAAACCTGTGACCCCGCTCCACGGCCACTCCCACCCACAGGAAGCCAGGCAAGCTACATTCGGACTATAAGATGCACCCCCCCCTTTCCTCCCAAATTGGGAAGGGAGTGCATCTTACAGTCCAAAAAATATGGTAAACTTCCAGGAAGTCCAAGAAGCTCAGAGAATCCCAAAGAAGCTGGACCCAAGGAAGCACATTCCAAGGTACATCCTAGTTACAATACCCAAGATGAAAGATAAGGAGAGAATCTCCTTAAAATTAAGCATCAAGAGAAAAGGAGACAACTGTTTACAAAGGTTCCCTTAAGGCTATCAAAAGAAACTCTTTTGAGTTCTCAAAAGAAACCTTGCAGGCAAGAAGGGGCTGGAAAGAAGTATTCCAAGTCATGATAGGCAACAAAGAGTCATGTTGGATAGAGTCATGATAGTCATGACTCTATCCAACAAAGCTATCATTTAGAATGGGAGGGCAGATAAAGTGCTTCCCAGATAAGGTCAAGTTCAAGGAGTTCATCATCACCAAGCTCTTATTATCTGAAATATTAAAGGAACTTACCTAAGAAAAAGAATATAAAAAATATAAACAGTAAAATGACAACAAACTCACAACTATTAACAACTGAACCTAAAAAACAAAAACAAAGACAAAATTGAACTAAGCAAACAAGTAGAACAGGAACAGAGTCACAGAAACAGAGATCCCATAAAAGTTTACCAGCAGGGAGGGGGAGAGAAAAGGTACAGGAAATGAGCATAATTTTTTAGTACAAAATAGACAGGGGAGTTTAAGAACAGTATGAGAAGTGGAGAAGCTGAAGAACTTACACGTATGACCCATAGACATGAACTAAGGTGGGGGAATGATGGTGGGAGAGGGGGTACAGGGTGGAAGAGAATAAAGGGGAGAAAAGAATGGGACAACTACAATAGCATAATCATTAACATATATTGAAAAATAAAACAGACCTCCGTCCAAGATGGGAGGTGTAGATACACACTTTGTGCCTCCTCACACAACCAAAAGGACAACAACAATTTAGAAACAAAAAACAACCACTACTGAGAGAAAATTGAACTGTAGAGAAGTCCGACAACCAAGGAGTTAAAGTAGACACATACATCAGGACCGGAAGGAGGGGTGGACTCTGGCAGCTGGGTGGAAAGGGCTTGCAGCAAGACAGCAGCTTGCAGACCCAGCTAAGTGGCGTATTGTGAAGGGTGAGGTGCACAAGGTGGCTGAGAGACCTGGCAGTCCCACATTCACGCAGATAAACCAGGCGAAACCCGGGCCAAGACAGACCATGGGTCCCAGGGTGGGTAGATAAAGCCTCAAAATACAGATTGAAAACACCTGTAGGGGTTGAGGTAGCAGCAGGAGAAACTCCCAGCACCATACGAGAGTTCGTTGGAGAGATCCAAAGGGTCCTAGAACGTACACAAACCCCCCCACCTGGGAATCAGCACCAGAAGGGCCCACTTTGCTGGTGGGAAGTGGAGGAAGTGACTGAAATCTGGCAGAAAGCGGAGCAAGCGCCATTGTTCCCCCTTGGACCCCTCCCCCACATACTGGTTCACAACCCAGCCAGTGGGTTGCCCCGCCCAGGTGAATACCTAAGGCTCTGCCCCTCACTAACAGGCACATCAAGACAAAAAAATGACCCAAACCAAAGAGCAGATCAAAGCTCCAGAAAAAAATACAACTAAGGGACAAAGAGATAGCCAACCTATCAGATGCACAGTTCAAAACACTGGTAATCAGGATGCTCACAGAATTGGTTGAATGTGGTTGCAAATTAGATGAAAAAATGAAGGCTACACTAAATAAAATAAAGGAAAACGCACAGGGAACCAATAGTGATAGGAGAAAAACTAGAACTCAAATCAATGGAGTGGACCAGAAGGAAGAAAGAAACAACCAAACAGAAAAGAATGAAGAAACAAGAATTCAAAAAAATGAGGAGAGGCTTAGGAACCTCCAGGACATCTTTAAACGTCCCAACATCTGAATTATAGGGGTACCAGAAGGGGAAGAGGAAGAGCAACAAGTGGAAAACTTGAACAAATAGAACAAATAATAAAGGAGAACTTCCCCAATCTGGCAAAGGAAAGAGACTTCCAGGAAGTCCAGGAAGCTCAGAGAGTCCCAAAGAAGTTGGACCCAAGGAGGAATACACCAAGGCACATCATAATTACATTAACCAAGATTAAAATAAAGGAGAGAATTCTAGAAGCAGAAAGGGATAAGGGGACAGTCACCTACAAAGAAGTTCCCATCAGACTGTCAGCTGATTTCTCAAAAGAGACCTTGCAGGCAAGAAGGGGCTGGAGAGAAGTATTCCAAGTCATGAAAGTCAAGGACCTACATCCAAGATTGCTCTATCCAGTGAAGCTGTCATTTAGAATGGAAGGGCAGATAAAGTGCTCCAGGGATAAGGTCAAGTTAAAAGAGTTCATCATCACCAAGCTCTTATTATATGGAATGTTAAAGGGGCTTATCTAAGAAAAAGAAGATAAAAAACAGGACAGTAAGAAGACAGCAGACTCACAATTATTAACAACCACACCTAAAAAAAACTAAGCAAACTACTAGAACAGGAATAGAGCCACAGAAATGGAGATCGCATGGAGGGTTATCAACAGGGGAGTGGGAGGGGGAGAGAGGGGAAAAAGGTACAAAGAATAAGTAGCATAGATGGTAGGTACAAAATAGACAGGGGGAGGGGAAGAATAGTATGGAAAATGTAGAAGCTAAAGAACTTACAAGTATGACACATGGACATGAACTAAAAGGGGAGAATGTGGGTGGGAGGAGGTGTAAAGGGGAGTGAAGGGGGGAAATGGGACAACTATAATAGCCTAATCAATAAAATATATTAAAAAATAAAGAACAAAATAAAATACAACATGCAGACTCTGCCCCACACCATGCCTATCATTATTAATTTGAAATAAATCAAATGACAACTCAATTTAAAAGTCATTATTCAACTTATTAAAATTTTTAAATACTGGCACTCCTCTATTCTCAGGAGTGGAGACTGACTTCCCTTCTAATGTCTTCAGGGAAACTACGCATGGCAGAAAAGGTGCACATCTGGATTAAGACAAATCTAGGTTTGAATCTTGAGTTTTGTCACTCATACGTTGACCAAATCTGTGTAACACCTTTAATTTCAACTCCTACTTCAGCAAAACATTTAAAAAAAAAAAAAACAAACAAGAAAAAACACCACTTAGCTCAAAAGATAGTAGGAAGGAAGGAAGCAGATAGGTAATGTAAAGCGCCCAATACCTAAGTAGCCCGTAAATTAGTCACTGAGTTGGCCAAAATACCCGTTACATTTTTTTCTGTAAAATAAAAGACACATTTGTCATTTTCACATTTGTCAATAAGTTAGTGACTTATTGATTTGGATATTTGAGTATGTCAGCTGTCTCCTGCTATTGGCTTCTAGTGGGTAGAGGCCAGGGGTGCTGCTAAACATCTTCCAATGTCTAAGACAGCCCCACAGCCAAGAAGTATTTGGCCAAAATGTCAATAGTGCCAAGAAGTTTCGCAAACCACTTTTGACACATTTGATCGCTCACAGCACCTTCTCCATACACTGCGCAAATTTTTTTTTACCTTTTAGCTGCATTTTTACCTTGAAATAATAAAGCATAATATGCCGAAAATGTTGCATATCTTCTTCCATCTTCAACATTAAAATGCCTACAGAAAAACTCACCAATTTTGATAAGTTTTTATATGACAGATGTAACAAAATTGTTTCAAATGAAGTTAAAGTCAACTAAGCACTACTAGAGACATTGTACAGAAAAAAAATAAATAAACTTTTTGGCCAACCCAATACATTCCCTGAAAGGTGTATTGAGTTGAAAATGCTGGAGAATCCTTATTACACGACAGAAGAGACCATTAACACTTCTTGGAAGTCTCCTTTATAAGTGCCACTTTGTTAGACACTTTTTCACACTGTCTTCATTCAATGTTAAGATATCCTTTAAGCATTTTCCCCATTTCTTGTTTTAAAGAGTTTAAATTAGTAAGCAGGTCAGAGAAGTGATTAAGCCTGTATTCACATCCAAGTCTTCCGGACTCCAACCCTAGGAAGTCTCTAGTTACTGTGTGCTTTTTTTAGATGGCTACTTTTGAAAATACACACTATTCTCGAACAGTGGTTTCAAGTGGAAAGAAGTTAGAATTGAGGAGAGTTTTACAAATGTAATAAATTCCAAAGTGAACACTGATTTCAGATCTTAATCAAGCCTACAATCATAGTGACTAAGGTTTTATTACTTAAAGAGCTGTAACTAAAAATTTCAAAAATAATTGTCCTTACACAGAAACCATTATTTACAAAGCTTAACTCATCAAAGGTAAGCCACAGTAGGGCCACCCTTGTACACACACTATTGTACAATCATCAGCTCTGACCAACAACTAGGGCCACTGCTGAAACCATTCCAAGATGCCTTGGTAGCACCTGATTCATTCAGGGATTGAGTGCCTGCTATATAAATAGCACTACTTATAGTAAACCCTTGTAAAAGTCCAAAACAAACCTAACCTGTAATAAATTTCACATTTCATCTACATTCAAGATTGAGGTCCTACGTAAGTAGTATATAATTCTCATGTAATCTAAAAACAATTTCTCCATATTGTGTAAGTTGTAGTTCCTTATAAACTATTTACAGTCAGATGACCGAATCTGTGAATTATTAACAAACCTTTTAGCAGAAAACTTAAGGTTTAATTCTTCAACATTCCTTAAGACAAGGATATAGGAATACTTCCTATAATCCATATTTAATCATAAGTATATTCCAAAAATTAAAGTCCAATAAGGTTTACAAAGCACACCAGCCAAGGGTGCTAATTTACAAAATATGTAATTTACAATTGTGGTTTTAAAGGTTTTTTTTGAAAAAACACCTTTAAGAGTTTGATAAAAGCCCTTCTATCCAAAAAATGCAAATATCCATATAAAACTATGCATATAAAACTTTACTTGCTCATTAAAGTTCATGTGTACCTCCTCTCAATTTATAGGGAATTCACCAACTCCAGATAAAAAAACTCCTTATTTAGGAAGTCATTTACAGTTTTAAGAGATTCTTCTCCTAGTTTTTCAATAGCATGGCCCCTTGAATAATTTACATTTATCATTTTATAAAAACTTTTTTTACCCACAACTTTACATTAAAAGGACACTTTTTCCAAACCCTTTAAATTCTTACAATACTAAAAACAAACTGGATCCTTTGTCCACTAATACTAAGAGTGCTCACAAGACCTGTGGCCCTGAACTAGGGGGTGGCAAAGAAGAGAACTTCAAGATACTGTCAAGGCCAGTGCCTGAGAAGCTGACGTTCTATTTGCAGTCTATTCTATTAAAAAAAAAAAAACAAAAAAAAAAAACACCCGCAAAACTCATCTCAAGATTTGATTGACCATTCTGAACTAAACCAGGTGTGGTCTTTAAGCTGAAACCTTTACATGGATAGGAAAAGAAACTCTATGGGAAAAGGGCCCAGAAAATAGATTCACTGAAATTAAAGGAAAAACATGACCAAATAACTTAATTTTCTAAGCATCATAGACTTAAGAATGTATCTGATTTACCAAATACATCTAGCTTGAAAAACCATAGCCAATTTCACAAGTTGACTTGAGAACTGGAAATACAAAGTCATTGAGTTAGATGAAATTCCTAAACTCAATAAAATCAATAGTAGAAAAATGACAAAAGTTCTATAAAGATTTTACCTAACAAAAAAAAATGGTACTCCAAACTATTAAGATAGTAAAGAATTTAAGCTGTTGGGGTACAAAAAAATACATGCCTGGTGTGCTATATACCTCCATTACCATGTCCACGGCAGACATCAATAATTAATCACGTCATCCTTTGCCCACACTGAGCTTCATAATTTCAATACAACTTTCTAGTAGAAATCAAAGTGGGCATTACAACTGAACCTGTTGATTTCCTTGACAGCTATTTTTTTAAATACCATCAAGTCAACTAAATTAAGCACCAAAAGTTTATGTATTTAATATTCAATGAATTTATAATAAATTTTATTTTGAGGTCTTCCCCCAAATGCAAAATCCTCTTTAAAAGTTTAAATTTTTCTGTTAAGGAAAATAAAATATTATGGTCAATATAAACTTAATTAACAAAAGGTATTTTTTAAAAAATGTAAACACCCCATGAAACACTCAAAATTGTTAATTAACTATACTTTTGGCTGTCCTAATTTTTAACCCAATTTGAATTTAAAAATCCAAACAAAATAATTTTTTCAGTATCAATAAAATCAGAACCAGATATGCCCACCTACATGACTTAGGAATTAAAAAACACAAAGTTTAAAAAAACAACAGTATAATATGTATCTGTAAATGGAGTAAGAGAAACACTAACTTTGTCCTTCCAATTTCAATGAAATACAGATCAATATCAGCAAAACTCCACAGTAAATGTATGTGGCCATCTAAGAGTTCTGTCAATTCCTTCCAAAAACAATCTAAGGTAGAACACAGGCTCCAGAAAGGAAATGATCCAAAAGAGAATAAAAACATTCTGGATCTCCAGGATCATATATACAGGTGGGTGATGTTTAACATAAAATAAACTAATAGGAAGGAATGAAAACCTGGATTCAGGAAGTTTTAAGAGAGCACTGTGGAGTAAGTGAGAAAGAGTTCATTTCCGAAATCCTCAAATCTAGCAAGAAAAACTGTATGTCTAAGAAACCAGAAGGCTCCAGCTTCTTAGCCTTAATAGCAGGATTCAAGTATTACATAAATAAAGGTAAAGTTAACAGATGACAACCCAATGTCAGGAATATAAACACCACAAAAAGGGGAATTTTCCCACCCCAAGTCAAACCTCACCTGGTACTAATACTAAAAATAATGAACTGCTCTGAGAAAGTACGTTTTACGGTTCATTAGAGGAAAGTGAGTATACCTGAAAATACTGTTTCAGTGATGTTCTTTCAGAACTGTTAAGTAGGCATGACCTCAAATTTTACACATTGTAGAGCTCCTTTTGTATACTCATTCCATCCAACCTTTCCCCCATATTGCACTATACTGCACTACGTTTAAGTGTAAAGTATACTAAACATTCCTGCCCAGAGCATTTTTTTCTCCCTAAAGCCAGAGTGAAACACGAACCATCTGGAAAGACTCGATCTTCCTAAAGTGTGTAAAACCTTTAAAAATACATTTGTATCCAACTGTCACTTGGTACTTTTTTCATTTGGACAGGCCACTTATTTCGAGAACAAAGTATTTAAAACTTGCCCAAGTTGCCCAACTACATTTGGAGGTAAAGACGGACCATCTCTACTCCATATGACAAACTATTTCTTGGTGTCCCACCAAGAAATGACATCGAAGTTAATACCTGGACAGTTATTGCTGGAAAGAACTTTAGGGCCAAAGAGAAACGCTCCTTTAGCTACCCTTTATGAGCCACCCTTTTTTCAAAGTGGCTTTAATCTTAGCGACAGTATGTAAACAGAGCACTTACTACATAAAACCTATGTAATTAATGAAAGAGGAACTCAAGACTTACCAAAGGTCTTTCAGAGGGCCAATTAAGGAAAACCAGTTTTCCTACCACTGACCGAAAGGAATGAAGAGGGAGGTAAGTCACAGGCACCCATCGCCTTTCTTTTCTAGAAAAACAAGTGTCCCAAATGTGCACAGCCTACACCAAGATATTGGTGAACTAAAATTACTAAATACTTTGGTATTTAGTAACGAAAAGCTGAGACTAACCAAACTTACCTCCTGGATGCGCTTCCTAGCTCGCTGAAGCACTTCTTCATAGCCCTTCTGCCGCAGCTCGCTAAGGCTTTCGTAATACTCCTCGGGGTCATCGGTCTCAGTGAAAAGTACCTGGGAGAGGATCTTCCAACCGCAGGTGTCCAGGCCGTGGCCCAGGTAGACCTGGAGCTGGTAACACAAGGTGTCGATCTCCTGTTCGGTCATCTCAGGGGCCCCCCCAAACAGCACGGTCCACATGCCCGAGGGCTCCTCGGGAAAGACTGGCAGACACGGCTCCAGCTGGGAATTCACCGAGCACAGCTGCTGGTGCACAGCACGCAGATCCTGGAAGGAAAACAGTCCGGCCCAGCTGCACTCTTCAGCAGCGGACTCCAGTTCACCGGCGGATGGCTGTTGCTCCACGTCGGAAAGCGCCTGGGAGGCCGGAGCTGCCTCGTCCTCCCTCACCATTTCCAGCACTTCGATCTCCTCAGAGACTGCCCCACAGGCACTCACTACCCGCACAGAGGACACCGGGGCCTCCTTGGGCGCCGGTGAAGTTGACGCTGCGGCAGTGCCTGCCACATCTCTGCCTTCAGATCCCTTCCGGACCGGGCTGGACTTGGCCCGCACTGGGCTCCTGAGAGGGCTCTCTGCTCCTTTGCCGGCTGAGCTCCGCAGCAGTGAGTCCCCCCGAACGTTGCGCGCGCTCCGCGGTGAGCCTCCCTCCACCCAGGCTGGGCTCCTCCGGGGCCCTGGGCTCCTCCCCAGAGTCGCAGAACCAGTGGCCTCCGGCCGCCCCTTGCCCGCGGGGCTACCCGGTCCCCGGGTCCCGTCGGACGCGGCTGCGCCGATCTCGGCACCCCCTCGTGCCCCCGCCTGCTCCCGGGAGCCGCTCCTCTGCCTCTGGGCCGTCCGGTTGTGGCAGGTTATGGCAAACTTGCCCTCAATCTCGTTCCAGGCCACAATAAACACGAACTTGTGCTTCTCGCGCTCATCAAACACATGGGGCCGCACGGCCACCCAGTCCGACTCGAGCGTCTCCTCCAGCGCGAACGACATGGTGGCTCCGGCGCCAGGCCGCCGGAGAGGCGACGCTGGTCCTGCCCACTTGAGGACTCACCGGCTGGCTGCGCCGCGCCCCCCACTCACCGTCGCCGGGCGCCTTCAGCCATCTTAGCGTCCCAGCCGGCTCTCTTCGCTTGCTCACCCGTCCCTGCGCACTCAGATCCACCACACTCCTTTGTGGAGCGGCTCGCGGGAAAGACAGACAATGCGCGTCCCTGGAGCAGGTAGTTCACATGGTCACGTGCGGGCAGATCTGTTTACAAGCCGGGCTCTGCGGCAGCGCCCCAAGCCCGCCCTGGCCGCCCCCCGTGAGAGGCCGCCTCGGTGCTGCGTCTATGGCGCTCCGGAGGTAAGACGTGGGTCCCGCGGGGCCGAGCAGGCCGGTGGGTGGCTGGGGCCGGCTGTGTACGAGTCTCCGCCCAGGCCGACAGCCCTCCCCCTCTTCCCGACCGCCCAGAGCAGACTGACTGATGGACGCGTCTCCTAAACTCCGAGCCTCAGTATCGCCACAATGTTACCATTCTGTTGCTGACGTCGGCGGCTCCAGGAGGGACGTAAACACCGGCACGTGCCGCACGCTGGTGACGCGACAGCGGCGGCGCGCACACCCCGCCCACGGGCGCGCCAGCTCCGCCTCTCGGTGCCCTGCCTGCTCTTCCCCAGAGCAGTCGCGCTCGCGTCGTTTTCCTGCCGTTTGCGCAGCCTCTTTTTCCCACAGGCTGGAGCTGGCGACTGCAGGTTGCCAGGTCTTAGGGAATAAGAGTGACAGGTGTGCCTTGCGGTCACGGGCCTGCGGCCTCCGAACCCCGGGGGGAAAAAGGAACAAAGGCTGAGGAACTCAGGCTTGTCGCACTCCAGTCATTCATAGGGGCCCTCAAATGTAAGTTCGCCTCCATTGCCCCGCTTGGGGGGAGCGGGTGGAGTCGGGATTGTAAGTCCTATATTCGGAAAGAAGTACAATAATACCCTGAACATTATGCAAACAATGTGCTAAACTTTTTGGGTTCCCCCACACTGTTGGATTCTACCCTAATACTCTTGAGACACAATTTAATATATGAAACAATAATGTCTCTTGACAACCCAAGTAAAACTCCAAGACAAAATAAAATTTAAAGAAATTTCAGCCATGTCCTAATAGTATGAATGTTTTAAGTTAATCGGGGTTTTATTGCTTCAGGTCTCATCATTGTATAGTTATGTGAACCTCACTTCTTGAGCACTTTTGAAGTTGTATTCAATTATCAGAGTTCCCAAAATACACATGCAAAAAAAAAAAAAATCATGTGGAATTCTGTTATTCATACTAAACTATGATGAAACACATTCTTAAAATTGGCTAGTGGATCTTATAGTCATTGGCATTTTTGTTGTATTAGTGTCCAACTCATATTGCAGGTATTCTGCATCCACAGTAAAGTACAATAAGAATTCATTATTTTACTTTTATACATGTTTCTAAAGTGTATGCAAAACCATTTGAAATAACTGTGCATTGTCAGCTACGCTTACTTTTACTTCAGTGTTGTCCTGATCTCTGAATAAATAGCCAAAAATTTTAGCCCTGTTGCTCACAGGACATTTTAGACCTATAGATCTGCTTTGACAAAATAAATAAATAAATAAATAAAAAAGAGGGAGGGGTACCTTGGGCAGGATGACCAAAAAGGGAACAGGACTGGTTTTTAAACCTTTTTGCAGTTCTTAATAGGGAACCACACATTTTCAAAGCTTGTAACTGAACCTGTGTCAATTCTCAAATGCAAATCAGAGATACACCTTTCAAAAGGTATAAAGAAAGAGAACTCATCACAAATCTGTATCACCATTTAAGCAAACAATAGCACACTATAGAAAAAATTTTCTGCTGAAAAGTACTAAAAGTTTCTTTTATAAAAAGTGATGACATGATCCCTTCTCAGCCTTTTGGCTAAGATCAAGTGTAGAGATCTGTTCTTATCAGTTTAACATCTGATACGTCCTCTATTGAGGACAGCATATTAAATGGATTTTTAGAGCAGGGAGATGGTCTAGGAGTTCACTTCGTCCATGCCGTTTTGGTATTGCACTATTTCCAGGCACAGTGCAGCACCTCGGGCAAAAACAAAGTGATGACAACATTAGGGAGGAGGAAGTGGCTGCTGGTGGGGTCAGGGAGGTGACAGGATCATGAGGTACCTTCTTGTAATACATTATAGATAGGTATGAATAAGAGTGAACAGTAAAAGGGTATAGGAAATATTTTTTATTTTAATGTATTTCAGTGTTTATCCACAGACATAAAATTATGTCTTTTCACAGTAGCGCTAAAGAAAATTGGTTGGTAGACACACTGGTGTTAAATATTTTCCCCCAATACTCTGGTCACTGTGTTTTGTCAAAAGGGTTGTTTTGATTGTTCTTGTTACTCTAGAAATGAAAAGAAACAAACCAAAATTTCCATGGCAGGCTACAATTGTACTCCACAATTCTTTATTTAGGTCCGTATCTGATGGTCAAACAAGATGTCTGAGTGTATAAATTACTCCCTGGGAATAAGTAAAGCTACAGAAAAACCACATAACCATACTAGCATTGAAAGGGCTTGAAAACAATTATCTGTTTGAATTTTTCAAAACTATTGTGAATTGTTAGGTAATCTGGGAAATAGTTTAAATCTTTAGAACTTTTAATAAAAACTATAAGGTTCACATAATGATTTTCAAATTGCATAGCATTTTCCTGCACATATTTATTCTATCTTTATAATAATCATATAAAGTATGTATGAAAGAAATATCTTTAATTTTATATATGAGAAAATAGTTATGATTAATTAGGTCAGACATCCCAGGATTGGGAGCAGGGAACAACTCGAGTTCAGGGCCCTGATGGCCAACTGTTCTAGTTAGATTTTCTCAGGAGCAGGGACTGAAAAGAAGTCAGGAATGCCAAAATTTATTGGAAGGTGGTGGGGGTGGTGTAACACCTGTGAAAGAAAAAGGACTGAAGCAGGATGGGAGATCCAGAGCAAAAAAAATTTTTTTGATTTTATTTTTCAATTACAGTTTACATTCAATATTACTTTGTATTAGTTCCAGGTGTACAGATAGTGATTAGATAGTCATATACTTTACAAAGTGTTTTCCCGAATATTTCCAGTACCTACCTAGTACCATACATAGTACAATATTATTGACTATATCCCCTATGCTGTACTTTACATCCCCGTGACTATTTTTTGTCACTGCCAATTTGTACTTCCTAATCCCTTTACCTTTTTCACCCAGTCCCCCATTGCCCTCCCCTCTGGCAACCATCAGTCTGTTCTCTGTATCAATGAATCTGTTTTAATTTTGTTTGTTCATTTATTTTAGTTTCCATTTATAAATGAAATTATATGGTATTTGTCTTTATCTGACTGACTTATTTCACTTAGCATACCAGTAATACTCTCTATGTTCATCCATGCTGTCACAAATGGTAAGATTTCATTCTTTTTTTATGGCTGAGTAATATTACCTTGTATATATTTGTAATGCTACTTTTTTACCCCCCAGTCTGTTTTTTCTTAATTTATTGATTTTAGAGAGAAGGAGGTGGCAGGAGGGGTGGGGCAGGAGAGAGAGAGAGAAAAAAAAAAAACATTGATTTGTTGTTCTTCTTATATATATACTCAATGGTTGATTCTTGTATGTGCCCTGGCCAGGAATCGAACCTACAACCTTGGCATATTGGGATAACACTCTACCCAACTGAGCTATTAAGCTGAGGCTGCACTTGTCCCTTGATGGGTAATCAGCTATTGTAAATAATGCTGAAGTGAACACAGGGATGTGTATGTTCTTTCAAATTAATGTTTTGGGTTCCATTGGATATATACCGAGAATAGAATCGTTGGTTATAAGGCAGTTCCATTTTAATTTTTTTGAAGAATTTCCATACTGTTTTCCATAGTGACTGCACCATTCTGCATTTTCACCAACAGTGTACAAGAGTTCCCTAATCTCCACATCTTAGCCAACACTTGCTGTTTGTTCATTTGTTGATGATAGCCATTCTGGCAGGTGTGAGGTGATATCTCATTGTTGTTTTAATTTGTATTTCTCTGATGCAACAATTGTTTCTTAAAGAAGTTCTCCCATTTAATGGAAATTGTTAGGCCTTACTTAGTGACTGACTGGGGACCACCCTGAGAAAAGCATAGGATGAAAATCTGAAGCTGACTCTGAAGTAACAAACATCTGAGGACTATCAGGTAACCATACCCCTTGAAGCTGAGGAATGAGTCCTTTCTTGAAGGAGGATCTGATTGACACAACTCCTATCTGCCACAGTTTACTTTGTGTGCCATGCAGATGGATCTCCTTCATAATACATTTGGGGAGCAGTTCCTTCAGGGCTCTGGTGGACCTCTCTTCCGGAGGGGTAACTTACAAGATGGGGTTTAAAGGGATGAACTGTAGTTTCCATGGCTATAAAGTGGTTCCATGGCCACAACTGACACTCATATCTCCTGTCTGCATCATCTATTCTAACATCCCTCATTTTCTGCTGCCTTCAGTGGCTCATGTGGTAGTGTTTCCCAAACCATCACTTTTGAAGGGTCTGAATTCCGGGTAACTTTACCTGTGTATAGCCTCCATTATTGTATTACTACCTTTGCCACACAATAGGTAATAGCTACCAAGAGGCACCCAGTAGGTGACCTGCGTCCCATACATATTCCTCCCTGCTCCCATCATGTAAAGCATCTCTGCCACCTCCTGCTGATCAGAGTTAATTACCGTGACAAGATGGTGATTCCTCTTCTTGCCTGCTGGTTCCTGGCTGCACAGGTCCCAAAGGGTACAAGTGGCAGCGGTAGCTTGTGGTTCCATGGGATCTCTGCTATCCCCTGGCACGAATGCACCCATTTTGGGGACCAGGACCTTTAATCCTGCAGAATTCAGAGCTGTGGGGACCTCTAGTGCATCACTGAAAGTGGTGGTAAGTGAAGCCACTCCTTCTTTCACCCTTTGGTGCCTAGACCTGTGTATTCTTTCTCTTGGAGACATAATACCATATAAAAGACTGTAATTCAACATTTATACATATCCTGGAGGGTGGTACCCCCATCCTTGTAGGGTGTTGCCTCTGAGCTGGTGCTTTAGCTGTTCATTCAGCACACCATGCCAACACTTTTTTAGCCAGCAGCTTCTAGATGATACAGTGTATGACATGACCAGTAGATCTGTAAAATGGGTTCCCTGGTTGGATACTAAGTTGTTTCATGTCTTTAGATCAGGCATTCTGTAAGTGGCCTGACAGTGGTGCTGGCAGAGGCCCTATAGGCAGGAAAGGCAAACCCCTGATCAGATTAAGTATCTGTTTATTCTGGTAACAAAAATCAGTGTTCTTTCTGGCCAATTCTTATATAGACCATTTGCTGCCAAGTGACTGGTTAGTCTTTTTGAGGAATAGTGCCACACTGGGGGCTCAGTGTTGCTGTCTGTTGCTGGCAGGTGGAACATTCAAAGCAAGCCTTCAGACATGGGAGTCTGTGTTTTTTGATCCATGCAAATCCTCCACCTCTGACACTATGGCCATGTCATCTCTTTGCCTATCATACCAGTGAATGTCAACTGGTCAAGTTATTTTATCCACTTGGTTATTTGGTGTCCATACCATATCAGTACTTTCATTGGGCGTTAACGTACAATAGAAATCTTTGTACCTTGGGCCCACTCTCACACATCCATCTACATATCTCTTCCTCAGACTTCATTGTCTGCGATGTTTTAATTTTTCTGCTTCAAGGTCCATGATCATTCACCATTGCTCATGAATCTTTGTACATTTTGATTTCGGGCCACTTCTCTTTTCACACAAAGTAGATGACCAGGTTCACTTCCTGAAGCTCTGCCCATTAGGAAGATTTGTCTTTCACACAGGTTCTCATTACTGTCTTTCACAGTCACCCCTGAATAAGTCTATAATGAAGACAGCATCCATTTTTGGTTTTGTACCCATATACTGAATCAGCCTATTCATAAACTAAACTAGGAGTTTTTCCTCTTTCTTCAGCTGGTTGAATGGGAGGCTTATGTGGTCATTCATGTGAGCCAAGGAGGGACATTGCTACATAGTGGATACCATGATGGGACACAATGGATTCCATAGGTTCTGGACCCACTGCTCATGTCCCTAGATGCATCATCGCTTCCTGCTCATGATCAGCTTCAGCAGAACCATTTCCATTTTATGATGGATTGCTACTGGATCCATCTTATGATTTGTTCCCAACTCATGATGGGCACTTGGTATCCCAAGGTCAAGCATTCCAAGTCTATCAGGGCCCCATAGCATGCTAGGAGCTGTTTTACAAAAGGTGCATAATCCTCTGCTGCAGATGGTGTGGCCTTCCATAACCCTAGGTGCCTGGGTTGTGATTCTTCCACTGGGACTTGCTATATCTTCTATTATTGATATCTCAAATATTATAGAATATGCTGGGATTTTTGTTCCAAGCAAACTTGCTACTTGCTCTGCAGCCAGGACCTGCTGCAGAGCCATTCTGTGCTCCGAGCCCTACTGAAAGCTGGCACCTTCCATATGGGCGAGGGCAGTTTTCCTAGGAGTGGAATGTGTTGCCGCAAAAGGCTAAGGAGGCTTAACAGTCATTGTGCTTCCTTCATTTATAGTACTAGATGCATGATGCAGCAATCTATCTTTACTTTGAAGGACATGCCCTAGCTTGCACCTGACCATGGCTGTGTAGAAACTACTGAGTTGGCAAGTACTTCAATTTTAATAGAGTTTATCTCCCTCCCTCTGGAGTGCATGTGTCTTACAAAAGTCTCCATCATGCTAGCACCCTCTTACTCATGCTACCAGGTCAGCATGATGTCACCAATGTAGTGAATCAATATGATGTTTTGCAATGTGTCCAGGTGGTCCAGATGTCTTCAGCCTAAATTACGACAGATGGTGGAAGAGTTAACATGACCCTGGAGGAAACTGTCTCTGATCTTCCTGATTGGGACAGAAAAGTACACATTTGCCAAATCAATCTGCATACTATTTCCAGAGACCATATTATCTGCCGTAGCAAAGAAACTACATCTGGCTGAGCAGCTGAGATCAGGGCTATTTCTTGGTTGAGCTAGCAGTAGTCTCCAGGATCTGTCTGGTTCTGCAAGAAACAGACCAGCAAATTAAATAGATATTTCAAGGACCACCGTGCCTGCATCTTTAAGAGTGGCATAAATCTCTGCCATTTCCCTCTAGGATTATGCTGTTTTTAATACACTGAATAGCCTGAGGGATGCAGTTTCACAGGCTTCCACTTGACTCCCCCACTACTATAGCTCTCACCAACAGGCCCAGTGTGTGGATTACTCCAACTACCACATATGTCAATCTCAATTATATATTTAGGGACAGGGGAAATAAGTACCAGGTAAGTTCATAGAACTAGTGGTCCCTTTCTTTGGCCACTCCATTTATTACCTGGTCCCTGTATCCCTTACTCTTTAACACAGAGCCTATGATGAAATTCCTGGTAGTTAGATATCAGTGTAAACTTGGACCATGTCTTCAACAGTCCTTGAATGTCGGAGTTCTTCCCTTTCCCCAGTGAACAGTCACTCCAGTACATTGCCCAGGTCCCTTTGGGGAAGCCCTGGGGAAATCATTATGTATGTCAGGGTTGTTCACACTGGGACCCAGTCAAAAACCACTTAGGTCCGGAAACTGGGCAAGAGTTTGGTGGGAGAGTGGACATGGGTGGCAACTTCCCTCAACCTCCTGCTCATCCACTCTTACTCTATTTTGATTGCATAAAATATTAAACAGTGCCTTTTGGCTGCTCAGCTATTTTGCCCTTAAGGATGCTGTGTTCTATTAAACATCCCCTAACTGTGGACACTGTTACCCTCCGGCTTCTGATGGTGAAATGCTACCACTAGCCTCTCTTACTTCCAGGCCTTCTTATCCCCATTGCTTTCAGTGAGTCAATTCTGTGACTGCTTCTCCTGCTGTTAACCCTGGCCTGCAGAGAAGAGCCCCTCTCACCAGCACATTTCTAACACCTTGGTGAAGGGTGTATTCTTTGGGCCTTCCTGGGAAACATAGTACTTCTGGCTTCATGTAACATGTCCATTCCAGCATTCCCACTTCCCTGAGTCTTTTTCTCTCTTCTTCTTCTATATGCCATGGCATTTCAGTTCAGGCTTTGTGAAGGCTATTGCTTTTTCCAGGTTTCTAGGAGTCACTCTAGCTGCAAGTTATAATATACCCTAGGGTCCTAGCTTAAATTTAAATTCTCTTGTTCTGAGAGAGTGACCTCAGTGTCAATAAACAATGTTAGTTACCCACAGCTTTTCTTTATCAGTCTGTGACAATGAAACTTCATAACAACCCTTCAATTCCATTATCCTTATATTTATCATTCCCTGTGGAGGGGCTCCATCCCCAGAGCCCCATCCATCCATCATGGATGAGAATAAAACTACCAAGACATGATCTGCTTGGGGAGGAGAGGTGGTCAGTCTCTCAAAGGAGAAGGACCAAGAGCCCTTTCCTCAATGGCTTTTATTAGGTTCATAACACACAGGAATACAGGTAAAGTTCACCAATCAATGTCAGGCAACAAGGATCAAACAATGGGTAACATTTCAAAGAAATCTGAGGGCTTAATCTGAGTCAGTGTCTGTCAGGTAAGGGGGTTGCAAAAACTTTGGGAGACATACTCATTTCCTCCTCGGACCCTTATCATTTAAATGAGAGCAATCTTAGCAAAGCAGGTTTCACAGGACTTCATGAATTCTTTCTTATGCTCAATCACCTGGGGAGCTGCTCTGGCCAGCACAGGGCTGCACCGCCCTCCGTCATAGTTTCAGGCTTAAGCGTATTAGAGCCAGGAAGCAGGAGATAAGGAAGACATCTCCCAGACAGAAATGGGGACTCAGGCTATATCAGAATAGCCGGCGGAGGGGTGAAGGTCCATCACCCCCTCTTCGCTGCAGCCCCCCAGTCCTTCCATGAGGGCCTTCCAAGTGGTCGTGCCTGGCTTGGGTTGCCCCTCCCTTGAGGGGTCTTACCCATCATTGGCTAACTGACCAAGCACTGGGGGCCAGGTATGGAAAAAGCAGAAGCAGTGCTCCTGCCAGGGAGATAAGCTTTGTCTCTTTAGTGGCTCAGGTCTTTATGATAGAACAGACCCAGATGAAACGGGTCTCCTGGGCTGTTACTCAGCCTAGCCATGGGGTAGGGGTTACAGCTCCTGAAACCAGGCAGAACGACCCACAACAATTCCCCTTACATTTCAACTAGTTAAATGCACCAGGCAGTGCATTTTTTCCCACTGGTATAGTGTCCTAACTCACCACCAGTGAAAATTTAGAAACAGAGCTTCCACCTTTTGCTGGGGCTGTCTATTCTCTACCCATCACTCAGAATGAGGTGCTTGGAGCTAGCCAGGTGGGGTGTGATCTAGTCTTCAAGCCTCACCTTCCTGCTTTCTCAGACTGCTTCTATTGCCAGCCAGGCTTTCTAGGAAGCAGACACTGAGGGAATGAGGAATGTAAAAGGTTTATGGAGAGGAACACCTATGAAAGAAAAAGGGAGGAGACAGGATGGGTAGAGGGGCATCAGCTTGGAATCTCTGCCAGCCCATTGGAAAACATGGAGTATTAGATGAGGTACAAGCTGGATGGAAATGGCTAGACCTTGATACTACATACAACCTTGTGCAGTCATTGCATAAGAGCCAATAAGAATATTATCTCAACTGCCATTGTCTCAATTCATCATAGGCTAGGGGCCACCTTGAGAAGTGTGTGACCAAGTTTCAAAAGCTAAGGTGAATCCTGAAGGTGCTAATCAGCGGGGAGCTATCAACTAAGCCCACTTTTTGCAACTAGAAAGTAAAGATTTTCTTGAAAGGGGATCTGAATAGTGCACATTCATGACTACTCTTTTTTAGTATTTTACTTTATATGGATTATGGCCAAGCATTCTTATTTTACAACTACCAACTGGTAAGAGTGAGAAAAAGAAAAAAGCGAGGCAAGAAAAATGTGAAGCCCTGCAAAGTGATGCCTGACTGCTCTACCACCACTTTATAAGACACAGTAGGTCACTTGGAACATGTTCTCCCTCAGCAAGAGGGGCTTCTCCAGAAGGGATGAGCAAGAAAACACCATGTTCAGTGAAGTCACAGGAAAGGAGAAAGAGAGGAAAATGTGTTTGCTTGGCTCCTCCTCATCTGTCATTTCCAAAAAATGAAGTTTTATTCCATGGGGAGCTCATAATTCCAAGTTGCATCATCCACCCCTTCATGAAACCAGAATTTGGGCCCTGCACTGTGGCATTTCAACCCAACCTGGAAATAGGGGGCAGCTCAGCACCAATAGATTCAACAACCACCCACAGATAGGAGCGAGCCCCTCCACTCTGCATAGGCAGCAGCAGTGGGTGGTCTGGGATACAGGCAGTACCTTCAGAAAGAAAGGCAGTTGAATAGAGCTGAGAAGGTGAGTTAAGTTTATGTCTGATAAAAAAAATCTAATTTTCATGTTGGACTGAATCAAGAGGAGTAGCATGCTTAATTAAGGACATCAATATCTCTTTAGAGCTTAAAAAAACTTTTAAGTGTTGTAATAAAAGTAATTTGTGTTCACTGTAGACATTTGAAACTGCAGGCAAACTAAAGCAGGAAACTTAAATAGTACCAAGAAGCCACTTTTAAAACCTTGTATATCTTTTCGTACCTTTTTCTATGCTTATTTACAAAGAGGGGATCCCATTGTAAATACTGTTTTGTGAACTGTCCTTTTTATTTAATAGTATGTCTTGAATAACATGCATCTTTAATATCATTTTGAAAGAATCTTATATCCTAAATTTTAAGTTTTCCTCTTTCATTCTTAATGCTCTATCTAGGGAATTCTATGAGACTCATACACTTAACCATTATGTTACTTAAGATTCTCCAAGAAGCAGATACCAAGATGGGATTAGATGTGCAAGAGCTCTTTTGGAAAAACACCTGGAGGGAAAATGGGGAGAGAGCCAGAGGAAAGTGGAGCATTGATACATTGTGAAGGAGAGGAGAAAGGTGTATTCGATGGAATACATTTTAGAATGCAATGAAGTGTAAGAAAGTTTTTGGTAAGCCAATGGAGAGTCCTCAAGCCAAAGTCACCTGGCAGAGGAGTTTTGTGTCTCACGACAACAAGCCTGCCTAAGTCTCCCTGCCACAACTCAGTTATTGGTTAGGAGCAACCTGTGGGAAGTGTGGTGGATTCATAACGCAGCAGCTGGGGTGTCAGTATTATGCTTAGAGAGCTGAGAGGCAGTCTCATGGCTGCCACAAACACCATCTGTGCTTTAAAAAACAAACAGAAAACCTTGGTACTATTTATTCATTAATTCATAACACATTGAGGGCAAAATGAGAATACGATGTGCTGCTCACATTCTAGTAATTGGCTTCAGTTTGAGTAGATTATCATGAATGTTTCAGAAATTAGAAACAGAAATAGATTTCCAAAATCTCCTGAGGCAGATATTCAGAGTATGGCTTCATTATTCTGTTTGAAATGATTTTTCAGATTCTAAGGTGAGTTCTAAGGATAGGGTTTGGGGTCTTCCTCTTTCAGTATTACTCATTCCTGTATTCATTTTACCTAATACAGAAAATCTGGGTGAGTTTAACATAATAAACTAAAATCTCTAGAATATGAAATAATAACTGTATTTGTAAAAAAATATTTTTGAGCCCCTGCTGGTGTATGTCAGTGGATTGAGTGCTGGCCTGCAAAAAGAAATATCTCTGGTTCAATTCCCAGTTGGTGCATGCACCTGGGTTGCAGGCCAGGTCCCCAGTTGGGAACATGCATCTGATCGATGTGTCTCTCAGACATCAATGTTTCTCTCCCTTTCTTTCTCCTTCCCCTCTCTCTAAAAATAAATAAAATCTTTAAAAAAAATAAAAAAATATTTTTGAGAGAACAATGTACACATCTCCAGGTACACATTTTTCCACACTTTCCTATAATGTATCCCGTATTATTCATTTATATATGTATTTACATATATATTTTTTTTAGTTTTCTGTGGTGGCTGATGTAACAAATTACCAAAAACTTCATGACTTAAAACAACACAAATTTATTATCTTAAAGTTCTGAAGGTCAGAAGTCTAAAATGAGTCTCACTGGACTTAAGGTGTTGGCAAGGCCGCATTTCTTCTGGAGTTCTAGGGAAAAATGTGTTCTCTTCCCCACTTCTAGAAGTTGCCCACATTCATAGGTGTGTAGCTCTCTTCATCCTAAGTCAGCAATGTGGGTAGAATTCCCACAGCATATCCCTTTTCTTCTCAGAGACAGATTCTGCTTCTATTGTCATCTTTCTCTAACTTTAAAAATATTGGCTTTAGAGATAGAAAAAGAAACATCAATTTGTTCTTCCACTTATTTATGCATTCATTGGTTGATTCTTGTATGTGCCCTGTCTGGGCATTGAACTTACAACCTTGGCATATTAACCAACTGAGCTACCCAGCCAGGGCTTTCTCTGACATTTGACTTCTGCCTTGTTCCACTTTTAAGGACCCTTGAGGTTATATTGGGCCCACTGGGATAATCCAGGATAATCTTATTTTTAAGCCCTCTAGTTAGCAACCTTTATGCCATCTGCTGTCTTAATTCCCCTATGCCATGTAACCTCACATATTTCCAGGTTTCACAGATTAGCACATGAATGTCTTTGGCTGGGGGACATAATTCTCCCTATCACAGGTGTTATAGTCAAGGCCTCCAAAACACTATTAATTAGAAACAGTTCCAGTGTCTCTTAATCTTCTCTGGACATTCATGGGAATGATTCTATAGATTTATTATTCTTGGACTATTTTTCATAGCTTTTTGTACCCATATATTATACTAAGAAAGTTATCTTTTAGTCCTATGGTTCTCTTATATATTATTCTGTAATAACCCACCCAAAACTTAATGATTTAAAACAACTACATATTATCTCTCTGACTTCTGTAGGTTGACTGGCTTAGCTGAGTCATTCTTACTTGGCACTTAACCAGGTGGGATATGTAATATGATTGTTTTACTCACAAGCCCGGGCTTCTGTGCCTCTCTATGAAGCCCCTCTCCCTCACAGAGTGGTTTGTCTTATGTATTGAGTTAATCATGTTTTTTAATCTGTTAATGTTGACAGAGTTTAACATGTAGGTTGTTTTCTAAAATGTGTCCTTGAGCTCAGTTGGTTGGGCATCATCCTGCAAAACAAAATGTTCTATTCCCAGTAAGGGAATATGCCTGGGTTGCAGGTTCAGTCCCTGGTCAGGATTCATTTGAGAGGCAACCAGTTCATGTTGCTCTCTCACATCAATGTTTCTCTCCCTCTCTTTCTCCCTCCCTTCCCTTCCCTCTAAAAAAAATAAATAAATAAAATCTAAGATGTTCCCTGGGTTCAAGAGCTGTGGAAGAAAGAGGAGGGAGCAGGAGTAGGGAGGAGATCATCAAGCTGTGTGGGGGCCCGACATCCCTGACCTCATGGCAGCTCTAGGTGAGTTGCTCCCTCAGTGGGCCATATGTTTATACATTCATCCAGTCATTTGGATATGGGTTGTCCCTGGATGGGTATGACATTGGATAAAGCTGAAACCATTCTCTAAGGGGCTGAAGGCTAAATGAAAGCTGTACAGTAGTCCTTCTTATCTTCTAGAGCTACATTGTAAGACCTCCAGTGGAAACCCGAAATTGTGGATAGTACCAAACTCTGTATATATTATATTTTCTTTTTTACATACATGTTCACTCAAAGGAAGCACTTTATAGCTTCTCTTCGGTATATGTGAATTGCCAGTATCACTATTTTTGAGCTTTGGGGCTGCTATTAAGTAAAATAAGGATTATTTTAACCCAAGCCCTGTGGTAACATGATAGCCAATCTGATACCGCGGATGGATATTAAATGACTAAAGGATGGGGAGCATATAGAGCATGGATATGCTAGGCAGAGGGATGGTTCACCTCTAGGTAGGACAGAGCCAGGCAGTGAGATTTCACCACACTGCTCAGAAAAGCATTTTGAATTGTTCTCAAATTTTCCACTTAATATTTTTGGGTCATAGTTGACTGAGAGTAACTGAAACTGCTGATGGGGGGGGGCTACTCTATAGTTCTCTGAGCAGTCACTCAAAGACTATGGTCTGGAACTGGGACAAAGGGCTTAGCCCCCTGCAGACTGGGCTGGCATTGCCCTCAATGGGAATCCCTTTTGATCTGACCCCCTGATCCTGGAGCAGCTGAGATTTCTGCTGCAGAAAAGATGGCTGGCTGCACCCAACCTGAACCCACAGCAAGCACCTCCAGGGGGATCTAAAATTGGAGACTCTGGCAAAGACTGAGTGCTTTGACTCTGGAGTAGGGGCCACTTTCCCCTCATTGAGTGTGTAACTATGTGATCTCCAAGTAGGGGACCCACTAGTTGTATCCTCCTAACCCTGGTTGTTGTACCCTACCTGACTCACAACCTGTGGAAGGGGCTGTGTTCTTCCTGTCTAGCCTGGATCCACTCTACAGTCTTTCTTTGGAAGGCTCTGGAGGAAAACCAGGCAACCTTGGGGAGGTGGAGTAGCTGACAAGTGGAGGCACACCTTAAGGAGCCTTGATCCTTTTAAAGATCTGCCCCTAACTCTAAGCTGGAGGAAGCCAGCCCCTCCCATGCATGCCCAGGTGCAGTAGATGTAGCCACAAATAGTAAACAGCATAGTGCCAGACAGGTAGCCCAAGGCCTGTTACACACAATGTCTTATATCGACCTGTACCTGAGCCCTGCCCAAGTGGACTCAAAGCCAACACAATCAATGGTGGGATTCAGACCACACCAGAGCTGGACCTGACTAGCCACACAAGCAGCACACCCAAAGGGCATTCCGGCAGGCACCAGACCCTAATGAGAACAACTCTGTTTTAGGGGACAGCCCCTGCACAGCATCTCATAACACAGTGATTGAGGTTTACTCATATAGTCAGCCAGCCTGAAGGGTTAACCCCACCCACAAAAGAGCCAACATCATTCAAGGCTCAACTATAATAAGAGGGAGCACATAACCCACAAGAAATATTCCTGGAACATGAAGCTCAGGTGATGTGGAACATTGTGCCATGGAGACCAACAAGACACCTTCATCATAAAGCCATCGTAACAAGTTTGGGAGTCATAGCAGATCTATCTAATGTACAGAAAGAAAATGGAGAGACAAATATGTCCCAAATGAAAGAACAAGAGAAATTTCCAGAAAACGAATTAAATGGAATTGAAGCAGCCAAAATACGCAAAGTTTAAAACAATGGCTATGAGGATGCTCAAAGACATTAGGGGAGGAGTGGATGATCTCAGTGATAACTTAAAGAGATTATAAACATTAAGGATATAGAAAACATAAAAAACAATCAGAAATGAATATAGCATCTGAAATAATATACTAGAAGGAGTTAAGCAAGTGAGATTAAGCAGAATTGAATCAGTGATTTAGAGGACAAGATAATAAGAACTCAAGTAGAACATTGAAAAGAAAAGAGCATTTTAAAAATTAAGGGAAGGAAAGTCTAAGGGACCTCTGGGATAACATCAAGTGTAGCTACATCTGCATCATAGGGGTACCAGCAGGAGAAGAGAGTGAGCAAGGGACAGAGGACCTGTTTGAAGAAATAATGGTTGAAAACTTCCCTAACCTGGTGAAGAAAAAGTCACACAAGTTCAGGAAGTATAGAGTCCCTAGCAAGATGAACACAAAGAGACCCATACCAAGACACATCATAATTAAAATGGCAAACATTAAAGACAGAGAGAGAATGTTTTTAAATATAATTTTTTAAATTGTTGTTCAAGTACACTTGTCTCCATAAAGGCAGCAAGAGAGAAACAGTTATGTAAAAGTCAGTTCCTGATTTCTGAAGGCTGCCAGCTGATTTCTGAATAGAAACACTTCAGGTCAAAAGGAATTGGCATGAAATATTCAAAGTGATGAAAGCAAGGACCTGCAACCAAGACTGCTATATCCAGTAAGGTCATCATTTAAAATTGGAGGTGAAATAAAGGATTTACCAGACAAAAAAAAAATGCTAAAGGAGTTTATTATGACCAAACCGTATTGCAAGAAATGGTAAAGGGCCTGCTTTAAGAAGAAGAAATAGAGGAACACAGGTATAAAGAATGAAGTGGCAATAAATACATACCTACCAATAATAACCTTAAATGTTAGATGCATTAAATGCCCCAAAAGACATATGCATCAAAAGACATAGGGTAGCAGAATGGATAAGAAAATATGGTCCATATATATGCTGTCTACAAGAGAGCCAACTCAGAACACAAGATGCACTCAGACTAAAATTAAGAGATGGAAAAATATTCCATAAAATGGAAAGAAAAAAAATCTGGGATAGCAATACTTATATCTGACAAAAATAGATATCAAAACAAAGGCCATAACAAGAGACAAAGAAGGCCACTACCTAACATTAAAGGGATCAATCCAACAAGAGAATATAACTTTTGTAAACATATATGCACCCAACATATATATTTTGTAAGCATATATGCACCTAAATATATAAATAAAATTTTAGTGGAATTTAAAGGAGAGATCAACAGCAATACAGTCACAGTAAGGGATTTTTAACACCCTACTGTCATCAGTGAATAGATCCTCCAGACAAAAAATCAACAAGGCAACAGCAACCTTAAATACCATACTGGATTGGAGAGATTTAATTGCTATTTATGAAACATTTCATCACAAAGCAGTAGTATATACATTTTTCTCAAGTGTACATAGAACATTCTCCAAAGTAGACCATGTGTTAGGACAAAAAATAAGTCAACAAATTCAAGAAGATTGAAATCGTAACAAACATTCTCCTTGGCCACAATGGTATGAAACTAGAAATCAACCTCAAGAAAAAAAACTCAGAAACATTCAAACACGTGAAGGCTAAAGAACATGTTATTAAACAATTCATGAGTTAACAATGAGATCAAAGAAAAAACAAAAAATTACCTGGAAACATAAAAATGAACTCATGACAACCCAAAATCTATGGGACACAGCAAAAGAAGTCCTGAGAGGGAAGGTCATAGCATTACAAGCCTACCTAAAGAAGCAAGAAAAATCACAAATAATCTAACCCTACACATAGAAGGGCTAGAAAAAGAACTACCAAAAAAGCCCAGAATAAGTAGAAAGAAGGAAATAAGAAAGAACACAGTGGAAATAAATGACATAGAGACTAAAAAACTACAAATCAATGAAACCAAGAGTTCATTATTTGAAAAGATAAACAAGCCCTGACTGGTGTATCTCATTGGATTGAGTGCTAACCTGTGAATCAAAGGGTTGATGCTTTGATTCCCAGTCAGGGTACATGCCTGGGTTCCTGGAGAGGTCCCAGGTGGGAGGTGTGTGAGAGGCAACCACACATTGATGTTTCCCTCCCTCTCTCGCTCCCTCTTATCCCCTCTCTCTAAAAAAATTAATTTTTAAAAAAAGGTAAACAAAATTGGCTAGACTTTAACCATACTCACCAAGAAAAAAGAGGACATAAAAGAGAGATAACAACTGACACCACAAAAATATAAAGGATTATAAGAAAACAGTATGAACAACTATATGCCAAAAAATTGTACAACCTAGGTGAAATAGATAAATTCCTAGAAACAGACCCAAAGTTGAATCAGGAAGAAGCAGAAAACCTGAATAGACTGGTTACAACTAAAGAAATTGAAGCAGTAGCCAAAAAACACCCAGTAAAGGTCCTGGACTTGATGGCTTTACAAACATTCAAAGAAGAACTAACACCTAAACTTCTCAAACTGTTGAGAAGTGTCTATAGACCTTTGCTTGTAGGCAAAAAAATCTGAATAGACACTTCTCCACAGAGGACATACAGATGGCCAATGGACATATGGAAAAGATGTTCAATGTCACTAATCATCAGAGAGATGAAAAAACCACAATGAGATATTGCCTCACAGCTATCAGAATGGCTGTCTTCAATAAGTCAACTAACAACAAGTGCTGGTGAGGATGTGAAGAAAATGGAACCCTCATGCACTGTTGGTGTGAATGCAGACTGGTGCAGCCACTGTGGAAAACAGTACAGACTTTCTTCAAAAAATTAAAAATGGAACTGCCTTTTGACCCAGCAATCCCACTTCTAGGAATATATCCTAAGTATACCGAAACACTAATTTAAAGAGTATATGCACCTGTAAGTTCATTGCAGTGATATTTACAATAGCCAAGTTTTGGAAGCAGCTGAAGTGCTCATCAATAGATGAGTGTATAAAAAAAGCTGTGGTATATTTACACAATGGAATACTATGCAGCTGTAGAAAAGAAAGAAATCTTGCCTTTTGCCACAGCATGAATGGACCTGGAAATTATTAGGCTAAGTGAAGTAAGCCAGTTAGAGAAAGTTAAATACCATATGATCTCACTTATATGTGGAATCTAATGAAAAAAATTAAACTAACCAAACAAATAGAAACAGAGGTATGTATTTGTGGAATAGACTGACAGCTGTCAATGGGAGAAAAGGGGTACTGGATGAAAGAAGGTGAAAGCGTTAGCCAAAAAACAAATATACATAACACATAGATACAACAGTGTGGTGATAGCCACATGGAAAGGAGAATGGGGGCTAGGTGGAGGTGGACAAAGGGGTGGAAAATGGAGAAACAAAGAAATTTGCTTAAGGTGATGGGTGCATGATGCAGTGTGCAGATGTTTTATTGAGTTGTACACTTGAAACACGTATGGTTTGTGAGCCAGTGCCATCCAAATAAATTCAATTTAAATAAGTAAATAAGTAAAATCTAAAGCAGGAAAAAAAGTTATACATGTATTTTGACAACCTGGAGGTCAGCACACTTAACCCCTGTTTTGTTCAAGGGTCAGCTGTAGAGTATAATAGTAAACACTGGAAACAACCTAATTCCTATCATACAAAATCAATAAATATGTGGTATAGTCATATGATAAAAAAATACACAGCAAAGAAAATAAATGAACTAACACTACATTGACAAGAACTAGAGTTACCATCATCTGTTAGCATGGTTAAATTTCAGAAACGTGATAACAGAAAAAATTTAACATAGATAAAAACATGTATATTAGACTCCGGCCAAGACAGAGGCATAGGTAGACACACTGTGCCTCCTCGAACAACCAAAAGAAGGACAGCAACAAATTTATAAACAAAAACCAGAACTCACAGAAAATTGAACTATGTGGAAGTCCAACAAACAAGGAGTTAAAGAAGGAACATTCATCCAGACCAGTAGGAGGGGCAGAGATGGGCAGCTGGGCAGAGAGAACTGGTGGCAAGGTGGCAGCTGCAGGACCAGGGCAGACAGGGCAGTGGGTGGCAGAGCGGGCAGTCCCACATTTGTGTGTGGTTAAACCAGCAGGAACAACTAGGGAGTGAGACAGGCAGTACAACCCAGGGTCCCAGCACAGGGAAATAAAGCCTTGAAGCCTCTGACTGAAAACACCTGTGGGGTTGCGGGGCTGGGAGAAGCTCCCAGCCTCATAGGAAAGTTTGTTTTAGGCACCCACAGGGTTCTAGAATGTACACAAACCAACCCACTTGAGAATCAGCACCAGAAGGGCCCAATTTGCTTGTGGGTAGTGGGGGAAGTGACTGAAAGCCAGCAGGGAGCCAAGCAAGTGGGATTGTTCCCTCTTGGAAACCTCACCTGCTGACAGCATAGTGACAAGGGTTACAAGGGTTGTCCTGCCCTGGTGAACACCTAAGGCTCTGCCCCTTACTATGAAACTGGTGCGCTGAGTAAAAAAAAAAAAAAAAAAAAAAGGCCGAAATGAAAGAGCAGATCAAAGCTCCAGAAAAAATACATCTAAGTGATGAAAAGATAGCCAGTCTGTCAGATGCACAGTTCAATACACTGGTAATCAGGAAGCTCACAGAATTGGTTGAGTATGGTTGCAAAATAGAGGAAAGAGTGAAGGCTATGAAAAGTGAAATAAAGGAAAATGTACAGGGAAAGAACAGTGACAGGAAGGAAACCAGGACTCAAATCAATGGTTTGGAGCAGAAGGAAGAAAGAAACATTCAACCAGAACAGAATTAAGAAACAAAAATTCAAAAAAATGAGGAGAGGTTTAGGAACCTCTGGGACAACTTTAAACTTTCCAACATCCAAATCATAGGGGTCCCGGAAGGACAGGAGGAAGAGCAAGAAATTGAAAACATAATGAAGGAGAACTTCTCCAATCTGACAAAGGAAATAGACTTCTAGGAAGTCCAGGAAGCTCAGAGAGTCCCAAGGAAACACATACCTAGACACTTCATAATTGCATTACTCAAGATTAAAGATAAGGAGAGAATCTTAAAAGCAGCCAGAGAAAAGGAGACAGTTACCTTCAAAGGAATTCCCATAGGACTATCAGCTGAGTTCTCCAAAGAAACTTTGCATGCTAGAAGGAGTGGAAAGAAGTATTCCAAGTCATGAAAGTCAAGGATCTATATCTAAGATGACTCTATCTAGCAAAGCTATCATTTAGAATGGAAGGGCAGATAAAGTGCTTCCCAGATAAGGTCAAGTTCGAGGAGTTCATCATCACCAAGCCCTTATTATATGAAATGTTAAAGGGACTTAGCTAAGAAGAAGAAGATCAAAACTGTGAACAGTAAACTGACAACAAACTCACAACTATTAACAACTGAACCTAAAAAACAAAAACAAACTAAGCAAACAAGTAGAACAGGAAGAGAATTACAGAAATGGAGATCACATGGAAGGTTATGAGTGGGTGAGTGGTAGGGGGAGAGAGCGGGAAAAGGTATAGGGAATAAGTAACATAAATGGTAGGTAGAAGATAGGGGAGGTTAAGAATAGTATAGGAAATATGGAAACTAAAGAACTTATATGTACAACCTATGGATATAAACTAAAGGGGAATGTGGGGCGGGGGGCATGTACAGGGAGGAGGGAAATAAAGGGGTGGAAATGGGACAACTATAATAGCATAATCAATAAAATATATTTTAAAAAATGTATATTATTGTTATAAAATTTAAGAACATTAGCCCTGGCTGGTGTGGCTCAGTGGATTGAGAGCTGACCTACAAAATGAAAGGTCACAGGTTCAATTCTCAGTCAGGGAGCATGCCTGGGTTGCAAGCCAGTGTTTCTCTCCCTCCCTTTCTTCCTCCCTTCTCTCTCTAAAAATAAACAAATAAACATTTTAAAAAAGAACATTAAAAAAACAACTGTATATTGTTCATGGATCACAAGTAAGAAAAGTATTAAAATGGTCATGTGAATTACAATCACTAAATTCATGTCTCTAGGAAGGGAGGGCAAGCACTAAGATCAGGGAAAGAGGTTCGGGGCTACAAATGTATCCATAAATTTGGAGGCTTTTTAAAGATCTGAACTAATATACATTATAGGACAATACTAATATATGATGAAATTTTGTCTTAAGTATGTGAGTGTTTATTACATTACTTCTGTATTTAAAAATATAATAAAAGCAATATTTTTTTAAATGCCATGTTATTCAACCAAAATTAATTACAGGTAACATTAACATGGATATATTTCAAAAGCAATGTTAAATGAAAACAAGTTGCAGTAGAGTGTATACATTACTATGCCATTTTAACTTTTAAATAAGCAAAATGCCATTTTTTATTATTTATAGAGTTACACTTATGTGGTAAAGGGATTTTAAGATATAAGGTCAGGACACACACCAGGATCCAAATAGTTTTACCTTTGAGGAGAGAGGGAAATGGATCAGATTAGAGAGGGATACTAAAAAGATTTCCAGATATTCAGATTGGTTAGGTCAGGGTGTTGAGTTTATGGATGTTTATGTTACTTTCTCTGATTCTTGGTATGTTTGAGAGAGGTTCATATTTTTAAAGAATATAAACATTCCATTCCCTTTGGTTACAAAGTAATCTAATAAGTATATGCTATCATTTGGTTGGCATGAAAAGGAAAGAAAAAGAATGTCTTCTATTAATCTGCAATTGTCATATTTTCTAGAATATTCTTTACTGCACCCATTTTTGCAAAACACTGACTTCATGTCATGTTTTCAAATCAACTCTTCCAAGGCTTATGTGTCCCATTATTTTTGTGGGTGTTAAACCACATTGCTGCAGTGGGAAAACACTGGTGTTCTCAAGCACGGGAAATTAAAAGAAGCACAGTAGGTAGTTAATTCTGCTAAAGGCAAGCCCTTGATTCTCCCCCCACCCCATTAAAAAAATCCAGATTTTAACCAGTTTAAAGGAGAAAGGATATTAAACTATAACAATTTACACCCTTCTATATTATTCTCTGATCTTTGTTATTTCATGTATTTGTTTTGCACGTTGCCATCCACACAGGGATTTTGTTGTCTTTTTATTGAGCTTAGCATTTCCGTGTATCCACTTAGTCCCCACACTAGCCTGTGTTCCATAGTTTTCCATCTTGATAATACACTGCAGTTTGCTTAGCCTTACTGCATTGTTGAACTTTTGAGATTTTTCCAAGTTTCCAGTATTATAAATAGCATTTCTATGACCATCTTTGTACAAACTATTTCTTTTCTTTCTGATCATTTCCTTGAGGTATAATCCTAAAGTGGAATTAGGCCAAAGGGTATATGCATGGTTTTATGACTTCAAATTCATATTCCAATATTTCTTCTTAGTCTCAACAATATTGGGTTTACACATTTTAATATATTTAAAAAATTTAATAGGATAATTATGATGATTATAAGTTATTTAATTCTTTCAGAGTCTCTCTGTCTCTGTCTTTTTCTCTCTTTCTTTCTTTTGTCCAATTGTTAAAAGTAATACTCTCTCTCTATGGAAAAAAAGATCA
This sequence comes from Anoura caudifer, assembly GCA_004027475.1. Classification (NCBI taxonomy): domain Eukaryota; kingdom Metazoa; phylum Chordata; class Mammalia; order Chiroptera; family Phyllostomidae; genus Anoura; species Anoura caudifer. Next base: position 20,662 of record PVKU01001528.1, on the reverse strand, counting down.
AGTAACTAAAAGTGCCTTCTAACCTCCATCCCCCAAATATTCCGTGTTCCAATTAGGATTACATTTTTTTTGCATTATTTTATATGCATGCAATAATTTCATTCAGGCAACATTTGGAAGTTCTTTAGAAACCCACACAATCAACACATTCTGTGTATTTGGTACTTTTCTCTCTTTGCTGTTCTTTTGATTATTTCCTTTCTTTCCAAATCTACAATCTTACTCTCTTCACCAGCTCTTTTTCCTGGAACTTCCAATATAATCTAATCTTCCCAAACTGGACTTTGCAGCTACAGGTTTACTTTTATTCTTACAATCTGTGGTTCTAAGCCTTAGAAACAGCTCCAAACACTATTCTCAACCCCACCCAGGATTATTTTTAAAAGGGTCTTAAAGGATGGGACCCTGAAATGTGCATTTATTTTCAAAAGAGTCCCAAGTGACTATTCTAAGTGCTATTCTAAGATATATTCAGGGTTGGAAGCCCCTCTGTTAATTCTAATTTCTAAATTATTGTAAACCTGCATATTTTTACTTTTTCACTTCTCCTTAATTCCCTATAAACTAGACTCTGAGTCTTCTGCTTTACTGAAACCAATAACTTCCTTTTTAATCAAATTCAATGCCATTCATTACTGAGAAGAGGTGATAGGTCTAGAAATTGGTTCTCTGCCCTCCATATATTTTTCATGTTGCTTTACAAGTTTCATATTTGTTTGTTTTGAAGTTTCATGTTTGCTAATATATGTCATCTCTTGATGTATCACAAACTACCCCAAAACGTAGTGGTTTAACACAATAAAAGCCATTTCTTTGTTTTAATTCTGCAGTGTGGGCAGGACTGGGTGGGGACTGCTGGTCTCTGTTCCATGTGGTGTTGTCTGGGACCTCTTGACTGGGGCTGGAGGATCCAAGATGCTTGACCTACATGTTTGGTGCCTCAGTTGCCTCTTTTGCTTCAACAGGGAGGCTGGACTTTCTTACATAGTGGCTCAGGAATGTCAAGAAGTCAAAGCCAAAGCCATCCAGGCTTGCAACTAGCAGGATGCCACTTTTGCTGCATTCAATTGGTCAGAGCCAGCCAGATGTAAGGACAGAGGAAATAGACTCCACTACGGGTGAAGAGGAATGGCGTATATGAACAGGGATGGGAAGTTTCAGGCAGGGTAAAAATTGCTGGGCACGTGGTAGGCAAACAATATCAGTTGGAATCATTGAGTGAAGGAATGAACAAATAGAATAATAAAAAACATAGTACAGAAAATGTTTTTAAATATAAAGATAGTACCTAGACAATTTTAAATCTTTTCTTTAAAGGGAATGTATTTAATGGTAGAGACTGGCTGCATTCAGTTTTGCACCACAAGAGAGGCTGAGGGAAGCAATGGATATTCTACATCAAGACAGATTGTGCCAGGCCAGACCCGAGTGTGTGAGGAGAGAGAGGGACATTTCAGCTAGATTAAGAGGAAGTATTGGTGCCTAAGGCAAGAGGGACAGAAGTCAGGTCCAAAGAGGTCAGTTCTGGGAATGTGGAACAAGATCAGGAGTGAGAGTGATGGAGGTTCTACAGGTCAAGGTAATTAGTTCAAATCAGCAGGGTCAGACCTTGGGACCAGAAATTCACAACAGGAGCATGAGATACAATACAAGGGTTCAGGTCAACAGGAGAGAAGATACTGGCTGTCAGCATTAAGTGTAGTGCTTAACATGGGCATTCTGCTCTGCTGGCCCAATGAGAGGTAGGGGGTGGAGCCTAGGTCTACGGTAGCTGGTCTAAAGTCTAGGTTTGCAGGGACTAGCCTGGTGCTGGGTTGGTCAGGATCTCTTTTCTATTTTCTTACTGGAACATTGGTTCTTTCTACCTAAATTTGCAGAAAGAGGCAGCTCTTACTATGAGCTGATACTAGTTATTTTTACGAGAATTACTCAAAATGTCTGATAGCTACCCTTGGAGATGGCCTCCAATGATCCCCACTTCTTGGTATTCATACCCTTGTTTAATCCCCTCCCACAAAGCATGAGGATTGGTCTGTGTGACCTGAAGAATATGGCAAAAGTCATAGTATTTCCCTTCTAAAATTAGCTTATTAAAAGCTAAGGGTTCCATCTTGGGCTCTTTGTCTCTCTATCTCTATCTCTGGTTACTCACTCTGGGGGAAATAGGCTGTCAGGTGTGGGCAGCCCAATGGGGAGGCCCCTGTGGCAGGGAACTGAAGCCTCTGGCCAACAACACATAACTTATGTGAGAGAGCTTGGAAGTCAGATTCTTTAGCCTTGCTGAATCTTGAGGTAACCACAACCTCTACTAACAGCTCAAATAAAACTTCATGAGAGATCATGGTGCAATAATATCCCACTAGGTCACTTTAGAATTCTTGACTGTCAGAAACTGTGAGATAATAAATGTGTTGTTTTAAGTTGCTAAGTTTGGTAATTTGTTACATAGTAATAAATACCTAATGTATGTGGTCTGTATCAGAATTCTCTGGACAGCTTATTTGATATGCAATTTGTAGGCCACATCTGAATGGAAAAAAGTGTCTTTGGAGTATAGATCAGGAATCCATATTTTTAACAAGCTTCTGAGATGATTCTTATGTACTCTTAGATTTGAGAACCACTGTTTTATGCATTTAATCTATTAATATTACTCTTCAAAAATAATTTGCATTTTAATTCTAATATCTAAGACTTTAAGCAGTATTATCCGAGGCTTAAACACTAAGCTTAGGAGATTCTTGATGTTTTTGAGTTCAAGACACTATTTCAAATATTATAACTTTGGTATTGTGTTTGATACTGTTAAAAAACTGAATAAAACACTAAGCAAGCCAAAGATAGTTTATAACCAGTCACTGCTATGGTATAGCCTTGTGAATAAAAGCATCCGTCCATATTGATATGCTACTCCCTAGTCACCCTTCAGCCATGGCTGCTGTTTGAGCAGCACAATGCATTGCTCTGTGTGTGTTCATTCATGAGAGGTGGAAAGCTGTCCACATTTCAGTAAGAATGTATCAAGCTTTGTGCCAGGCATGTGCTACCCTCACTCTTATTTTTTTCACTCTCTTCTATGCCCTGTCATATGTCTAACTCAATTCAATGTCCCACCGGTAAAAGAATCAAACTGCTTGAAAACCATAGCCCAAACTCTTACTGATACTCAGCATTAGAGATGGTTGTTTTATTAGTTGGGGTTCTGACATGAAAAAGACCACACATTCAAATTGTACTTATTTAAGGAGAGTTTAATGAAGGGAGTAAAAACAAGGTGTAAGATTAATTTAGAAAAGAAGTAAGGCTTACATAATGCAGCGCCTAGTGGCAACTAGCAGAGCCATCCCTGATGGCAAGGGGAAGGACTGGTTCCTGGAACTGGAGACACAGAGAGCTGTGTAGAGAAGACCAGCTAACAGGAGCTGAGATCTTCGGTGGACAGTGGCAGCCCATCTCAGGCCAAACCCCTGAACCTGTTTCCAACACCCTCTGTCTCTGGCTTTTCAGTGAGCCAAAGCAGCCTCACCTAGGTTCTCTCCTGTTGCTTCTTTTATCCTAAGCCCTTCCTTGTTTCACTGCCCCAGCTTTAATAAATGTACTCTTAAAAAATAAAATAAAATGAAATGAATAAAGTAGATTTGTTTGTACTAATATGAATGAAGTGATAGATCTATTGTTGAGTAAAAAGGATCAAGTGCAAAATTGTATGCTCTATTATTTTTGGTTTTTTTAAAGATTTTATCTATTTATTTTTAGAATGAGAGGAAGGGAGGGAGAATGAGAGGGCAACTTCGATGTGTAAGAGAACCATCAATAGGTTGCCTCTCCTATGCACCCCAACCTGGGACCAAACTTGCAACCCAAGCATGTACCCTGACTGGGAATCAAATCAGTGACCTTTTGTAGGATGACACCTAAACAACAGAACCACAACTAACTGGTCAGGGATATTTTTGGTGTTTTTTTCTCCCTGATTTTTTTTTTTTAAACAACATATATGCATAGAAAATCTATATGAAAACTGTTAACAATGGATACTTCTGGAAATCTGAACTGGGTATTTAGAATAGGATAAAAAGGAAACTTTTATTACATTTTTTATATCTTTTGAAGTTTATGGCTACTCAAAAATTAATGGAAATAAATAGACAAAAGAGATGGACCCAAATCAATCAAGTATTAATAAAAACACAACAGGACTTCTGGTCAATATGGTAGACAAACTTTGCCTCCTCTCACAAGCAGAGAGAATTACAACTATATCTCAAAACAAATAAGAACCAGAACTGTCAGAAAAATTGAGCTGTATGGAAGTCCAACAACCAAGGATTTAAAAGAAGCCACATTCATCCACATGGGTAGGAGGGGTGGAATTGTGGAAACAGGAAGAGAGGTGCGTATGGCAGCAGGGAGGCAGCAGAGGTGGTGGCAGAAATGGGCAGTCCCACAGTCATGTGTGGTACATAAAATTTAGTAGGGATACCTTGGGAGCAAGCAATCCCAGCCCCAGGCCAGACCACACAGACCAAGGTTCTGTGCCTGGGAGATAGATCCTCATAACTTCTGGCTATAAAAATCAGTGGGCATTGGACAGCAGAAGGAACTGCTGGATTTTCAGGAGACTCTATTTGAAGGGCTCACACAGACTTAGAACATACACAAACCCACTCTCTCTGGTATTAACTGATGCTGACACCAGCTAGCAGTGTCCGCGTCATTATGGATGAAATAAAACATACACACAGACTACCGAGTCTGGTGGAGGAAAAAGGACGACAGCATGGCTTTTCTCTCAAGGGGAGCAAAAACCACGGCCTCCGCCATGACAGGCCTTTATTTTATTTCTCCTCACATTACAAGATGGTCCTTACTCACTCTGCCCCAGCTACAACAAAGGAGCCAATGCCCCTCATCACATCACAGAAGAAGGATATTAGCAAATGAAAAGGCAAAAGTGGTTGAGCCGGTTACACTGGTCCCTGCAAGGTTTAGCACTTGCGGGGTGAGGGAGTTTTCAGCAAAAGCAAGACTCAGAGCAGCCTAGGTATATTGCAAATCTGATTACCCACAGGAGAACCTATCTGTGGGTGTGGGTCCTGTGCATCTCCGAGTGGGAGCTGGGCCCAAGCCATGCAGAAGGGTCTGCCTCATTAACCACCAGGGCAACAACTGGAAGCACACCAGTCCAGAAGTGGGTGAAGTGACTGGAAACGGGGTGACTGCCAGGCAGCTGGAAGGCAGGCAGCAGTATTGTCCCCTCTCTGAGCCCTCCCCTTAACACAGAGCCACAAAGCAGTGAAGTGGGTTGCCCGGCTCTGAAAATTACCTAAAATCTCTGCCCCACACAATTTATAGGTCCTTTTCAAAGACAGGGAGTCAAAGCAGCTCTACATAGAAACAAACACAGGGAGACTGCCTAATTGAGGCAAAGAAATATGGCCCAAATGAAAGAACAGAACAAAACCCCAGAGAAAAAACTAAATGAAATGGAGGTAACCAACCTATCAAATGCAGAGTTCAAATCACTGGTGGTCAGGATGCTCAAATAACTCATTTAATATAGCAAAAACATAAGGGAAGACATGAAGCTTATACTAAGTGAAACAAAGGAAAATCTACAGGGAACCGACAGTGGAGAAGATGAAGCCAATAACCAAAATCAACAATTTGAAACATAAGGAAGGATAAAACATTCAATCAGAATAGCAAAATGAAAAAAGAATTTTTTTAAAAATGAGGATAGGCTTAGGAACTCAAGGACAACTTTAAATATACTAACCTGTGAATTATAAAAGAGGACAAGTAAAAAATTGAAAACTTATTTGAAAAAAATAATTAAAACTCACCTAATTTAGTGAAGGAACTAGACATACAAGTCCAGTACACTCAGAGAGTCCATAACAAGTTAGACCCAAAGAGGAACACACCAAGACACATCATAATTAAAATGCCAAAGGTTAAAGATAAAGAGAGAATCTTTTTTTTCTTAAATGTATAAATATGGTCAATTACACTGACTGATTTTCAAGTGTTGAACCACCGTGCATTTCTATGATAAAGCTACTTGAACGTGGTGTATTATCCTTTTTATATATTGTTGGATTTGGTTTGCTAATTTTTTAAAAATTATATTTTATTGATTATGCTATTACAGTTTTCCCAGTTTTTTGCCCTTATCCCCTCTCCACCCTGCACTCTGAAACCCTCCAGCATCCCCCTCTTAGTTCATGTCCATGGGTTGTGCATATAAATTCTTTGAGTTCTCTGTTTCCTGTACCACTTTTGACTGCTCTCTGTTTATTTAATGCCTACCAATTATGCTTCTTCTTTCCTGTATCTTTTCTCTCTATTCTTCCCCTCCCCCCTCCACTGAAAACCCTCCATGTTAATGTCCATTTCTCTGATTCTGTTCCTGTTCTAGTTGCTTAGTTTTTGTTTTCATTCTTTTATTTTTTTTTAGGTTCATTTGTTGATAGTTGTGCATTTGTTGTCATTTTACTGTTCACAGTTTTGATCTTCTTTTTCTTAGATAAGTCCCTTTAACATTTCATATAATAAGGGCTTGGTGATGATGAACCCCTTGAACTTGACCTTATCTGGGAAACACTTTATCTGCCCTTCCATTCTAATGATAGCTTTGCTGGATAGAGCTATCTTGGATGTAGGTTCTTGACTTTCAGGACTTGGAATACTTCTTTCCAGTCCCTTCTTGCCTACAAGGTTTCTTTTGAGAAATCAGCTGATAGCCTTATGGACACTCCTTTGTAGGTAACTCTTTCCTTCCCTCTTGATGCTTTTAAGATTGTCTCTTTATCTTTAATCTTGGGTAACTTAATGATGATATGCCTCAGTGTGTTGTTCCTCTTTGGGTCCAGCTTCTTTGGGACTCTGGGTTTCCTGGACTTCTGGAAGTATATTTCCTTCACCAGATTGGGAAAGTTGTCCTTCATTATTTTTTCAAATAAGTGTTCAACTTCTTTCTCTTATTCTTCTCCTTCCAGCACCCCTATAATTTGGATATTGGGACGCTTCAGGTTGTCCCAGAGATTCCTCAGCCTCCCTTCATTATTTTGGATTCTTGTTTCTTCATTCTGTTCCTGTTGGATGTTTATTTCTTCCTTTTGTTCCAAATCATTACTTTGAGTCCTGGTTTCCTTCCTGTCACTGTTGGTTCCTGAATATTATTATGCTTTATTTCATTTGGGGTATCTTTCATTTGTTCTTTCATTTTTCAACCAAGTTCAGTCAGTTCTGTGAGCATGTTGATTACCAGGGCTTTAAATTCCCCATCAGATAGGTTGGCTATATCCTTCTTGCTTAGCTCTCTTTCTGAGGTGTTTTGCTCTATTCTTTCATTTTGGCCTTATTTCTTCGTTCGGGGCCTCTGATAGGTTGTAAGGGGTAAGGGCCTTCAGTATTCACCCAAGAGGGCAACCCTCCTTGCTACCCTGAGGTGCTGCCTGTGAGGGAGGGGCCAGAGAGGGAACAGTGCAGCTCACCTGCTATCTCTAGTGCACTTTTCAACGAACTCTCTTGTGAGACTGGCTGTTTCTCCCACCATGGCAACCGCCATAGTCCATAGCCAGCGCTGAGTCTCAGTTTCCCCTTAAGTAAAACCCCTGCAGTACGCAGCCTGCTGCCTTGCTGCAGCCAGCCCCACCCTCACAACCTGCTGCCTCACCTCTGGTTTTCTCTCTGTCCACTGCTTCCCAGTCTGGGTCATCTGGTTGACTGTTTAATTCCTTGGTTGTTGGAGTTCCATGCAGTTTGACTTTCTGGCACTTCTAATTGTTTACTGATTTTAATTGGTTGTTTTTCTACTTTTGGTTGTGCAAGAAAGTGAAGGGTTTCTACCTACACCTCCATCTTGTCTGGAACTCAAGAGAGAATCTTTAAAAAAACAAGAGAAAAGCAAAGAGTTACCTACAAAGGAGTTCTCATAGTTATCAGCTGATTTCTCAAAAGAAACTTTGCAGGCTAGAAGGGACTAGCAAGAAGTGTTTAAAGTGATGAAAGGCAAGGACCTACAACCAAGATTACTCTATCCAGAAAAGCTATCATTCAGAATGGAAGGGCAGATAAAGTGTTTCCCAGACAAGGTAAAGGTAGGAGTTCATCATCAGCAAGCCATTATTACATGTAATGTTAAAGGGACTTACTTAAAAAGAAGATCAAAGCTATGAACATTAAAAGGGTAACAAATTCACAACTATCAACAACTGAATCTAAGAAAAACAAACTAAGCAAACCACCAGAACAGCAACAGAATCATAGATATAGAGATCATTTGGAGGGTTATTATCTGGGAGGGGGAAAAGATGTGGGGATTAAGAAGCATAATTGGTAGGTATAAAATAGACAAGAGGATGTCAAAAATAGTATAGGAAATGGAGAAGCCAAAGAACTTATATGCATGACCCATGGACATGAACTAAAGTGGGAGATTGCTGGAGGGAATGGGCATACTAGGAGGACAGAGGCAAGGGGGGGATTAGCAGAACTATAATAGCATAATCAATAAAATATATTATAAAATAAAATAATGCAACTGACCACAAACTCTTACAAACAGCAACTGTAGGAACAATAAACCAATCATCTCCTTTTCCCCAAAAAAGGGATGAGGGAGAAATAAGGAAAATTGTGGATTAATAATAATCTATAGGACAGTGTGCCAGAAATAAATTACAGAGATTTATCTTCCCCAGACTATAGCTATGGGGGGAAAGGGAGATTCCTTTGGTGTTTTGTCCAAGAAAACAGTTGTTACAACATTCTCTGAGTTCTAATCAGTTTTTTTTTAATTTTATGGCTTATAAGGCCTTGTCTCCTAATGGGCTTGGCCAAATAACAGGATGCACCACTCCCGAGGTAAGCAGATGTACCAGACTCCCAGTCACTCAGTGTTTTCAGAGAGGCAGGCTTGGGCTGGGGTGTGGCTGAACTTACCTCGGGACTATATACCAGCAGAAGGACTATGACATCCCTTGTTGTCTTGTTCAATGTGGCAAGCATGAGAGTGTCTTGTGTGGCTCAAGGATAAATGTACCTTGGCACAAAGCAGTCTGAACACAGGTGATAGCTGCCCAGAACCTGGAGACCTTGATAGGGGTGGGGTCACCACTCTACTGGGAAACTGAGTTTCAAGGTAGCACCTCCGATTGAAAAAAGGAGGAAAATCTCTTTGCCCTATAAACCAGTTCAAACCAATTTATTCATTGGACAAACCCTGCTGTTGGTCTTCATAGGGCTTAATATAGGCCCCTAATTACTAAAGACTTGACCTTTCTTTTATATTACATTACATTACATTACATTATATTACAATAATCTCAAGGGGGCTACTTTTTCATTACTGGAATGCAAGCCCTTTTGCCATAGCAAATCATACAGATATGCCTCTGTATGCTCATGATAGTTTTAATAGCATGTACTATGGGTGGTCCCTGTAAGCAGTTGTTCCTGTCGTAACTTCTGCCAGAAAGAATGACTCAGCTTTCAGTTTCTGCCTTCTATGGTCATTCACCAAAATTCAAATAGCTCCATGCCACAGGTCAAGATTTGCAGGTGACTTGCTGTACAGTTTGCAGCTAATTCACTCTGGCAGGCACATCAGGAAATTATGCTGTTCAGAATCAAATGTTCCACAGGAACATTACCAGACTTTTTTATGGCTAAGTGGCAAAATTGATGATACCTGCTCTGAAAATTTTCCATGTCATGCTTATGTACACCAGGCTCTGCCCAAGCACCATTGATAGGAGAATGAGTCCCATGCAGTTCTGCAGATTTGTATGTTTCTTCAGGGACCTCAACCAGGTAGTAGAATGAAGGCAAAGGTGTTTTTTGAGGTATATTCTGGCTTTGGCTCAAGTACTCTGTAGTCCACCTTCCCACAGAGCAGAGAGTTTGGGGCAGGCTTTTCAACCTGCTTAATAGAATTTCAGCCTTTCTACCTGCTTGCCTGGTGTAAAGATTTATTCATCTTCTATCAGTCAGCAACATAAAATCCTAACATTACATTTGATTTAGAGAGTAACCTCGGATTGTCATTATTTTACCTTTTTCAAAAGCTAACCAGAAAAATTGACATTTAATCAAGATTGTTTAAGGGCCATGTTATCCATCTACTTTTTGGTGACTTATAAGAGCTGTCCTTATATTTCATTAGATTGTTGTAAAGCTATGTATTTCCGCAACATTAACTTAGTCCTCATCAGAATCCCCATTACTGAGTTTATCTTTTAGAGAGTACAAGGACCAAATTTGCTGTGAAACTATTAAAGTTATTGAGTAAAATAACATACAGTATCTCCTACATAAGACATCACATTATGGGTTTACTTTATTTTAGGGTTTAGTACTGGGGGAAAAAATCCCCTCTGAAAAACTGGTCTCCTTATTTCTCGTTCTAAGAGCAACACATTGTATTAATCTTCATTTTCTGGTGACAGAAACAGAATTAATAATCATGCAGAGTTACCATGTTAGCCTTTGAAGCTAGAGTATATGCTTCCTCCTCCTTTTTATGACTTTGGTATTATATTTCTATTCCAATAAATGTGTTTATATGTGTTTCTTATTGGAAGCCACTGTGTGACCTACATTTATTTTTAGAAAAAGTAGGGCTATGAATTTATATTACCATAAAATACTTCCATAAAAGCAACATTATGCTCATTTTTAAAAATAAAACAATTTTAGAAAAAAGAAAGGAAAACCAACCCTAATAACCATCAGACTATACCCAGACAAGGAACAAGATTTTAAAAATAAAAAGTCTGATAAAGAAAAAAGTACTCATGATTTGTTTTGCCTCATACATTAATTCTAGAATTTGTTCATAGCAGTTAAATATTAGGTACATTCATTGATTTTCTAAAGGCACTAGTATTCTTCATGTCAGAGGTTGGCATCTACAACTTTCTGGGAGATTCCAGGAAAGGATAGGATTTGGGAAATGGGCAAGAATGGGTAAAGGTGTCCTATATTCATTAAAAGGTATGCATACCAGTTTAACCTGCCTTTGTGGGCCAGTTCTCACTCATCCTGGCCTGGTTCAGCAATGGTGTAGACTTGATGAGGGCAAGGAATTTTACCAGACTTGAAGGAGCTATTCCTATTAAATATTTGGTGATGGTGATCCAAGTGTCCTATGGCCTGAGCCCCTGCTCTTATCTCCATGCTTCCCTTGCCAAGAGATGGTAGCCTCATCTCTGGGGGACTCTAAGAAGGTGCTTTCCCCAGAGCCTTTGCCTCAGTGTAGGTCTTGGAAAAGATATTCACATCCTTTCTCCACCCAAACTCCATGTCCATAAATATAAAGTTGGGTGTGTTTTAAAATATTAAGCTCTTTAGAATACCCATAAATCTCCAACATTCATTTCCCCTAATTGTTTTATTTCATTTTTTGTTGATTGTGCTATTACAGTTGTCCTAATTTTTCCTCCTTTGTCCCCCTCCACCCAACAGCCCCCCACTCCCTCCAGTGATTCCCCCTCCTTTGTTCATGTCCATGGGTCATGCACATAAGTTCTGTGGCTACTCCATTTCCTATGTTTTTGCATAACATCCCCCTGCCTATTCTGTACCTACTGATTTGTACTTCTCAATCCCTTTACCTTTTACCCCATTCTGTTCCTCCCAACTGAACACCATCCCAATGTTTTCCATGTGTATGATTCTGTTTCTGTCCTGCTTGTTTGCTCACTTTGTTTTTTAGATTCAGTTATTGATAGTTATATATTTATTGTCATTTTAACATTCATAGTTTTTATACTCTTTTTCTTAGATAAGCCCCTTCAACACTTCATATAATAATGGTTTGGTGATGATGAGCTCCTTTAGTTTTATCTTGTCTGGGAAGCACATTATCTGCCCTTCAATTCTAAATGATAGATAGCTTAGCTAGATAGAACAATTTAGGTTGTAGGTCTTTGATTTTCATTCCTTTGAATAGTTCTTGCCAATCCCTTCTAGCCTGCAAAGTTTCTATTAAGAAATCAGCTGACAGTCTTATGGGAATCCTTTGTAGGTAATTACCTGCTTTTCCCTTGTTAGTTTTAAGGGTCTCTCTTTAACCTTTGGCTTTTTAATAATGATGTGCCTTGGAGTGGGCCTCTTTACATCCATCTTGTAAGGGACTTTATGTGCTTCTTGGACTTGCATGTCTATTTCCTTTACCAAATTAGGGAAGTTTTCTTTCATTATTTTTTCAAATAGATTTCTAATGTTTTGCTCTTTCTTATCCTTCTGGCACCCCCGTAATGCAAATGTTGGAATGCTTGAAGTCACCCCAGGAACTGCTTACACTATCATCATTTTGGGGGGATTCCTTTTTCTTCTTGTTGTTCTGTGTAGTTGGTTTTTGTTTCTTTTTGTTCCAAATCATTGATTTGATTCTCAGCTTCATCCACTCTACTGTTATTTCCCTGTAAATTGTTCTTTATTTCAATTAGTGTATCCTTCATCTCTGAATGGGTCTTTTTTATGCTGTTGGGGTCCTCATTAAGTTCCTTGAGCATCCTTATAGCCAGTGTTCTGAACTATGCATCTGTTAGATTGCTCATCTCCATTTTGTTTAGCACTTTTTCTGGAGTTTTGATCCATTCTTTCATTTGGGCCATGTTTCTCTGTCTCCTCATTCTCTCAGCTTCCCTGCATTTGTTTCTATGTAATAGGTAGAGCTGCATTGACTCCATGTCTTGGTAGTGTGGCCTAATGTAGTAGGTGTCCTGAAGGGTCCAGCGGCACAGACTCCCCTGTCACCCAACCTGGGTACTTGAAGTTTGCCCATAGTGTGGACTGAATACACCCTCCTCTTGTAGTTAGGCCTTGGTTGCTGTTGGCAAGTCAATGGAATGGGTTTACCCAGGCCATTCAGCTGCAAGTCTTGGCTGTGACCACTGACCACCAACCTCCACTGTCTGTGGAGGATCAGCTTAGCAGGGGCAGGGTGATGGTGCTCCAAAGTGGTCTGTAGCTGTCCACTGGGAGGTTAGGCTCTGGGGTTTCCCAGGTCATATAGGTGAAGGTCAGCACCCACCTGTGTTTTGCCCAGGGCCACCCTACCTGTTCTATAAAGCAATCTGAGATGGCTGCTACTTGTGCTGAGCTTGGAGGCTCCCAGGCAAAGCCAAGCTATGAATCTTGGCTGGCTGCTGCTAGTGTGGGGCCTTGGGTTACTTAGCAAGAGGTACAGGGATGGTGGCTAACTGAAGTCTGAAGCCGGCTCTTGTTTGTTTGAGAGGATTTAGGAAGTTGTGAAGCTTAAGCCAACACCATCCATTCATATGGAAAAGTTTCTGTTAACAGCTTGGGTGGGCCCTTAAGTTGGGTGGGACAGAGTCTCTGGGGATCTCCAGGGTGGGGCTAATGGTGTTAGCCAGGTTGATGGAGTCTCAGATATGGCACCCACCTGCCAGCTCTGTGGCTCTGTGGGAGGAGTGTTCAGGAAAGGAACAATGACCACTGCTGGCCTTTCTGTCTGGGAAAGAGCTGTCCCCCAGTTCTCACCTTGATGCCAGACACTTCAGTTTCTCCACGTATGACACTGGTGCCTTACAAGCTGCTACCCCTTTGCTGGAGCTCAAAGGGAGTGAGTTCGAGTAAATTCAGATGTGGGTTCTTTAAGAGGAACTGCCTGGGACTCTAGAATTTCCTTCCACCAACCCAGTCCCTACTGGTTATTGTAGCCAGAAGTTTGGGGGACGTATCTTCCTGGAACTGGAACCCTAGGATGGGGAACTGGTGTGGGGCTGGGACTCCTTACTCCCTAGATATTCTGCCTGAATTTTTATCCACCACCCATGGATATAGGACCTGCCCATTCTGCATCTCCACCTCTCTTACCCGTCTGTATGGATGTGATTTCTCTAACTTCATAGTCATCAGACTTCCATTCAACTCAATTTCTGATGATTCTGAGTGACAGTGGTTCTATATTTTAGTTGTAATTTTGATGTGGTTGTGTAAGGAGGTGAGCCATATTTACCTATGTCACCATCTTGGCTGGAAGTCTCCCTTAATTTTTCATAGCTATATACAAACAATGTAATAGCATTTTCTTGGTACTTTGAACCTTTGTTATAAAATCAATGTATTGTACATTTTAAAAGAATCATAGCAATGGGGAATCACTCTTACTCCACTGGTTCTCAAACTTTAGTGTATATCAGAATCCCCTGCAGGGCTTCTTGAAACTCAGGTTGCTGGGCCTCACTTTTTAATTTGCTAAGTCTGAGGTGGGGCTTAAGAATTTGCATTCCTAACAACTTTCTAGGGTTGTTGATGTTGGTAGTACAGGATCACACTTTGAGAGCTATGGCTATAAACCAGCTGTCTTTACTCAATTGTCTGCCTGTTGTGACCTTTGGTGCCTACTGTTTAAATGCTGTTGGCAAATGTTCAGAATGGCCTTGGGAGTAGGAGCCTGACTAATCTGATGACTGTGACCTGCATTATCTGCAGCTGGTGACTGATTGCAAAATGAAATAATTAAGGATTAAGACCTAAATCACAGGAAATTAATATGAAGCACTATTGAGCATAAAACCCATAAAACTGCTACCATTCTTCTGTTTGGGTCATTCATGTGCATCCTGCTTTGCTCCACTGTTCTCCCCAACATGGATGAGACCACACCCAGAACAAATAAAACATGGTCTGTCTCTGCCATCCAGTCACAGGGTCACAGGCAGGCAAGGGAATGGTAGTAAATCCAATAAAATAACATTCTAGTGCTGCTGATGAAAAAAATGCCATTATATTAATTTGCATTTTATAAATACCCATACTCAGTCTGTAATTGTAGCAGAGTGGAAATCAGAATTTCTGTTACCTCCAAAAGTGGTTTCTTTATGCCAAAATATTTTCTCTCTGAATATTTTCTATGAGTAAGAACTTCACATGACTTTCATATGTATTCACTTTTTATTTTGATGATAATTCTTTTTTTAATTTATTTTTTTATTTATTTGTTTTTAGACAGAGGGGAGGGAAAGGAGAGAGGAAGAGAAACATCAGCATGTGGATACTTCTCGCACACCCCCTACTGGGGACCTGGCCCACCACCCAGGCATGTGCCCTGACTGGGAATCGAACCGGTGACCCTTTAGTTCGCTGGCCTGCGCTCAATCCACTGAGCCACACCAGCCAGGGCGTGATGATAATTCTTAGAATAAAAACCTGAAGCATACTATAAGATAAATATGAATGTGAAACATAGGCTGATAAGGTAGAAACAAGCTGAAATTTCATAATGTTGATTAATAATTCATTTAACCTCTTAAAACTTTATATTTGGATTTCTTTTTATATATCTTTATTTTTAACATTTAAGTTGATTAGCACCAAGTAAAATGAATTAATGTAAAGTCTAGAAAATCTGGTTGGATTGATTCAACAAAAATTAGTTTGAAGACTTTCTTCCTATTATGTCCCCTCTACGAGGTCACAAAGTCACTTTTCATATTTCAGACTTCCTCAAATTGTTATTTATTCCTGATGTTTTCTTTGACTAATCAGAACAAAATGCCAGCTTCTTTTTTATTCACCCTACTAATCTTTGAGTGTTATTTGTCTGAATCTGCTCATTCTGCTATTCATGATGATTGCATTTTATGCATATAATTTAGGTTGGAATTGATTTAAATAAAATTTCTTGACATTGAAATTACTACTCAGGAAGACAGAATGTAAGAAGTTTGACTTCAGCTTCCTATCTCTTACTTGATTTAACCACAATATGGTTCTCAACTTTTAAATAGGTATACATAGTTTCATTTATGGAAGGTACTACTATACATTTCAAGTAGTGATTGATTTTGATAATTTCTCAAATTATTTTTATTGTTTAATCAGGAAGATGAAGTATTTGAAACAAATAGCTTTGAATTTATTGAGAAGGCTAAGCACCTCTAAATCAATAAGTTTATCATGATTTTGTGTGGCATATTTTATGATACGTTAATATACCAGCTAAAACACAAAAAACAACATACATGTACATATATGTTATACTGTATTTGATTAAAATAAATATGCTGAAATTTTTCTAAAGATGCACAAAAGTGTTGAAATTAACATATCTTGGACAATAAATTTTATACCCCTACCCTCTGACTCCTTGAGGACTGGATACAGCACAAAGAGTCATACAAACTTATGTTTGCCATCATTACTTTGCAGAATTTAACATAGGGGATGAGAGAGTTCTTGCTGAAGAATCTAATCTGGTTAAAGAAGAAAATAAAAAGGCTGCAACTATGGAGTTTGGGCCTGGTATGTATACAGGACAATGAGCTGGGCAAGTTAAGCTTGGAACTAGCTCAACAGACAGATGCTAGTACAAATGAACAGTAATGTGCATGCTAACCATCTCCA
This sequence comes from Anoura caudifer, assembly GCA_004027475.1. NCBI lineage: Eukaryota > Metazoa > Chordata > Mammalia > Chiroptera > Phyllostomidae > Anoura > Anoura caudifer. The sequence goes on along the minus strand of PVKU01001528.1, from coordinate 4,279 downwards.
CTGTGGATGTGGGTCTATGTGCTGATCATTTTATATATATAGAGAGAGAGATTTTATTCTCTTAATATACCTTACCTTAGTATATTGCCTTTGGGAATTATTATTTTTCCTTAGATGGTATCCTATGTGTGTGTGTTTCATTTAATACTTACCCCTACAGTGCTCTAGAAGAATGAAGGACACATCTTTAGGTTACACAGAAAGAGAGACTGGAGAGCCCCAGATCTTGGAATACTGAAGCTCATGCTGGGCTGTCCTGGACTATCTCAGACACATAACTACATATTGATTGGACTTGAGAGATTTTTTTTTGAAGTTTTATCAGCAAGACATTTATAAGTCATCTCTCAGAGTGGGTTAACTTTGCAGAACTAATGTTACCTATAACAATATCTAACATTAAGTGCTTGATAAATAGTAACCCACAACAGGTCCTCACAATGATCCTGTGAGGCTATTATCTTGATTTTTTTCAGAGAAAGAAGCTGAGGTACAGAAATGCTAGGTAACTTTCCTTAGCCTCCTCAGTGGTAAGTGGTAGAACTGGAACTAGGCCCCTTTCCTTATGGTTCAAGAGCCTGCACTCTGTGGTGCATGTACAAATATGAGAGATAGGGAGAGAAAGAGGGAGACTTTGAAAAAAGAAAAGCTCATCAGAGTTGGGCAAATTCCGTTCAGAGTGGTTTTGTTTTTTTTTTGTTTGTTTGTTTGTTTTTGTTGTTGTTGTTCTTTAAAAAAGTGGGCAAACCATCTTAGGAAGGGCAATGGGCCCTTGCTTGGGCCCTGCTATTGGAGATGTTCAGCCAGAGTATGTTTTGGGGGGCCACATTAGGAAAGCCAGAACTTTGCAGAGAAGAGTAGCAGAACTGGTCAGGACAAGGAACAGGCTCTACAGGAAGCAAGAATAAGATACTTAAGACATTTCCCTGGGATGTCCCCAACTCCCAACCCCATCAGAGTCAGCAAAAGGTACAGAATTACTGTTCTAGAAGTTAGGAGTAAGGGTTTTCTTGGCTATTCCTTTAACCAGCTATGTGGATGTGGGCAAGCCTTTGAATATCACTGGCCTTGGTTTCCTTATTTTACAAGATGGATTCTGAGTTTCCAGGGAATAATATATACACCTTGGTAGCATAGGGTGGTAATTAGGAGCATTGATTCTGGCACTAGACCACTTGGGTTTATAACGCAGTTATATCTAACTTCTCAGTGCCTACTTTCTTCATCTATAATATAAGATAATTGTTCCTATTTCACTGGGCTGTTGGGGGAAACAAAGAGTACATGTATATTCTTTAGAACATTGCTTGGCACTTAGTAAGCTCTCAGTAAACAATAGCTATTAACACCGTGGGTATCTAGTACTTTCAGGGTTCAACTTTACACAACTGAGAATATTTAGAGATGTCATCCTCTGGAATCTTTTTCTTGGTCTTTCTGAACTTAAGAGACTCAAGATATCAGAATTCTCTTTGTAACTACATCTGTCACCATTCCTGCACAAGCAGGGGTCCCCTAACTCTAAGCTACTGTCTAGGAAGAGATTCAAGCAGCTATAATCAAGAGTTAGAGTAAGAGAAGGAGAAAGGGGGACATTAATGACAGAAGAAGAACTGAGTGAATCAGTACACACTGTGTATAAATTGGTAACCACTTATATACTAGTGTGTGTGAAGCTTGTTTCCCTTGTGCAAAGTCAACAACTGATAATGAGTGTGGGCAGCTGGGGATGTCACTCTGTCAGGCAGGTCCCACCCTCTCCTCTGCCACCACCTGTCTCATTCCTACCTGCCCACATTCCGCTACACTCCATTTCCTGTCAACACTGGCCATCACCAGTACCTACATGTCATAATGTCAGGGGAGGTATCCAGATGCAATTCAGCCTCAAAAGAGGAGCTTCATGAGTCCAAGGCATTGCAAAGGGTGAATGAAATGAGATCATTTTTAAGTTGAGATTATTATCAAAATTCAATATTTTAAAGCCCTCTATGAAACAAACAAAAGTCCTGTGGGGTTTACTTAAGGTACACTCAAGTTGAAATATGTCATATAGACCAAGATTTATAATTTAAATTATGACATACTCTTTAATTTAACATATATAATCCTTAATTTAGAACATGTTGTTCTTAAAGCCTTAAATTTTATGAATAAAACGGACTTTTGAGACCATTAAGTTCCATATCAGCATTTTTTTAGATGAGGGAACTGAGAGGAGGTGACATGAAGACATTGATTGTCCTTGTTCACAGAGCTAATTTTCAGTCAAAAATTATTTTCCTTATATCACGGAGAACTCCTCCTCCAAAGTAATTATTGTTAGTACATTGTACAGGGTTCCAGAATGTGAAACTAGTGGCATAAATAGCTCATGCAGATGGTGGTTAAGGGTACGGGGGGCCTGGGGCCAGACTGGCAGGACTAGAATCCTATCATCCCCTGTTACTAGCAGTGTGTTCCTCAGCAGGTTAATTGCACCTCTCTTTAAAGCCACAATTAACCTGATTGAAAATGTTTCAGTCTGTTTATAGAGTGTCCGCTCTGTATTAGAGACACAATCAGTATTAGATGCATATAAATCAGGAACCATTTATGTATTTACATGCTTAGTAACTGTTAATTATCATTTCTGAAAGGCACACTGTGAGTATCTACTTCAATTGTAGGTTCTGGTTTTGCTAAATTGCAAATATTTAGGGGATGTTTACATCCTGGTTTCTTTTCTAGGTCTTTCCCAGTTTAAGAATCTTGAGAAGTTAGAATTCTCTTCCTGATTCTATCTTGTGCCCACCTCAGCCCAAGAAGGTACTCCCCCAACTCTATCCTGAGGATAAAAACTTGGGCAGAGCTTTATCTTAGCCCTATCCCCAGTGTTGAGCCCAGTGCCTGAAAAGGAAGTGTTTGAGAGGGGTTCAGGAGCTGGGTGAAAAAAGTGAAGGGATTAAGTGAAAAAAAGAAAACCCCAAACACAGACAACAGTACAGTGATTGCCGGACAGAAAGGTAGGTGGAGGGAGGTGGAAGGGGGCAAAGGGAAGTAGCAGAAAGACTTGACTTTGGGTGGTGAGTGTACAATGTGGTGATAGGGACTCCAACCAGCAGTGTCCGTGGTGTTGTGAACGCGATGAACAAATTCACGTGACTGCAGAAGTCCTGTGGAGAAAAGGGATGGCATGACCACTCTCTGAATGAGAGAGCACCCCAACCTCTGCCTAGACAGGGTTTTATTGCTTTTCTGGGGGTGTTACATCAAGGAAGGTCCTCATTCATTATGCACAGGTTTGCTTTAGGTGATTACCTTTTACAGATAACAAAGAAAAGGAAGTTGCTGATTACTTCTTAAGATAACAAAGAAAAGAATGTTGCAAATGCAAGGGAAAAAGTGGTTGAACTGGTTACACTCTGTCCTTGGGAGGTTAGGCACAGACTTTAGGAAGTTACTTCAAAGATATGCAGTAAACAATTGTTGCCTCAATTCAGGGTGAGGGATTTTTAGCAAAAGCAAGTCTCAAAGCAGCCTAGGTATAATGCAGGCCTGGTTTCCCATGGGAAAGCCAATCTGTGGAGCTGGCTCTGATGTGCCACCTTGCGCCTGTCGGTTTTCTGAACCAGGGCTGAGCTACATTCGGCATTGTCACACAGACTGGTTCCCTATAATGCAGTATGCAGATGATTTATTATACAGTTTTACACTTAAAGCCTGTATGGTTTTATGAACCAATGTCACCTCCAATAAATTCAATAAAAAATTGAAAACAACAATGAACAAACAAGACAGACAAACAAAAACTCATAGATACAGACAACAGTATAGTGTTGCATGGTCATGAGATGGAAGGGGGTGGGGAGGGGAAGTAAAGTGGTCAAATATATGGTGAGAGAAGATTTGGCTTTGAGTGGTGGACACACAATGCAATATACAGATGATGTATTATAGAACTGTACACTTGAGACCTACATGATTTTATTGACCAATATTACCCCAATAAACTTAACTTTAATAAAAGAACAAAAATGATTTTTAAAAATGTTTGTGAAAGTCCAAGGCATTCTGTAGTGCTGTCTCTAGAATTTTAATAGAGAAATGGTTTAGGGGTGATCATCTGCTTGGGATTGGAGATTAGGGAGCTTGAAATGAAATTGTATTTGCTATAGGAAATGGTGGTGATTAAGTGTGTATGGCTAATGTTCCCTCATGACTGCCCTTGGAATCTCCACTGAATGAATAAGAGGAAGGAAGGAAGGAAGGAAGGAAGGAAGGAAGGAAGGAAGGAAGG